>CM030009.1:1200000-1705000 GCA_017639485.1 Pluvialis apricaria
ACCTTTGTAGTGCTATAAATCCGATAGCTGTGTACCCACCAGCTCAACGGAAGTGGCAGAGAAGTACCTATGCCTGCTTTACAGGTAAGAAAACTCAGGCAAAAGATAGTTTTTTGGTATTAATCTCCCGGGTTACACCGATGTCATCATTTTCTTGCCTTTCCCTAGCTTCCAGGCTCCCATCCATTGCTCTAAGCTGGGCTGTCTCAGAATTTCATCACATGCTGGGTGTTGGCTGCTTTCAAAGTCCCAGTTTACCTCCAGTATGCACGTGTGGACATATAGTAAAGGAAAAACTTCTCTTCCCTACCCTCTTTTTCCCCCACTAATTCTTGAAAAAAATTGAGAAATCCAGAATTTTTTAAAAACTTAGTAAAAACCGCGCATCACATTTCTGTTCCCTACCTGTGATTTGCAACACACTGTATGGAAAGGTGAGAGGGGCAACGTGCATTTTGCAGATCCACACGGTTGCTGGAATACCGAGGAGATGGTGAAACCTACCATCTCTCCGTTTATAGGTTTTCTATGTAAGTAAAAGAAGGAAAAAAAGGCTTTCCTAAAAAAAGATGGGAAGTTTACAAAAAACAAAACAGGGGTAGAAAAAAACCTGAAGATGTACTGTACCTGTCCACCTAAGGGAAATCTTTAACCGCTGCTTTGCACAAAATACAACCCCTCTTTTGTTTTAGTTAGTTTTGAGCTAATGGTGTCCTAAAAGAGCATTGTTCTTATCAGTATACAGTATTTTACAGCTTCATGAAGGCCGATTGCTTCATCCCAAAGCTCCAGATTCCTACTGACGAGGAAATTCCAGAATGGGAGCCAAGTCCTGCCGGCTGTACGAGCTCCCATCTGCACTGAAAGCTCCCCGCTGGGGCTTCAACAGGGCACAGCCAGCGAGGGTGTTCTCCTCCCAAAGCCCCTGCTTGACCTTTTTATTTCCAAAAAGAGGAAAAAAGTAAGAAAATAAAAATAAATCTCATTAGGAAAAACATCCTGCAGTTTAATTGAAAAGGCAAATGCAAAGTTAAAAAAAAATTAATAAAAAAGCTACACATCATGAAAGGTAAAACAGTAGAATAAATATATATACATATAGGGGTTTTCAAAATAGTCGTATCTTAAAATAAAAACATATAACAACTCTCAGGAAAATGACAGGCAGTACTAATAGAGACATTCCATTTAAATATTTGGTGTTTTAATTTACGAACATGCACTTTCTCTTCTGTATTTATTTCAGGAAAACACAGGCTCATGCTGTAAAGTTCTGGTATTAGTATTCTCTTTTTATTGTTCCTTTGGAAAGAAAAGTGTGTGATTTTTGCTGTTTGTTCTACTTTCTTAAATTACCAACCACAGCTGGCTTCGGTGTCCGAAGGGGGAGCAGATCACTACGCAGAATGTTTTACCCCGATGCCGTTCTGGGAGAAGGGGCAGCTAAGTTAGATGGCTTGATTCAGACTCAGCCTTTAAAAAAAAAAACAACCCAAAACCACCCTACTTCATCCTACCCACTTTTGGCAACAAACCAACAGAATGCCTTCACTGATGCTTTATCTTCTCTTCCTTTCGAAGTTACTGTGTTTTCAGTGTGATGTCTGCCTCCGAGGGTTGTTCTTCTCATTCTGATGATGTAAACTGGTAAAGAGCGAGACAATCCTCCCTACCACGCAGTTCTGCTGCTTTTTGCTGGCAGGTGTATGACAGGTACCATTTCTGTGCTGTCGAGAGCACAGAAAGCATACTTGTTATTTTACTAAACGGGAAGACTCCCGAGATCTAAAAAAACAAATCAATTCTTCAAATGTTAACAGTGAAAGTCTTGAACTTTGCATCTTTTAGATGACGGCTCTTCCATCTTCAGTGCTTCTAAATTACTGGAATCAGATTTGCCCTTATCCAAGACAACAGTTATACCAGATAGAAGGTACCCTCCACCTCCGCTCATTGTCAGTTTTGGATGGCTTCGATCTGGTAAGACCTTTAAAAAAACAAAACCCAAAACAAACAAAAAACCAAGCGTCTGTAAAAACTCACTCTATATGTGCACATCAAATTGTGTAATTTAAGCTTACGGTATAAGATGTGATTTTTTTGTTTTCCCCAGCCACCACAACAAACAGCCACCTGGAAAGGGTATTAATCTTTAAAGGGCAAACTATCCGCATACCGCAAACCAGGTATAGGAACACCTAAGAATACAGACTACTGCCTTACTGATTACTTCTTCATGGCACTTCCAGCAAAATTATAAAGTCAAGGTTTGGGATACATGAACGTCTCATTAATGCGTTCAAAACTGGTGTACTGTGCAAGAAACCACAGCCCAACCAAGCCTAACTCGTGTCAACAGCTTCATCTATTTATCTCCTAATCGTTCCCAATTTGGTTGCCTGATCAATAGTCAGTAATTGTGGCCACCCTTGAATTAAGTCATCCCCTAAATAATAATTCCTTATGGACTCCAGAAGCCTATGGGCAAGGAGAAAGTCAGTAAAATGCGAGAACCTCTTCAGAGGTGGTGAGCTGCCTAGAAGTCAGACATGCTTCTGCTTCTTCATAGTCGAGAGGGTACTCCATGTTTGCAAACATCTTGTTCTAACAAAGTTAGTTAAACTGACATTTTTTCCCCGTGGAGGTGTTTTCCCCCCCTCATCTTGTTTTCATTGTTCACTTCCCAGACCAGAAACTTCTTGTTACTTTAATTCCAGGAAACGTGTTATTTTAAGATGCTGACTTTATAAGTCACCACCATTCTTAACATTACAATTCTTTTTTTCAGCTAGCAAACCAGCTGGAAACTAATGAACACTTGTAATACTTTGCCACATCTCTCTCACACGAGATCATCCTGTCCCTCACTTTACAGGCTAGTCACTACGGCAGCGTAACTATTACAGCAGTCAGTGTGTTACAAATATTTCAGCAAATGTTTTTCTTTGTAAGAAGAAAATGAAGTATTTCCATTTGCAATTGTTGCAATGAAGCATTAAAACTCTTCAGAATACGTGCTCTCAGGTAAAACAAATGCGTGAGCTTGTACATGATTTCAGTCAGTCCAAAACCCCCATTTTAGAGAGTGTTTTGCTCCCCAGTATTCATGCAGTTTTGAAAACCACTTACTGTAATCCTTACCTGGTAGTTTCGTAGCCAGGTTTCAGACAGCTTTAGGTTAATGACGCCGCCTCTTTCCCTCAGCTTCGTGTAACATTCTAATAATGGCTTAAAAACCCCAAATAGTAGGTTATACAGCAGAATAGTCTCAAACTTCAACTGTAACAGCTAAAGTAACATACTTGATTTACCTCTTTATACTGGCAGTAGACAACAAAAGGCCTTGAAGGAGCAACAAATTCCAGTAAAGCAAGCAATAAAGGAGTGGGATGAAACTTGCTGGCTACAATTAAGCTGCAAAAGAAATTTCACACGCATTAGTTTTCAGCTTCTAAAACCTATTCATCGAGTGACACTGTCTCCTACCTAGCACAGCAATCAATTATAGCTTCAATGTTGCCAATCACCATGTTTTAATGGCTCTAACAACTCCCCAAATATAAAAACAAATCATGATTTCCTACTTGCATAATTAAGAGGATAAAACACTTGTTCCCTGAAGTGCAGTACATTAAACGCGTTGCAGAAGCACTCGTTTCAGCTGCGCTGAGCTCCACAATAACTCTTAGGACGCAGGAATTTGCATGCTGCTTTCTCTACACTAAGACCATTCACCAAATATTTAAATTTTGTGACTGCTAATTGTTGCTTAGAATGTAACCTCAGTCATGATTACCCAAACTGGGTAATCATCATAAAATACATTTTTATATTAAAAAGTTATTATTTAAAGAAAAAACAATCCCTTAGTGGGCATGACTAAAAATCTTTTTAAAAGAAATTATATCCTTGCCAACTTAAAGACTTCATATTTTATTCTTCATCCTCATTTTAATATCACATTACAACTCATATTTATAGATGCTTAAGATTCTATATAGATATCTAGAGTTTTTCATCAAAAAAATCACTGCTAAACTGTACTGCAAGAAATGGTTAAGATTCAATGAGTTAGTAAGTTTTACTTGTGCAGGAAGAACGGGCTAATTAAACTACGTCTCTAGTATACAGTTACTATATGAAAAGACCCATCAATTAATTAACATTTATTCTCCAGGGGAATTTACAGCACTGGAGATACCATCAAACTTACCCAACAAAAGGGAGGTAAAAATGGATGTTCAATTTTCTAAACGTGATAGAGGTGAGGCAATTCTTTTACAGTTGTTTCCATTTCAGTTTTCTGCTGGCCATGGCCTTACTTAACCCTAATTCCAAACTTCAAAACATTTGTGCTCAGTAATTAACCAAGCGGACCATAAAGAAAAGACTCCAGACTGTGCCTCGGAAGGCTCGGAGTGCTGCACGAACGCTGCCAGGAGCTCTGACAGACGCCAGGAAGGTAAGCGAGGGAAGAGAGAGACTGCAAAAAAATCAAACTCTGTCCTCTCATATGGCAGCACATATTGCTGTCAGCAGGTAGTCTGGCCAGTCGCGAAATTAATGTAATGGGTGAGAGGGGAGAAGGAGGAGGTAGAGGAAGGGCAGAGAGGGTGTGTGGTCGAATTCTGAACACACGGAGTGTCTATGAACTGATTTCCACTTTCATCATATCAGAAAAATTTAATAGTCTCTCTTAAAAAAGTCTTCTTTAGAAGCATACCAAATCCCTTTCTTTTTTCCCCCTCAAAGACCTAGGACATACTTCAACTCTCCTAAATGAAACTGAATAAACGGGTCTAGTAGAAAGACTGTGTTACCACATAACAGCGCAGAAGACATAAATTTTATTAAAATTTATATCTTCTGCATTAAGTAGTAAATATTGTAAAAATATTTACAGGTTTTACCTATCCTTTCCCCGTTTCTCTCTTGCAAAACAAACCAAAAATCCTAACGTCCCTGCCTGCTTCTACTCACGGGCCAAGTCGTTAGTTTGAAGCACTTTATTCCATGCCAAATTTTCCTGGCTGAGCAGTGATGTACCCTGTGGTTCTTGATCTCAACAAACGGTGGGCTATAAAGGGCAGATGGCTAAAGAAAGGTGATCCTGACTGAGCCATCTGGGCCAGCGCCTTCAGGCAACCATGAACTTCTCTTCCCTGCATCGTGCTGAAGACTTCCTAGAGCAAGAACTCACTCGTCCCTTCAAGCACATAATTTGTTATCGCTTGCATGCATTACAATGGGCAAAAGAGGTACACAAGTGACTGAAAACAAACGAACAAGAGACAAATACTAAACAGGCTGCCTCGAACTCAAACTCCATCAACAACCGAATATACTATTTTACACCACAGGAAGAATCGCGTAAAGTCAATTATTAATTTTCACTTTCCCAGACCGTGCAGACATTAATTATAAAGATGGGTGCAGGAGACAGTGGTAAAACCGTAACAAAACACTACCACTCTTTAGGCAGCTTAATGGTTGTCCACAGGCATCCATCCCCAGCCGTGCTGCTGCTGCCAAACGGACATGCAGTGCTTTTTACAAACCTCCCGACCGTTTTACTGCTTCGGAGAACCCAGAATGACCTGTTCCTGCACCTTTACAGAAAAGGCTAATTCTACCAATTCAATTTGCTAGATGAGATACACTAAAATATAAATGAGCTTGAGTGAAAACATTTCATAATAATAAACCAAAAATAATATATACAGGCATTTCAATATAAGCAATAAATGTGTATTAAAATCTATCCAAGCAGAATGGCCTTATTGCCAGTGAGCCAATATTCTTAGGAGGAAAAAAATCAATATGAATGTTATTAAATTAACTAAATCAATGTTACTTGATTAACTCAAATCACTTCAGCATTTGCTAAGAACATCATGAAGAAGTCACAACCACCAAGTGCTCTTACACTACTGTAGGGCTGAATTTCTAGGAATAATGTTTATCATATTTGTTTTAAACTTCTGATATTAAATCTTCACGTTAAATTGTTCCTTGGGAAGAATCGAACCTGGCTAAAGCAAGTAAAAGGAAGTTATGCGTAAAAAAGAAATAGTTATGTGCAAAAAAAGAAAAGGACTGTAAAAAAAGTCCTGTGTAAAAAATAAATTTGTTTCTAAAAACAAACCTACCAAACAAATCAACCCCCAAAACAACAAACTTAGTTCCAGTTTAATAAACTTAGAACCTCAGGTTCTGTTTTGCCAATTGGAATCCTGTGATTTTTACTGGCAGTCATTTTGTATTAAATTCTACCTGGATTCTGTTTCTCTTTGGATACAATAGATTTGGGGTTTTTTTAATGTTTACTTATAGCTAGTCAGGAAATTATGTCTTTTAGATCATGAAATTTCAAACCATTTAAATGACAGAAAAAATCTCAACCAGGTACGAACCAAACAAGAATGAAGACACATCTGGGCTGACTGCTTGCTTGTAAATATTCAGAAAAAAAAAATTAGGGTCTTTTTAAAACAAAGTTTTTATTTGTTTCAAAGGGAATTATTTTCTGTAGGTGTGTTTTCAAACAGAAGACCTTTCTGACTACAAACAAACTCACCCATCGGCATTCTTCTCTCTCAACAAAGCAGCAGCTTCTATTAGCTTTTTCCTTCTCTCCCATTGTTTTCTTTGCTTTTCCCGAACCTTTGAACAACAAAACAAATAGTTTGCACTTTAACTGGTAATTATATACTGGATCACTATAGCATGGACTGAATTTTCATTTTTTGCATCTTAGATGGCTTAAGGTAGGACAAAAGACAACTTCCAGAGTTCCATTTTAACACCTGACTAAGCTCTATTTCAGACAGCAGAATTTTAAGTAGACAGATGTAGTAAAACTTGAATAGCCACAATAAATATTCTTACGTTGTCTTTATTCTCTTTTTCTTTGTTCTCTTTAAATTCTACATCTTCAGCATTAATGTCCATTGTGTCTTGCTCTTCTGTTTGGTTGATCTCCATAGCTGTTTCAGGAGTAGATTCCTCTTCCGTTTCCTGTAGGGAAGTCTGCTTCTCATCGGTCAGTCCATTGCTTTCTTCTTCCCCTAGTGCCTTATCTTCAGGGTCTGAAGGCAGAGTCTCTGTAGAAAATGTCCCCGAGAGGAGACTCTCCACTTTGCTGAGAGGAAATTCGTGAAGATTATCGAAAAAAAGTTTTGGAAATCCAAAACAACTGGTAGCAGCTCTAACAGGTCCCCCTCCTGGATACATCTGAATAATGGATCCATAGCCTATGGGAGCAAAAGAGTCAAAAACACATTGGAAAGCCAGGATTTCTGGGAAGCGTCCGTTTAAGAACAGGTAAGTAAATTGCCTGCTCTTACTCTAACCTTCATCAAATTTAACAGGCTGCTAAAGAATGCCACAAGGCAGAAAATCTTTATTGAAAGGACCACAGTTACTGCAACTCAGAAGGACAAGGTAACTCAGAGATTATGCATGTATTAAACGTACTTAGGATCAGCATAGAACATATAAGCAGTGACAAATTGTTAGAAAAGCTGATTTAATTAAGAATTAAAAGACAAATTTTTTACAGTATTTGTTATTTGTAACTATGGAGTAGTTTTGATTCAAAATAAAAGCTAATTCAAACAGCATTTATAGGCAAAGAATTTCTTCAACATCCAGACTCTAAAGGAGGAGGTGTCAGATGTTTAAACATACTAAAAAGAACTGCTGTTCAATAGTTATATTGAAATGGCATCTTATTTAATTCGCTTCAGAAAGTATCCCTATGGCGAAAAGTTGCTGAAACAAAACCAATTTACAGTATAACTGCCTGGGTGCTTCTCAGCCAACAGAGAGCACATCTGGGTGCACAACGTTACATCGCACTTCCTACCTTTCCAGGCGTCTGGAGTATAATTGTCATCTGTGTTTATGACTGATTTACGATGAAACTAATTAACTGAGTTTAAGAAATAAAAACCAAGTCAAACCTCCTCGAATACACTCAAGAAAATGTCATATACTACTCTTAAAATAAGCATTTTGCAGATGTTAAATCTCTGGCGCGGTGAACAAGAGGAACGAAGCATTTTCAGTGCTGCAGGCTCTCTGAATTCCAGTGTTACCCCTGTTTTCTGCCATTCACTTTTCTGCACACAGGCTCCTTACAGCCTTTTCTGAACACATCGTTACGCTAAGGCAGAAACTAAAATAGATCTACATACAGTGATGTCAACTTTAAATTTCACATTTTTTTTTACACAGTGAAAAATAAATCCAACTGAAATATGGAAAATACAACTTTGTCCAACGGAAATACAAGGATTTCTTTGCAGATGGAGAAGGTAAAAATACGTGTTGAAAACTGGGAAAGTATTTTGGAGTACTGCCTTTTAGTAGTATCAAAGATGCATATTTCTGAAGTTTCAAGTAAGGCCTCGGTCTCCGCATGACTAAAGCTACCGCATTACCTCCCATGCGCTCCATCACCGCGCCCAGCACCAGGCCGGCACATGTTTCCATTACAATCATCTTGTTGCCAGCACGGATGTTTCCTAAAGTCAACATCTGAGCCAGGGTGTCATATCGCAAGTGGCTAGAAGAAAGAGGGTTTTAAGAAATACCAAATTAGTTTCCTTAGAGTTAGAAATGCTGCATATTAGGTTTACAAAGAAAATAGCAAAAGCCGGATATGAAATAAGCTGCACACAATAAAGTGCACGTCTCGTGCTATACCAGTCAGACAAAATATTTTTTAAACTTCTTTTCAAATTTTTGTTGTTCTCTCTAACATGTTAGTTTTGCAAAGAACAAACGGTATTTGAATGCATTTCCTAATTTCCTAGTTTCTTAATGTATCCTCGGTGATTTTCATCTGGCCAGCAGTAGCACACATGACCTGCAATCCTGGATCAAAACCTAACCCTTTGAACTGCAGCGCCTGCACTGAGGAGACTCAGCGATGGCCGAGGAAATGACAACTAATCTTAATAGATAAATAAAGCCAAGTGAAGGAGATGGGAGAAGGAGAAGCAAAAAGGTTTGAGAAGCCTTAAATAACATAAATTGGAGTTTTTTAAATTCTAGTGTCTTAGATCTGCTTTTACTACTTTAAAAACAATAGATCAGTCCATCTTAAACAACATCTGTAATTATGCATCATTCAATTTAAGTAAGTGAAAATCAAACACGGCTAAATCTCTGGCATCATTGCCCCCCTACTCCCGCCCCTCAGTGTTAACCACGTGTTTTTAAATTCTGGAGACTTCTGACTGAAAAAGAATTTGAATCCCTAACACATTAAAGACAAAAATTTCTGCTTCTGGTAGGTGGCTTGTTATTTTGATTACTGAGCCAGAAAACAGAGACGATATGCCACTGACCAACACCAGGTAGGAGATGCCTCTGAAAATGCAAAGAGACTCCAGCTACGTAAGTGATTAGCGAGATGGTGGTGGTAGGGAAAAGGTAAAAGCTGATGCTGCATGCGAGAGCTTTCACTGCAACAGCATATTGATTCATCTTCTAGATCACATTATTTTTCATTAATTTACAGTCTTTCCATTAACATAAAAAAAAAAAGAAGAAATGTGATGAATATTACTCCAGTATAATACAGGTATTTTGAAAAATATTAAAATATCTTTCTGTTGTAATTTGAAAAAGGGAACAAAATTAAAACTTACTTAATTTTTCCAGGTTCCCTTGCATAATACATTGTTGAAAGAATGCGAGTGGATGGTTTCACAATTGTAATAACTGCCTCATATCTGTAAGAAACACATAGTAATAGTCTTCTTTCAAGCTCAGCAAATTACAGAACTAATAAGTATTTTCCACATTTTAAAATTCACTTACTTTTTTTTCTTCTTCTTTATGTATTTATCTTGAGCAAATTCTGTTTTGTCTCTGAATGTTGTACTGTTCTCTATTAACTGTTGAACTATTTCCTTAGAAAAGACAATTTATTTTTATTATAGCTGGTATTTATTTCTGGTTCATTTCATATATAGTATTTCTTTAAACCAACACTGAAAATATTTCTTTTCAGTAGAGGCATGTATACCACTAACTTCTACTGACGTTAACGGCAAAGTAAATTTCTACTAAATAACATGAAAAGTGAGGCACTACCCTGACTACGTTCAGGAATTTAATCATATACTTTTGTCTCTAGGTGTTCTTTAACTGCGTTAATGCCAGCATGAAAATGATGACACTGAAAATGCAGATGCTGCAAACGGGGTGTTTTGTGGGGAAGGAGTCCGATGGGTGCCAGAACTATCTCCTCAGAGAGGGCACACCCGTACGGCCAGAAAGGAAGAAAAAGCAGGATTGTTCCTTTCAGCATCAACAAGTCATTACTGTTCAGCCTCACTACCGACATAATCTTACCCTCTCCTGAATGCGAGTGAGACTACCCTGCTTTCTCTAAGTAATTAGCTACTTTTAATTATGCTGTATTTAGAACGAGGCAGAGTTATGTTTATTGGCAGTTATTATGGAACAACTGACGTGTATTCTGTCAGTCTAATGTTCCCCACAGGAACTGGATTGCATGACAGTACCCTCAGTCCTGTGTGAAGCTATACAGGCAAAAATACTTTAAATAAACAAAACAAAAAAAGGAACCTGATGTCATATGTAATAATTACTTCAATCCAACTCCTGCTTTGGGTCTCTTGCCTGACTTCAGCATCTCTACCTCCGAGGGTATTTTCCCCCCCCCCCATCTTGCGCTAGTTCTTCCCCTGCACTCTGGCTACTTACCAGATATCTCCTTTACCCCACTTAATTTTGTCTGCCTCCCAAATTGTGCTAGACTCCTGTATCAGTTCCTTGCATGATGTCAAACCCTTTAGTATTTTACTATTTCCTACAACACTCCCCTTGACTTCTTCCTTCCCTAGCTCCCTGGTTTTCCCTGAATTCCAGTTTTTGTTTCCTGGTCTCCTTGTTCTAATCTCTTCCCTTTGCCAATCCAACTCTTCCTCCTTGTACTTTCAGATTCCAGCTGGAGCGATCGTTAAGACAACAACAGAAAAAAAAGCTTTCATTGCTCAGGGTTTGCCTCTGTGCCTGCAATACAAGACCAAATGCTGCACGATGCTATTTCGGTTGTTGTGATCAAAGTATTTTAACTGCTAAAATTGTAAGTTTCTATTAAACATGTAGGAAGAGCAACACTATTATTACTATATTACTAATTACTATAACCTGGCCTCATGGGAGTTTGGAGGGGGGTGAGGTATGACGGAAGGAGTATTTTCAGTGTGGACACTGCATCTCCCATTGCTCTTTAAGAACCTGCTCCAAAATACAGTGGTGCAAGTACTTCTCGCTTTCTATTGCTATTTTTCAAGCTATTATTTCTTAAAGTCCTTCAAACACTTAAAATGTACTATTAGTGGTGTGAAACAGCGTATCTTTCTTTTTTTGCTTTATTCTTGGGAAAAAGTTAAATGCAGTGCCTGGGTTGTTTGGGTTTGGGTTGTTGTGGTGGGGTTTTTTTCCTCCAGTAAAAATTACAGTGAATTACAGCTGGGGAATATCTCAGTAGGGTGATCAAAACAAGCCAAAGGGAAGCTGCGACACTCTGCAATGCCCTGGGAGTACACGCCATTTCATGGCTGCAGCCTCATATCTGTCCCTTGGGACCTGGGAAGGATTTGGGAAGTGATGGGAAACCAAACCCCATCAACAATGAGGTGGGTTTATTTCAAATAACGATCATCTCTAAACTGAGCCTGCGTCACAAAGACATGCCATTCACAAACACTAATTCAGATTTTACCAGACATTTATGGAAGAATAATATCTATTGCTGCTAATACAACACAGTCTAAAATGAATATTCAGCTACAGTTCAGAAGCCAGAGTTAACAAAGCAGGATATTGTAACAACCTAAAATAACAGTATGGTAGATGTATGGCACAGACATTCTGAGGACATACAGAAAAGCCAGAGTGATCTTCTGCCACGAATAATGAGAATGAACAGATAATGTCAAAGCTATCAGATTAGTACATTCTTCTCAAAGAGATAACACCACAAGCAGCACAACCGCGCAAACAGAAGAAATACCATTCTCCACTCCTTGGACCCATCCGTGATTAGGCAGGCAAAAACAGAACAGCTGCTCTGAAGAGCAGCAGCGAACAGCAGGATGCAAAGCGGAGATGAACTTGATGTAAGCATGAGCAATTTCTTATTCTTATTAGAAAGGGTAAACCAAAGATGAGAGAGAATTTTGCCTGGTAACACGTGCAGAACAGAACTGGCTGCAACGATTTATTAATGTTTAAGATGGCCTCACTTCTTTTTGGCAAAGCGTGGGGTAAATTCCAATCCCTTTTCTACAGAACAGGACTCATCTCTTGAGAGTATTCTTAGCTTTTGAGATGCAGACAAAACACAGGCAGCACACGTGTTTGGTACGTACTGCCTAGAGGCACACCCACAGCACGTTTGTTACATAGAGTTATTGGTTAATACTTTGGTGTTTATCCATAATCCTTTCCTACACCTTTGGTAGTTTAATTATTGCACAATTTTAATATGTCTGATATAGAAATAATATTTTGAACGTTATAAACAAACAAAACTAAAAGGTGATTACACGAGTTGTATTTCCACAATGGTTTTAATATTTCTTTTTGTCTGTTATGACTTCTGATGCTGTAAAAATTCACACTTTACTCTCTATGGACAGAGTTGCCAACCTTACATGAAGTTTTCTCTGAAAACAGCCTTTGCATTTTTGTAAAAACAGATCTTTAGGAAAAACATGACTTGGGCAGAAGAACAAAGAAAAAGCACTGAAGCCTACGCACTGATAAAAAGAATAGCCTCTTTCATAAGTTAAAATATAACCATCAAGGTAGCACAGAAATGACACCAAAACCTTATTTTTACCTGTCCTTTAATACCCTTGTCCTTCAAAGCCTTTATGTCATCATGAGTCAGTTTTTGAGACTTTCCATCGTCAACTATGTTACGATTATCTGTACCTGCTTCTTTTGTTTCTAAAGGAAAAGGATATAGATTTGTAAAATCTAGCTCTAAATATCTTTAAGTTGGAGAAACATATGATTTTAGTTTCACAGAAAGCAGACTTCTCAGGATTAAACCCACATGCTTCATGGCCTTGCAAAGTATTGCCTGAGCAATCAGTGAAATGTAATACGTAAAATACACCTTAGTATAAATATTCACCCAAACCAAGGTTCAAATTTTCTCCCATATTGAAAAGCTTATTTGTTACAGGACTAGTGAAACAGCAGATCGAGACAAAAACATGCACTTTTATGACAGAAAGAATATAAGTAACGTTAACAAATGATTAATAGAAAGCTTTTCCATAATCTTTGGTATTATCAAAGAAACAAATTAATTGGAACTCGTTTTTCCAAACACCAGTTGATCCTCTGTAGTACCTGCGGTAGTCTCTTCCACCTCTTGCTTTGGCTGAAGGTTTCCACCACTGGTTACTTCAAAAGTAGTTCCATAATTATGTCCAATGGCATTATCCAGATAGAACCACTGCTTCTCAAAAATAATTTTTCTGAAATTAAAAAGTTGTTAATGATATTATAAACATTATTTTTACTAGGTCTGAAACCCACAATAGCTGAAACTAAACTATAGCTTCATGTAAGCCATTTTTATCTATATCCTTGGAAAAAAACAGGACAAGCATAGAAAGTGAAATTAACCACAAAACACATGAAACTGAAACTGGTTAGCAAAAGAACAAAGAACTTAAATTGAGCATACAGTAAGAAAAATATTTTCTTTTCAGTTCAGAAGAATTCTAAAATGGTAGATAAAACAAGGCTATAGCGCTTGAATTATATAGTACCATTTTTGACAGTCCGAACAAGGCAAGGAATCAAATTAAGCTAAAGTATATTAAATCTAGGCTGAGTCATGCAGACTAGAGCAAAAAGATGAGCGTGAACCTGTATTTTGCAGAGCTCCTTTGAAATAACTTTTGCCAAAAGACTATGAAGAAAACAGACAGCAGCAGTGTGTCGTGTAATCCTAGAAATGTTTAATACAGAAAAAAAAAAAGGGCATTTTATTATGCCTTTCATTTTGATTGCACTAAAATAAGTTTGCATTTTTCCTTCTTCACACAAAAAAGGACCCCACAAAGCCTTTCACTTTCAGGCTGACCTACAAAGGTTTCCTTGCTGACCAAAGAAATACCAATATTGTCAAATGAAACAGGTACCGGTGTCTACGCCACACTCACACGTGAATCAAAACTTACCATTATGAGCTTTTATTGTGCTGATTATATTCATCACTAATACCGAAGCTAAGCAAAAAGGTTGACTTCTTTGTTATTTCCAGTTTTCTACTGACTGAAGTATGCAATTCAAACATTTATTTTACATATGGTATTGTTTGTATCCCCAAATACATTCTAGAATTTAAATAAAGCATAAGAACAAAAAGTTGTCAGAGACTTTACCAAACCCTCATAATAATAAAAGTGTACCAGCATCATACTTGCTGACGTAAAGTCTCCCAAGCCAGATTTAAAAAGACTAATAAAAGATTAAAAAAGACTTGAAATGACTGAAAAGAATTTAGATAGATAAAATTTATGTGCACGCACTCAAAATTCATTTTGATGACATTTTGACAAATATATCATTTTGATAAACAGAATATCCAACCACAGCTATTGTCACATGTTCTTGGAGTGTCCTTACCCTCATCAGATTATAGAAAAGGAAAAATTAACACAAAAGTTCTTTAATTTCCTGTGGCAATATTTACTCTGACTTTTTATTCCTTCTTTTATGATAGGGGTTTTAAACAAAAACTGAAGAGGGACGTAACGGACAAATCTCGGCAGTGCTCTGCAAGCTACCAGAGTAGCTACCTGATTTCGGTGCCAGATTCTACTGGTGAACGTTAAGCCTGTCAATAACGAGTACTCCCAAATTCTTAGCTCTCAGCTATGCCGTTTTTAAACCAGTTTTGTTTGAGCATAGTACCTTTAAATCTCCACGCTACCGAATCAGATATCTGGCCACATTACTCAATATTGACTTCTACACACTAGTCTATAAAATTGCTGCAAAAAGAGCCCAGGCTGTGTCCACTGATTACAGTATGTCTTGCCGGGCTGCAGGCGCTTCTTGCTATGCCAGTTAGCCTAGGAAAAAGAAATAGTAGACCTTTCATAGCATCCTCTCCAAAGCAGTAACTCTCCACAACTGACATCTAGCATCTTCCTACAGTCTAATGCCAATGAGAACACTGAAGCCAATCCCTATTATTAACAAGGCAACGCTGCATCTCGCAGAAATTACACGCCACAGCGAGACATGACAGGCTGAGAGAGTTGGGGGTGTTCAGCCTAGAGAAAAGAAAGCTCCGCGGAGACCTTAGAGCCCCTTTCAGTCCCTAAAGGGGCCCCAGGAAAGCTGGGGAGGGACTCTTGATCAGGGAGGGGAGCGACAGGACGAGGGAGAACGGTTTTACACCAAAACAGGGAAGATTTAGATGAGATACGAGGAAGAAGTTCTTTGCTGTGAGGGTGGTGAGCCCCTGGCCCGGGTTGCCCAGAGAAGCTGTGGCTGCCCCATCCCTGGAGGTGTCCAAGGCCGGGTTGGACGGGGCTTGGAGCAGCCTGGGCTGGTGGGAGGTGTCCCTGCCCAGGGCAGGGGGTGGCACTGGATGGTCTTCAAGGTCCCTTCCAACTTAAACCATTCTATGATTCTATCAGTATGATGAAAGATACGCTTTTCGGGCTGCTGCACGTTTTCTCCTCTTTAACCCACACCAGTTTGACAACGGCAACACAAAACCATTTTAAACATCTTTCAAATTCTTACAGGAAACGCAGCCAGTAGATCTTCCGGGTTTGTTTTATTTTTTCCGTCTCAGGAACCGAAGCAGTATTAAAATCTCTCAGCCTGCCTGCCGCATCGGCCGAGCGAGGCCGCTATTTCTGACCTGCACAGCCGGAAAGCTGCGGGTCCCATCGGCCACACCGGGACCACACACACACACACCCCCTTCCCTCAGGTGACGACCGTTGGAGCCGCCTCCACAGCGAGCGAGGGGGGCCAGCGCAAACCTCCACCGAGAAAAGGGGGAAAAACGACAAGCGGGATCGAAAGCCCCTCACCTCCGCCGCAGCACGGGGACCGCTTTGAAGACGTCGTCCCGCTTCAGGACGGCGCAATCCCCCTCACAAATGCGCGGGCCCGGCCTCCGGCCGTCCTCCATAGCCGCCGCCACTCGTGCGCCCTCCGCCGCGGGGGTGGCCAGTGCGCAGGCGCGGCCGGTCCCCCGCCGGCTCTGCCATTGGTCGCATGCGACGCATGCGTCGCATGCGACCAATGGCAGAGCCGGCGGGGGACCGGCCGCGCCTGCGCAGTGAAGCAGTACAAGCCCAAGCGACGGGAGCGTGGGCCCGAGAGAGGCGGCGAGCTCCGCCTCCGTCTCCATGGCGACGCGGCATGCTGCCTCGGGATTGGCTGAGGCGCCCGGAAGTGGGGGATCGGCGCCAAAAGGGAACGCTGTGTTGAGGGAGGGCGGCCCCTGTCTCCTCAGGCGGGGCTTTTGCTGCCAGTCCCCGCAGGCCAGAAAACCCTCGTTTAATTTAAAATATCTTCTGGTTAAATTTCTGGGGTTTTATCACGGTTTACCGCCGCGTCGCCAAAGTGAGGCCTGCGGAGCGAGATGAGCAGGGACCTGAGGGGCGGCAGGGGGTGCGCCCGGGGAAGAGGCCCTCAGGGATGGCGAGGCGGATGGCGAGGCGGATGGCGAGGCGGAGGACAGAAGGGACAGTGGAGAAGAATGCCCGAACCTGGTGAGCCAGCCCCTGTTTTGTGAAGCCTTAATGCTTTTATTTTGACCGACTAGGCAAATACATCTGTTTGTCTCCTGGCGTTGTCCCTAAATAAGGGTTCTTCCAACCGGTGTGCAAGAAAACCCAATTGCCACACTGATTCAAGATATTTGTCTTCATTTCAATTCTGCAGAATTGGGTGCTGGGCATTTAACAGCAGCCAGCACACCACATGTTTCTGCAGTCCAATATTTATAGTGATAAGATACAGCTGATCGGTGAACTGGAGTTCCTTTACCGTCCCTCATCATACATATGCGTTCAATTTAATCTTTTGAACATTTTGAGATATCTCGTTAATTAGTGTGCTCATTATTTACAAGTGCGTTTTAGTATTATGATCTCTCATGCACACTCTTATCTGACTCCATTTCAAAGACAATATGTTTTGTCGTCCTACACTCGGATCAGAGACCGGGAGTGTACGCCTTTCCGTAGGCCTTGTTCGCCTGCAGTAAGCTTTCAAGATGGTAATTCTTCAACAATTTGATTTCTTTGATCTAAGTTTTGGTTAATTGTTTCTACATCTAGGCCAGATGGATGTGCAAAGAAACAAGTTTAATTGTTTCTACATCTAGTGCAGATGCAAAAGACCCAATTAAGTTTTAATTTCAGGAGCCCAGCTAAGCTCAATCAAAGTTCTGTTACAATTTTATGCAACGCGCTTAGTAACTTTTTGACCATGTTCTTGTGACATCACCAGTGGTCTTAAGAATCACTGAGAATAAAACTTGCAAAGTTTTAGTATCTACATTGGTTTAATCCCCATTTTAATTTTATTGTTTTTTTAGTAAGATCTCGACTAGTTCAATCAACGCTGGACCAGTTTATTCCCTATAAGGGCTGGAAACTTTATTTCTCTGAAGGTATTTTTAGACCAAAATTATATGTAGCAAGTATTTTATTTCTTTTTTTTTTTTTTTCCACAAATTGGTTATAAGTAGAGGAAATAAGTTCAACAGAAAGCAACTGAAATTCCTATTTGTTATATAAAAAAGTGAATACAATAGAGATTTCAGTCTTGTGGCACACTGTAATCTCTGGGGGCTCCAAACCTTGGAAAGCGATGTTGAATAGTGTAAAATATCTTTCTTAGACCTGTTCCATTAGCCACATAAAACCTGCAGTCTATCAAAGACTGAAATATACATACCTCTGCTGTACTTTTCTTGACCCTATGTGCTTGTCTTCTGTCGTCTTAGACAAAGTTCTGGTTTGTAACAAGTTGTATAATGGAACGTTACTGTGATACTGTAGAGATCTATCATCCTCCTCAGTTTTGCAATGCAGAAAAATAAGGGGAGAGAAATGGCCTGTTTGTGTTATTTTGTGAAATTGTATTAATTATTTACATCACTTACTAATGCAGAGTGTTTCTAATTAGTTTATGCTGACAAGTCTCCTTTTGTCCAGAAGACTCAAGCCTTTGAAAAGTTTTTCATGCAACGCATTGAGCTTTATGATAAGGTAAAAGCAAAACGAAACACCTCCCCCCCAACAACCTATTGTTGATACAATAACATCCCAGATTTTATGTGTTTTCACCATGAAAAATAACTATCATAGATATGAAATGCTTATGATGTGATTTGGATGTGTTGTGTTTCTAATTTTAAGTGTATTTGTTAACTTAAAATGTATCACAGGATGAAATAGAAAGAAAAGGAAGCATTCTTGTGGATTATAAGGAAATAATACAAGACAAAGAACTGACTAAATCAATACCAAATATATCTACTGAGTTAAGGGATATGCCTCAGAAAATACTGCAGTGTATGGGTCTGGCAATTCATCAGGTAAATATGATGTTCTAATGCATAGAAGCACAGCCCTCACAAAGAATCAGTGGGACTTGCAGGTAATTATCTTATAAACACCAAATCTCTGTTTTTCTGTCTTACAGAAATTTACTGTTTATTCTAAACTCAAACTCTTCCATCTCTCCACCATTTTTGTATGGCCTACAAAATCCTGTTTTGAGCATGCTTTGTGGTCTTGGTATATTTTGCTTATTCATCGTCAAAGCAGTTGATTAAAACTAAGTGTAGTTCAAACACTTATTTAATGAGACAGGAATTAGAACTCTGTATTAATGTAGCGTGAGTCAAGAATTCCTGGCTCTGTTCAACATCCCTAAGTAGTAATTCACAGCTTCTTGACAGGCAAGTTCTCAGATGATTGTGCTTTGGTCAAATACCACACATCGATCAGCATTAAAGATTATTGTATGCGGCTTTTTTTAATTAAAGAAGCAACCACGACGAATGTGTTCATTTTAAATTACCTTTAAAATGAAGCTTAAAACTGTTCAGAAGCAGAAAAACACTGTTTAACGTAAGTCACTAGACAGCAGAGGGCTCTTTAGATCCCAGCAGTGGGTCTGATCATAAGGGATAGTAATCAAATTTAAGAGCAAATTGAATCCATGTTGCATGGATACTGTGTTTGTGTCAGCCTTTCTCTTCTGTCTAGGTGCTAACAAAGGACCTTGAAAGGCACGCTGCAGAGCTGCAGGTGCAGGAAGGGTTACCGCTTGATGGAGAAGCTATCATAAACGTGCCTCTCATTCACGCTAGGTAATGGGTGTTGAGTATTTGTTCTGTTTTCAGATTTATTTGGATTTCAGGATTTATTTGCCTAATGTTGTCTAATGGTTGTCAGTGTCTGTGTGTGGTGCTGAAGGCTTACTTATTTGATTGAGAGATTTGGCTCTGAAGCAATTTCCAGAAGAACAGTCTACATTTTGCTTTTTTTTCTTCACCATGACAAAATCTAGACTGTCACAGTGAAGAAAAAAGCAACCTGAAACCTGCATATAAGCTGAAGAAAAGCTTATAAACAGAAAAGTAACATAAGTACAACGACTATTCTGTGAAATACGTTTTAATTTAAAATAGATAAGTGTATTTAATCTTCTGTTTCCTGGAGAAGTTGGGAAGACATTATGATCTAGCCTTTTGTTAGCAAAAGGCTGGATTTCATACAGAAGTTGATTTAAATCTATTAAATGATTACTGGAATAAAAGTCTCAAGAATATATGTTCTCACTAACAAAACTAATTTGAAATGAAGAAGCTGAGGTTACACTAATTTTGAACAAGCACAAGAATCCTAATTATTATTATTTTTAAAATGTGACTTCCTTTGAGATCTTAATGAAACAAGCCCTTAGCACAATTATTTTTTCCTTGTCAGAAGTTATGGCATCTCAGACCTCAGGAGGCTGAGGCGGACTGGGAGTATAAGCCCTATCTGAGTTTGTGGTGGTTTTTTTTCTTTTTTTCCTGCTGGTGCTGGTTTGGTATGGGAAAGCAGCATGTGTGGGCCTGGCAGGTGGATTTAATTTGGGGGTTTGTCACAGTATGATGTATGTTTTAAGTTTTGCGTTATTATAAAACTGCACTGTTTTAATTACACAGTAGAATGTGTTCAAGAAAAACCTGTAGCCAAAAAAGGCATATACAAGCTCTTGTATACTAAGAGGCAGTTATGGACCATTATCCTGTAGAGGAAAGTATTCAATAAGTCAATAAAATATCATGCTCCTAATATGGTTCTGCAGCGCAGGCAGGGTTGAACAATGAGATGGTGGTGTGTTCGGGGTCCTAAGCGGAGGGAGCTGGGAAAACCCTGGATGTCAGGAGCCAGACTCTTCTAATTGGTGCCCAGTGACAGGAACAAGGGACAGTGGGTACAAATTAAAACACTTAAAATTCCATGTGAACACAAAAAAATGCTATTTTACTGTGAGAGAGGTTGTGTGTTCTCCATCCGCCAACATATTCAAAACTCAACTGGACATGTACCTGGGTGACATGCTCTAGCTGACCCTGCTGGAGCAGGAGGGTCTCATGAGGTTCATTCCACGATAAATGATTCTGTTTAAAGTTTGTTATTCTTAATTATTTGACTAGGTATTCTTTGTTGTCCTTAACAAGGTGTAGTGTGTCGTACCTGATGACAGGTTCTTATGTCTTTGAAACACAAAACCTCACCCTTCCTTTTCAAGCATAGGCGTAATAAATCTTTGATCCTTTTGTGTCGCAAGTCTAAACTCTGGTCTTAATCGGAAATAATTCAAAAAGGTGGTTATAGATGACTATAAAGTAATTTCTGTTGTATCACTAGTCTTTGTTGTTTACAGGAGAGAGGTATCTCTACATAAACAAACAGTACAGCTGTTGAGGTATATACACTTGGGGAATCTTAAATGTTATGCTGCTTCCTAGAACAGGAACCAAAGACTATGCTATGGGTCCACAGACAAAATATTTCTAATTGCTCTGGATTACTGTTAATAATTAGTGTGTAAACCTTGTTGTTGGCTGTGGGATTTTTTTGTTTGGGTTAGGTGGGGTTTGGGGTTTTTTTTGTTTGTGTTTTTTTGTTCTGGGTTAAAGTATGGTAAGCTTTAAATATGTAAACGCTTAACTTTTGTGTAGGGTGTACAACTATGATCCTCTAACGCAGCTGAAAAACGTTCGGGCCAACTGCTATGGAAAATATATTGCCTTGCGTGGTACTGTTGTGCGCGTCAGTAACATTAAGCCTCTCTGCACTAAGCTCGCTTTTGTATGTGGCACATGCGGAGATGTTCAGAGTGTGCCTCTACCTGATGGAAAGTATACTCTTCCAACTAAGGTAAGTTAATACCATTTAACTTTGTACTTTTCCCTTATCTGTAGTGATTTGACAAAAAGCAGCACCACTGGTATTAAAGAAAAAAAAAAATAACCTTTAAAGCTAGGTCAAATAACTGACATGTTAGGGAAACATTAAACTTAAAAACCATGCAACTTTGTATTATTGCATACCCTTGTTATTTGAAAAAATTGTATCCTGCTGAAACAAAAGCAGTGTGTAGAAACTCCCTCAAATCTAGAGGGGAAAAAAATATAATCTCTTTTCATTTCCCTTTCACCAGTTACATTTAAAAAGCCTCCTCCACCTCGCTGCAGTGGTTTTCTATGCTTAGATTGGGTTTTTTATGGGTTTTGTTTAGAACTTTCTATTTTAATTTCAGTGGTTTTTATCTGGATTTAACAAGTCATTAGACATAGGAAAGTGCCCAGTTATAGTGTCACCCAATGTGCTCAAGTGAAAAAAAAAAAAATCTCCTCTGGAACATCTGCAAGTAAAAAAAAAAAAACAACCAAAAAAACCACCAACACCCAAACACCAAACAAACAAAACCCCCCAACAAACAAACTAAATCCCCACAAAAAACCACCCACCACATCCCCTTTCCTGCCCTGCAACACCCAAAACCACAAACCAGTTCACCAAGGGGATCATACAGTTCAGCTGTATTTGCTCTAACAACTATGAGTCCGGGTTCAGGTGTCTGTGCTTGATAGCTCTTCATTAATTATGTATGTGCTGATTTGTAGTCCTCATTTAACTAGCTTTTTTTCCAGAGCTGGTGTTAATGAATCGCATTGCGTTGCTTCCTTTACTTTTTTTTTTAAAAAAAAAACGAATAAAGGAATTCCGAATTATGCTTTTCAAAAAGGTTGCAAATGAATTAGAATGACTGTTGTTACAGTGTCTTGTTCCCGAGTGCCGTGGCCGGTCCTTCACAGCTGACAGAAGCTCTCCTTTGACCACTACAGTGGACTGGCAGTCTATTAAGTAAGTGTGTCTTCCCTTCCGCACAAAAATGTAATGCAACAGGGTAGTCAAAAAGCGACAGGATGGCTCATTCCATGTTATACTGTGCAATTTTAATAATCTTATTCTTTTGTACAAGTATACTTTGTATATTAAACCTACCCAATATAATAGCTTCTTGGAAATTCCCCCTACCACGACTGAGTTCTTTGAGAAATGTTCAGTTTGTGCTCTTTGCAGCTTTTCTTGGTCATTTTTAATTGCATTTATTACTTAATGATTCCCTTTAATGAACTAGAAAGCTAGAAAAGGCCTATTAAATGACATTGGTCAGCTGTGACAGTTGACCTGAATGAATTAAAAGTAAATTTGTGGATTAAAAATCTTAGTTTGAAGTGACATTGTGTCCCCCAGTCCTTAAGTTACATGCAGCAGAAGGAAATAGTGCTGTGCCTGCCCATTCATCTGCTTTCTATGTCTAATCAGCAAGTAGGTATACCTACAATTTCTGAGACCTTTGCTATGGGGGAACAAGTTTAGTTTTCTTTACTGATGTTCTGTAATAGAAACAATTTAAAAATTAATTTTTAAAAAGTGCCAATGTTCTTGTCAGCAGCTCTAGAGGGTGCTATTTATTGCAGCTTCTTAAGAAAAGCTTGACTCTGAGCTCCAAGCAAAACTATGAGGTCTAAGCCCAGAGCCAAAACTGGAACTTTTTAAAAAACTTGCTAGTTGCTAGCCTTTTACAACCATATGAAGAGTGAGCTGCTGTTCTTATTATGGCCTGAGGAATTTCATGGGCTTTGCTGAGTTAAAATGCCAGTTAAGCGTTCATCAGGGCTACAGTGTCCGACCTCTTAATTTTTGTATATGAGGTCCATCTTATTTCACATACTGTAACTATTTCTACGTGAACATGCTCATCAGTGCTGGAAGATCTGAATTTCAACATTGTTTATTATTTCTGGATTTCATAGTTATTGCCTTTCTGGGTTTTATGCATAATGTATAAAATGTATTTATTAAAGTCTGAACTGAAAAAGTCTGTTTCTCCAAATTCAGCACTGCTGTTTCTAGTATTTATTGGGGCATTTCTGCTGTTTCCCTTTTCGATTTGGAAAGGTTTGGTTGGAAGCACACAGCTGCAGATCTTGTATGCCATAACTGAATAGGAAATATACATGGAGCGTATGCTCACCTCGTGTTTTGCAGGGTGCAGGAGCTCATGTCGGATGATCAGCGAGAAGCAGGCCGAATCCCTCGCACAATCGAATGTGAACTGGTTCAAGATCTTGTGGACAGCTGTGTCCCAGGAGATATGATCACAATTACAGGGATAGTTAAGGTGTCGAGCACTGAGGAAGGTAAAATACATCATCTGAGAACACCTTTTCGCAGTGACTGCACAAGAATAACAGCCACCCCTCTTATTTTGAGCTCTCAAAGTTGTAAATGCACTAAGTGTATATTGCTTCAGAAGTTCCCGAAGCTTTATAGCGAGGAGTTACTTTGGAAAAGCCCAAAGCAGTGCTGTCCCAGAGGAGCACTGTCTCTAATGTCTGCTGATAGAGCGGGGCTTTTGCTACCCACGGGCCTATGCACAGCTATGGTCCCAAATCTGCAGTGCCGGTCTGATGTCCGAGATGTTTCAGTATGTCGGCTGAGAGGAAAGCCTTCTCTGGACCACTCATGTAAGGGGGACGTCCTTATTTCCTAAAGTCTCTCTGAGAGACTTTTTTTTTTTTTTTCCATTTTCATTTTTTTTCCCCGAAAGTGAGGCGGTAATAGATATATTGCAGAGAACTGCAGTACTCATTTACTGTGAGATCACATTCTCTGCTCAGTAATCATTGGAGGATATAGAAAATGATGAATTATTAAGCTACACGTTTAATTCTTCTGCACTATGGATTTTTTTTTCCTGTAAGTATTGAGCAGAAACATTTTTATATTCAACTTATATATTGTAATAATTTAAAATTCCTGGAAAACGTCATTTATTCTGGGAGAAAATTCTCTCTACACACATATACGCTCCTAATCCAGCAGAATACTTTATTGTGTACCTAATTGGATGGAACTTAAAGAACAAATGTAACTAGAAACTTACTAACTTTGTATCAATTTTCGAAAGTGTAGATGTTCAATTACCTAAATATGAACATTTTGCATATGACTCTACTTACTATTTCTTAATTACCCTATGCCATTTGTAAATAACATCAGTACTTAATGATACAAAAAATATTCTTTCGTCCTTTCTCAATTTTTCTAACAGGAGCTTCTAAAAACAAGAACGACAAGTGTATGTTCTTGTTGTACATTGAGGCCAATTCTGTCAGCAACAGCAAAGGACAAAAAGCAAAGAATTTTGATGATGAGACTTTTCAAAGATCGTTCATGGAGTTTTCACTTAAAGACCTCTATGCTGTTCAAGAAATTCAAGCTGAGGAAAATCTGTTCAGGCTCATCGTGAAGTAAGTTGTGTCAGACCTGGACTAGGTCTAGGATTAGACTTCTGAATCGGCATGACCAATATCAGACAGCTAATCTTAAAGCTATGAAACGTCTAAGGCTTGTGCAACAGACACCACAGAGATTTAATAAACTTTAGCGGCACGCGGGCTCGGGAGAAAGTGAAAGTACTGCAGTGGGCATGTCAGTACTCTGAGGGATTGAAGGATACGGGGAAGTTAGGAGTGTTTCACTTCAACCCTGAGACAGAAAGCCATGGGTAAAAAGGGCAATTAATTAATGTTGTTCCTCACTGAGCAAATTCAACTCGCAAGCACTATTTTGTTCTCTGCTCTACTTTTCCTACAGCAGAGGAAAGAGGTGCAAGAGGTACTGAGGTGCTGGAGCATGTCCAGAGAAGGGCTACAAAGCTGGTGAGGGGTCTGGAGGACAAATCTTATGAGGAACAACTGAGGGAACTGGGGTCGTTCAGCCTGGAGAAGAGGAGGCTGAGGGGAGACCTTATCACCCTCTACAACTACCTGAAAGGAGGGTGTAGAGAGGTGGGGGCCGACCTCTTCTCCCTGGTGAAAAGTGACAGGATGAGAGGAAATGGATTCAAGTTATGTCAGGTTTAGATTGGATATTAGGAAATATTTTTTCACGGAAAGGGTTATTAAACATTGTAGCAGGCTGCCCAGGGAGGTGGTGGATTCACCGTCTCTGGAGGTGTTTAAAAGAAGGGTAGATGTGGTACTTGGGGACATGGTTTAGAAGTGGTTTTGTCAGGGTAGGTTGATGGTTGGACTTGGTGATCTTAAAGGTCCCTTCCAACCTCAGCAATTCTATGATTCTCAGAACTGAGCAGAGGGCATGGAAGACCCTAAGTTCAGACCGAGAAGTACTCTTCTAGCTGGGGTGTCCCTCAGGTCCTCCCAGTGGAGTCAAACCCCACAAAACTAGCACCTTTAAAAGGAGGATTACAGGTAGTTACTTGATAAAGATAAGAATGGGTGCAGAAACCACTGGGAAACTGGTTCTCCTCTGTGTTTGTGCAAACTCAAATGAAAGGCTTTTCTTATCACTTGAAGCACATCTGGTTATCTGCAAATTTCAAGAAATGTGATGCTTTTACATTTAAACTTATTCTGTTGTAAATTCAGCAACAACTAAACAAAAGATTTATATATTTAAGTATTTTTGTATATTTAAGTATTCTGTGGCAAGGGAGACAGAGCAGGCGATTATTTCATAGTAATACAAGATTTATATTCCCCTTTTGTTACAGTGTTCTTTGTTTTTCAGCTCTCTTTGCCCTGCAATCTATGGCCATGAGGTAAGTAATTTAACAGCTCGGCTTGTAACTTCAGTTTGAATTGTTTATGTCACAGGAAACTCCTAAAGGATTTATAGCGCGTCTCTGGGTGAGGGGAAGGGGCAGGGACTGTATTTACAGGTGACTGCGTGTCACATACCCTTAAGTTCAGCCATCCAGAAGGAAAGGATCATTACAGCCAGTTCTAGGGGAGCTGTCAGTATTGGTCACCAAGATCGAATTCTTATTAGTGTTGGTATGTCCCACTACAGATTGTAAAGGCAGGTTTGGCCCTGGCCTTATTTGGAGGATGTCAGAAGTTTGTAGATGACAAGAACAGAATCCCGGTGCGAGGAGATCCACATGTTCTGGTCGTTGGAGATCCAGGATTAGGAAAAAGCCAAATGTTGCAAGTATGGGTTGATTTATTTCTATTGTCTGATTGTATTTTTCTCAAACTCCTTGCTAACTTGACTTCTTGTAAACGTGGTAGGATAGCTGTGCTAAGACCAAAGGGTTGCTTGAGGCTGGCTGGAGTTATTTTTTCATGTAGGATGCCTCAAATACAGGATAGTACCCAAAGGGGTCCCCTGCTGTCCTCTCCAGGGAGCCTTGCAGAGGGGATCCAGCCTGTTAAAACGCTTACCAAAGCAGCTATACTTGGTCAGGTCTGTGGGCTGTCAAGTATAGGCTTGCTGTCCTGCTCTTATATAGGTGGGGTTTTTTTTCACCAACCCTTTTCCCCAGTGGGGAGTTTTACTCTTTCCTGTCTTCATTTAGCTGATCCATTGTCAAATAAAATAAGTACACCCTTGGAACTAATGCAACTTTAAATACCATGTCACTCACCATCTGTGAGGTTTACTTCCGTTCTCTTACTCTATTTCTATGTTGCTAGCACAGACCTTGGCTTTTTGGGAAAGGGACCTACTGCTGCATTTGGGTTTTAATCTTTGTGGGCATTTCTGCACGACTGTGACAAAATAAGTTAGCAACAGAAATTTTTTTCTTGGATGGAATGGTTTTCAAGTTCCATGTCTTTTCCCATGGTTACTGTGAAGTGAAAGAGGGACAGAGTTCATTTAGACCTGCAGCATTGCATACCTCATTTAAAAAGTCTAAGGCTTTCTAATGTGAACATGTTATGTTAGGATATGACCTGCAATAACTTAACCAAAGTGACGGATTTATCTGCAAGCATCTTGGCAAACAAATTATTAATTATTTTTTTTTACTGTATGGGGACTCTCTACCATAGAGCAGATGATTTGTTTTTTCACATCATTACTAAATAAAAGAGTGCCATTCAAGAGAAACTAGCAATCTGTTCCTCAGATAAGACCCTGAGACAAGGCTCCTCTCAGTCATCACTGTCACAGGAAAAAAAAAAAAACAAGGAGAAAACCAAACTGTTCAGGAGGCAGGGTTTTTTTGGTTGGTTGGGTTTTTTATTCGATACTCAGTGCCTGTCACATACCTGGAACTGAACAAATATGCTTTGGGTGTTATCTTTTAAATAAAATAGAGGCAGCAGTACCTGCAGAGATTTACTGGGAAAATCCAGTTATAACTGTATTCTAGGCAAATTTAACTGCAACATGTCTGTGTTCAAGCTTACCATGCTTTGCTTTTCTAGTTCATATTTCAAACTGTAAGCTGCTCTGTGCATGCTAAAGGCATGGAGAAGGCTAGGACTGTCCTTTATATCCTCGCTGTGGGGAGGACTATGCGTGTTCCTCTGAAGCAGCTTGTGTTGGGCGCTAGGACATGTTAGTCTAAATAGACTTCGGGGGTCTGAAGATGAAGAAATTAGATATCGTCAGTTCCGTGGTGGATAGCGTGTCCCCAGGCATTTCAACATACTTTGAAACGTAAGTGCCGTGCCCAAGGTCGTAGTAGTTTTGATAACGCAGTAGACATGGCTGTGCCCCAAGAATTCCTCCTGTTTTGCAGAAGTGTTTTTCTTGGGGTTGCAAGGAGTAAGAACTTTACTGTTGGGCCACGTTAAGTAGAAAGAAATAAATTTGGGTTTACTCTGAGTTGTTTCTCTAGAATAACGCTTATGAAATACTTTTTCCCTCCCCAAGGTGAAGCATTTATTTCTCTTCTAGGCAGTGTGTAACGTTGCTCCTCGGGGTGTGTATGTTTGTGGTAATACTTCCACCAGCTCGGGCCTGACTGTTACACTGTGCAGAGATGGGGCGTCTGGAGATTTTGCCTTGGAAGCTGGTGCTTTAGTGCTTGGAGATCAAGGTAGTACATGTAATGCTACAGGTTTTGTATGACCATGGGGAGGGTGGGGATGGGGTGTGTGTGCTGCTGAGTCGAAGATTAACTACAGTGCTTGCACAGCTGTGGACTAAAAATGTAAATTTGAAGTATGATACTGGCTTCCCACAACTTGGGAAGTTCTGAGCTTCTCCAGTGACTTCTCTGGAGGTGGTTCCTGCTTCCCTAGGACTTAGGATGTGTATGAAATGTAACTCGCATCCTGTAATTCACATTAATTAACATGTCAAAGAACTAGGATTTCCTTGTTGAGAAATCTCTGACTTAATGGCAGCTGCTGGACTCTTACAGTTTTTGAAAAATAGCTGGCGTACAAGATTTGTCATCTATTTCTATTTTTAAAAAGCTTGTTTTGTCCTTGTAATATGTAATTGAGACATTGCTTCCACAAGCCAGGCCAACTTCATAATGGTTCAGCTGCAGCACCATGAAATGAAAACAAACCTTGCTGAAACGGAGACTTGCTCCATCTCCTGCCGCCCCTAGGACTCTAGGCTGGACTTCTGATGTAGCACTGGATTTGTAGCATACGCTTGTCCATCAGTTAATGTGTTTTTCTAATAAGTCTTTGTCCCGTGTTAATTGCTTCCAGGAATTTGTGGAATAGATGAATTTGATAAGATGGGAAACCAGCATCAGGCTTTGTTGGAAGCCATGGAACAGCAAAGCATCAGCCTCGCCAAGGCTGGCATTGTTTGCAGTTTGCCAGCTCGGACATCTATTGTTGCTGCAGCAAACCCAGTTGGAGGACATTATAACAAAGCCAAAACAGTGTCTGAGAACTTAAAGTGAGCACTTTCTGAAATGCTGCTTATATAGTTTACGTTCAGGAGTGGGTGTTTCTGGCAGTCTTGTTTGTATGTAATTGCTTTCTAGTTTCCTGGAGCTTGGATGCAAACTTACTATAACAATTTTTTGTGCCTTTTGAGAGAGAAATTGCTGTTATACTTTATTCTTGATGAACGGGACAGAATTTTTAAAGTGTCTTTGAAGCAGAGCAGAGTTGCTGTAACTTTTCCACTTCTTCATGAGCACTGTGTGGTTTTGTTGTCTTTACTCTAGAATGGGGAGTGCTTTACTGTCGAGATTTGATCTAGTTTTCATTTTGCTGGACACCCCAAATGAGGATCACGACCACTTGCTGTCTGAGCACGTGATGGCAATCCGAGCGGGAAAGAAGGCAGCGTGCAGCAGTGCTGTTGTGACTCGTACCAACACACAGGATCGCTCTGTTCTCGAGATTGTTTCAGATCGACCGCTGCTTGAAAGACTAAAGGTAGGACTTGTCCTGTGGCTGTTGCTATGCCCCTTCCTGCGGTGTCCCTCGCGTTGGGACCTGGCAGCCCCAACCTGCTGGATGTCCTGTCTCCCGCTCCCATTCTTCCCATGATAATTGGCTCTGAATTAAAGAAGAAGTATTTAAGGCTCTAGCCACCAGTTCCTCCCAATTGTCTGTTGTAGCTAACATTATCCACCCTGCTGGGGCTGCTAAAGATGTGTCCCAAGCCATCTTCAGCACCACACAGAAGAGAATTTGTTAGCTGAGCTGTTTGGTTGGGTTTTTTTCTTGGCTGCAGTAGTGAAAAGAAACTTTGCATGAGATGCTCTAAAGCAAATTTGTTGTGTTTTATTTCGATAAAGAGCTACAGAACTAGACTGGATATAATCATTTGATATAACACAATGTGCTGCGAAGTATTGAATCCGAATAAAGCAGTGTGTACACAAATCCTTGGGAACCTGCAACCCATGACATATTTGGGGATTACAGAAGAGGAAGCATATTTCTTATTAAACTTAAGTGATCAGTTTAAGGGCTGATATTGTCAAATGCCAGGTCTTGGGAGGAATATTCCCTACTGGAGCTAAACACGTGCACTTTTGGAAATGGGATGTCAGGAGCAACGGTTTAATCTTCTGTGGAGATATATCTTACAACAATTGGGAAACTGGATTTTCTCTTTTTGAGAAAGAATTCTTGATACAGTTAAATCATATGTGGCACTTCTTATCATTGCAAATGAGAAGCTTCAGCTGCTTTTTCTGAAATAGCCAAGTGTGTTTAACTGCATGTCTAAGCAGACTGTATGGACTTTTTAAGTACACAGTTCATATATGAAGCACTAAAGCCCTTACAGTGAAGATTTCACCAGATAAAGCATAGAAGATGAAAATTTTATGATAAAATTTGTATTGCGTAGGGTTGCAACAGACAGAAATCTAAGCTCTTTGTAATTGGGTTAGATCTTACCAGGAGAAAACTTTGATGCCATTCCACATCAGCTGCTGAGGAAGTACGTCGGGTATGCTCGGCAGTACGTTCACCCAAATTTATCTCCAGAAGCTGCTCAGGTCCTGCAGGAATTCTACCTTGAGCTCCGGAAACAGAACCAAGGAGTAGACAGCACCCCAATCACCACGAGGCAGCTGGAGTCACTGATTCGACTTACCGAGGTAAATGTAAGCTGTAATACTTAAGGGATTGAAAGCAAAGAAATTATTCCTAAACCACTACTGATATCCTGTAACTTTTGACAGTTTAGTCACCACTATCCTCTTTTTTGTTATGTTTTTTTAAAAAAAAAACAAAAACAAAACCAGTGAGAATGCAAGAAACTTGCAAATGCTTAAGAGCTACTGTTGCTTAAAGCCTCTTATAAAGTGAAACGCCCTTGAGGGGGTGGAAAGAGAATCTATCGCATTCTCCCAAAAGGAGAAAAAGTAGGTGCGGGCAGAGACAAGCTGCTGCCAATCTTGAATTTAAACTGCTACTGTTTTCCCTAATGCTATGCCTTAATAACACTATTTGTGATCTGCTGCTTCCCAAGAATACGCTATTAAAAAGCAAATAAAGTCCAAGTTACAACATAATAATACAAGTACGCAGGAGATGACATTGAAATGCTATCCAAAAAACCCAGAGGAATCTTCCTCTGAATCTTTGTAGGCTCAGGTTCCATCTCTGCTGCTAAAATTTGTGCTTGTTGTAGAGCAATAGTAGCCTTTTCTCACATCAGCTATAATATATCTTAAATATATCTTTGTGGGGTTTTTTGTTTTGTTTTAAGGCACGATCAAGACTGGAATTAAGGGAGAAATCTACCAAGGAAGATGCTGAGGATGTAATAGAAATAATGAAATATAGGTAATACACACTGCTTTAAATAAAGCATCACAGTGCTATTCATTCAAAACTTTTTAACACAGATATACAAACACGGTTAAGAAATGACTTTATCAAGTTTAGGCCCATGATACCAATATTCGGATTTGTTAGCTCTTCTTCAAAAACTGACAGCAGCCCGAAGTTGAATACGATTGCTTAGGCCTTTGAGTTGTATCGTCGTCACAGTTATGTATCTCCATGCACAGTAACTTAGACATGAGGTGCTGCCAAAGGTTTTTTGTTTTTTTTTCCTCTCGTGTAGTAACTCTCTGTTGTTGCAGTTGAACAATTTAAGTTTAAAAGTGATTTGGACAGGTGCTTGGTCTAGTTTCCCTTGGTAGTGACTTTCTTACTAGGGGATGGTTTCCTATGTGGCTTCTGAAAGCTTTCTCAAGCAGTTATGTTTCAGGAAGCAAATTCATGTGCTCTTGCTCTTACCTCCTGTTGATCTTTTTTTATTTCTTTTTAGCATGCTGGGAACCTACTCAGATGAGTTTGGGAAACTGGACTTTGAACGGTCACAGCATGGGTCTGGGATGAGTAATCGGTCCCAAGCAAAAAGATTTGTTTCTGCCCTTAACAGTATTGCAGAGAGAACTTACAACAACCTCTTTGACTTGCAACAGCTTCGACAGATTGCGAAGGAGCTACAAATACGAGTGAGTTTGGAAATCGAGCGTTTCTTCAATGACAAACTGCAAGACCAGACAAAATTATTCATGGCCAAATGGGAAGTGGAAAAGGCATATCTGTTGTGCCTCTCTGCGATGAACAGAAATAAGCAGCGTTTGCTGCTCTTAGGCTGAACGCTCTTCCTGAGTCGCCTTTGTTTGTAAGCCTTACTAATCTTACTAGCTGTCTGACAGTAACGACTCCTTGCACTAATACGGGCTGGTTTTGCTCCTGAAGCTGGTCCTTAACAAAATTCTGCTTTGTTTTGTGAAAGGCAATTTTGCTTTCAGTATACTTTACTTCGTCTGGCTCCCCAAGGGACACACCTATTTTAATTCCCAGATTTAGACGGCTCTGGTGTCCATGTTCTATTTCAGCAGTGCAGTGACGTTTCTGCTTGGCCTTCTCTGGCCCAAATAAGCCTTTTGAGTTTTCATTCCCACTTCAAGCGTCCTAATATTGTAACTTGATAGGAACATCAGGTAGGACAGATGACCACAAATGTGATTTATCCCTTAATCGATTCGCATCCTGTACTTACTACATTATCGATAGCTAATTCTACTTTTGCTTCATGATAAAAAGCTTTAAATGCCAATTTAAACCTTCAAACTGGATTTCAGTGTAATGAATTTCTCTTTATGGCACTTTGTATGGGCAATAATGCTGTTCTTTCTGTTACCTGGTTAACCTACGCTGGCCTGCTGGGCAAGATGGCTTCAGTCGCCAAACTTGTTCAAATCTTGACTGTACCTAAGTCTGGATTTGGTGTGAATCCTGTCTGACAGAACATGTTATTGTCAGGTGTGTTCTCGCATGATCGTTCACTCATTCAGCGACTAGTTACCTGTAGCTAATTCAATCAATTCGAATTTTCCATTTATAGATGGAATACCTTTTGCCCATTCGAAGTTCTATACCTGTAACAAATACTTGGAAATCAGTGAGAGTTGGAGAAATTGGACTTTTCTTTGGTAGATACTTGTGTTTCAGAACTTAGATTCGTACGCATGTAACTCTGCATACTTTCTGCGTGTCGTAAAGCGGAGAACACTTGTTCCATGTAACACCACAGTAAAAACAGCACGTGAGTAAAGCACAAAAGGCTGCAACTGACTGCATGCCGCTTCCTAGTAGGTCAGGTCCTTGCTAAGGAAACTAAGCTTCTCAGCTCCCTTTATTTCACTAAGTTCTTTCAAATTGTTTATGTACATCAGATAAAATGTCATTCTTCCAATCTGATGTTTATTTTTGTCTGTGTTTTCTTTTCCCAGGTATCGGATTTTGAAAGCTTCATTGGATCCCTAAATGATCAGGGTTATCTTTTGAAAAAAGGGTCCAGAGTTTATCAGCTTCAGACCATGTGAAAAGAGCCACCGGGATAAACTTTCTGGAGACGCAACGGTGGGATCTGGAATGGGCTGACGGACCTGCAGCAGTAAAGCACACTGAACCGCAGCCTGCCGCCGCAGTCGCTGCGCTGCTGCCACTGTCGCTTACTGAGGTGCCAGATGCCCTTCCAGAAATGAGCGGTGCCCACAGGCTTGCTTTGAGTCGCCATAGGGCAAGCTGACGCGTGGCATTGCTGCTTGACTCATGCTGTAGGTCTGCTAGCGCACCCCTGCTCGTCTTCCCCCTCTGTAAGACTCGCACAGACTTCACCATCCTTGAGGAGTGGGAAGTGTAGTTTTTATACTGACACTATCGCAGTGCTGCAACAGATTTTACTTCTAAACTTAGTGGTGTTGGACCCACAAATCTAAACCCAGAAATCTTTCATGAGAAGGTGATGAGTTGTGTTTTTTAGCACTGTGGTTCATTTGAGGAATTTAAAGTATAGAAAAGGTTTCAAAAAAAGTTGGGAACCTTCAGGTTGAGAAGAGTTTTGTAGCTGTAGGAAGTGATACCTTATTGACGCTGACTTGATTTTCTGCTTTGCAGCCTTGTATTTATTGGACTTCGTAGCTGAGACCATATTTGAAAAGCAAGTCAGATTTAAGAAAATATCATTATTACAATATTTAATTTGTAAAACAAGAATTGGATCTTATTTATGTCTTTCATTAAACTTTATATATGACAAATCTGTGATTTGTTCAAGAGCGTTATACAGTGACAGTGAACACTGGTGTGGGCGTTAACGGCCGTTACAAGATGCAGAACACAAACACGTGACGTATGTCTCCGTGTAACTCTGTTCCTGCCGCAGAAGAATGTGTGTTCCGCAAGAGTAAAGTGCGGAATGTTTCCTGAGTTTTATGAAATCAGAATCATGGTCTAGTGCAATAGAATGGCCAAGGAGAAGCTTTCTCTGTATTAAAAAGTATTAAAAAACACAAACAACCCCACCCCCCAAAAAAAATTTTTAAAAGTTCAAGAATGCATTGCTGATATTTCTGTTTCCCGCACTTTTATTTCTAAGGTATGATATGATGTATGCATTGTAAGATACAAAAATAAGCGTCATTATTTCTGCCTTTTTTATTGACTTAATGATCTGATCTACAATGGGGCTTCCACAGTAATTTTTGTATGAAAATATGAGCTTTACAGCTTTGAAAGAACACACCTCGATCCTGCCTCGGTGTGGGTCTACTTCAAAATACTTGAAATTGAAAACTAGTTTGACAGATGAGATGCTTAAGATAAAACTAAGAAATTCTAACTCTACATATGAACTCTCCAAGTGGCAAGCAGTCTGCTCTTCCCAGGTTTTGTTTGCTCATTATGGTAACTGTAGTTAATGGCTTTTTTTAAATGTATGAACTGTCAGTCTTCGTGGGCATGTAGTGGTCATAGAATCATAGAATCATTTTGGTTGGAAGAGACCTTTAAGATCATCGAGTCCAACCGTTAACCCAACACTGCCAAAACCACCCCTAAACCGTGTCCCTCAGCACCACATCTACATGACTTTTAAATCCCTCCAGGGATGGTGACTCCACCACCGCCCTGGGCAGCCTGTTCCAGTGCTTGATGACCCTTTCTGTGAGGATGTTTTTCCTAATATCCATCCCAAACCTCCCCTGGTGCAACTTGAGGCCGTTTCCTCTTGTCCTATCGCCTGTTCCTTGGGAGAAGAGCCCGACCCCCGCTCGCTACACCCTCCTTTCAGGGAGCTGTAGAGAGCGATAAGGTCTCCCCTCAGCCTCCTTTTCTCCAGGCTGAACACCCCCAGTTCCCTCAGCTGCTCCTCACCAGACGTGTGCTCCAGACCCCTCACCAGCTCCACTGCCCTTCTCTGGACACCCTCCAACACCTCAATGTCCTTCTTGTGAGGGACCCAAAACTGAGCACAGCACTCGAGGTGGGGCCTCACCAGTGCCGAGCACAGGGGGACCATCACAGCCCCAGTCCTGCTGGCCACACTATTGGTGATACAGGCCAGGATGCCGTGGGCCTTCTTGGTAGTTAAATATCCTCCATGAGATTCTGTGAGGTTTTCTGTGTTTGTTTTGAGTTTCTTTAAGAGCCTCCATCTGGTTTGCCAGGTATTGACTGCTCTGTGTAACTCAAGCCGACTGAACACCTGGGGGTGAAGCCTTAGTTAGCTGCGTGACAAACATGCTCAAATATGAGCAATAACAAGGTGTTAGAGAAGGAGCAAGCCTCCGGAGCAAATAAACGCTGGCAACCTGGAAAAGTAAACTCTTCTTTCTCCTTGAGATAAAGTAAACGTGGGGGAGGAGTGCGTACCGAGAACAAGGGCCTCCTCAGGCCCTCTAAGAAGCCTCTCAGGGTAAAGCGGACCTTCGCCTTCCTCCCTCAGGGGTTTGTCAGGGAACAGCAGGAGCACCCAGCGCGGCCGGGCCCCCGGGAGCAGCGGCTGACCCCGCGCCGCCGCCCGCCATGCCGCCATGGACACTGCCGTCCCCGCCCGGGGGCGGCCGGGGCACAGCGTCGGCCGCCAGGTAGGCCGCAAAACGGCGGAAAAACGGGTTTTTCCCCTCGCGGCGTTTTTGGGGATTTGTTTTGTGGTTTGTTTTTTTTTGATTTTTTTTTTTTTTTTTTTTTTTGGTTTAAATTCGGTGGCAGCCTGCCGTAAAGCGCGCGGCGGGGAGGGGGGCTGCCGTAAAGCGTCGCAAAAAAAAAAGCCGCACGTCGCCCCGCACCAACCCGGCGGCTCGTACCCTGTCCCCCGGCCCCCGCCGGTCGTGTCATGGCGGCGGCGGGAGGCCGCTCGCTCCCGCGGGCGAGGCCGTAACGGGGCCGCGGGCAGCCACCACCCCCTGCACCATGCTGGCCGCCGCTTGGCTGGGCAGGGGTTTTTGGGGGCTCCTCCGCGGCGCGGGGCGGAGGAGGGCGGGCGGCGGCGCTGGGCCTTTGGCGGAGGGGAGGGGGGGTGTCGGCGGCCGCCATGGCGACGGCGGCGGCGTCTTCTGCCTGGCGGCGGGCGGGAGGGTGCCCCAACGGCTGCTGCGCGCGCCCCCCGCCGCCGCCGCGCGCCTCCTCAGCGGCGGAGGCGGGCAGCGGCGTGTGGCGGGGAGCGGCGGGGCCGGGCCGCCGGAGCCCCCCCCGGCCCGGGAACGGCGTGTGGCGGGGCGATACGCCGAGCTGGTAGGTGACCGGGGGGTGGGGGGGGGTGTGTGGCGGGCGGTTTGTCGCCGAGTCGGTGCGGGAAGCTGCCCCGCCGCCGCTGAGGGAGGGGGGGGGGGGGGGGGGGGGCCGGGGCTGCCGGAGCCCCGCTGCCTGCTGTGCCCGGCCAAATTTGGAGGAAAAAAACCAAGGGCTTTTGGGGTCTCCCGGTGGCGGCGCGTTTGGCTTTTGGAGGCGGAGTTAATGTTTAGTCGTTGGGGGGGAGGGGGGCGTGTCGGCGCGTCTTGTGCAAACAACAGAACTTGGACGTTTTTTTGGCTATTTCAACGTAAAATCTGTGATTAGTGTTGATGTATTCTGTCACACGCCAAGTTAGGTTTTGCCTTCCCGGCCTGAAGTTTTTACTTTGTTCCCTTCCAGTATGAAAACCCCTGGACGATCCCGAATATACTGTCAATGGCAAGAATGGGTTTGGCGCCCGTTTTAGGCTATTTGATTGTTGAAGAAAATTTCAATGTTGCACTAGGCGTCTTTGTTCTGGCTGGCGTAACGGATTTGGTACGTTTACATCAGTTCGGAAATACAAAATAAATCAGTTCGGGGTGTAGCGCGGGTTACGGTGACGTGCATTGAAGTTTAGACTCTGATGGAGAATGGAAATGAATAAACAGATTATTTTGTTATAGTTATTGTTTTCTAGAAATGCTATAAACAGCCTTTGAGACATTGCGAAGGGACGTCGCAGGTGCCCGAAGGGGACTTAGTGCTGGTGGAGCAAAGGGGATCGCAGGGTTCCCTGCCCGGCCCCAGGTGGGCTTATGCATCTAGTGGTCCATTACTGCGTGCCGGCGTACCCCCTGCACCCACCGTGACAATAATTGTGTGAATTTCATAACATTGGTTACCTTTTTTTTTTTTTTTTCCGCTTTTCCCCCTTTATTTATTTTTATTTTTATTTTTTAAATATGATACTTGAATATATTCAGAGGCTTCCAGAATCTGGAATGCAATGTGAAAAAAGCACGATACAAATATCAGCTAACAGGTATCATATTTATTCAGAGTTAAACTGATGTGATGTCATTCATGAAATATCTCTGTACCAGTAGCATATATAAGCTGTGTTTATTCTTGGTTTTCTAACAAAGAAACATGGAACTTTGTTTTTCCTAGTTGGATGGATTTATTGCACGAAACTGGGCTAATCAGAAATCGGCTTTGGGAAGTGCTCTCGATCCTCTGGCTGATAAAATTCTCATCAGTGTGCTCTACGTCAGCCTAACTTGTGCAAATCTTATCCCAGGTGAGAAAATGTCATTACTTGCATCTACTACATAAGGTGAAGAAGTAATTTTATGTGTAGTAATATTTATTGTGTGTCTAGAAGCAAAACTGCGCATAGCTCGAAACTCTTGCTTTGTCAGTTGTGCTTTGCTATTTGCTCCTATTAAATTCTTTAAAAAAAAACCACTCCCCCATCGCAGTAGACCTGCAAAACAAAAAGTTACCGCCGATTCCAGATGTACTTTCTTTAAAGCAATAGTAGCTATGTGAAAAGTTTTCTCAAAGACTGGATTGTTTAAGACTTTCAGAAGTCATGTTAAAAATCTTCAGTCATGCATAAGACCTGTTCAGAAGAAGTTGAGAGTGGTTATTTCTTCTTACTTCATATTTTGTGCTCGTCTGATTTTGTGTTGGTTTTAATCGTGGACGTGATTTTTCACTAGATCCTGTTGGCTTGGTTTTTCAGTTTCACTTACTTCCATGATTATCCTGAGGGATGTAGCACTCATTGCTGCTGTTTTTTATGTGCGATACAAAACTCTTTCTCCACCGGTAAGTGTATGGCATTAAACAAAATTGTATGAACATGTAATCCTTTTACTTTGATTAAATCTCCTGTATTTTTTGCAAGCATAAAAAAAAAGATGAATAAGCCTTTAACAAAGTTGTAACCAAGAGATTTGCATCTTGTGACTTGGTGGTTGCTCAAAACTTGGGTGGGTAGCCTAAGATGTAATGCTGTGCTTGTTCTTTTGCCAGGTAGATATGTAAGCAGAACAGTATTTCATAAAATAGGTCTCATAAAGATGAGTCACAGCTACTGATAAGGTTTTTTTTTTCCCCCTGTGTATAATGTGTAATAAATCATATAAGAGCAGCAGCAGTATAATTCTTCAGTGTTAGAATTGACTTTTCTATGTCATGCAAAGAGGTGTATCAAATTGAACATGCTAGAACTGCCTTTTTTTTTTTCTTCTCTTCTACCCCAACAGAGAACACTGAGTAGGTATTTTAACCCTTGTTATGCTACTGCCCAATTAAAACCAACATTCATTAGCAAGGTAAGAGTTATAACTCCTTACAAAAGATAACTCCTCAGTGCCTGGGGGGGGGGGGGGTGTAGTTTGGAGGGAGGTGGCTGTTTACTGCTGGGTTTCAGAAGAGTGCCAACTAATTTGGAGGCACCTTAAATCCTGACAGATTTTCAGCTGTACTCTGTCAGAGCGTGTGCTGATTTCGAGTGTGTAAGATGCTTCGTTAAAAGAGGTTTCTAAATAAATTTTCTGTGTTAGAGACTAGTACTTAAACCAGTAATCAAAGTGTATATTGGTATTCCTTGCATAGTACATGTCTTCATTTTGGTCACATTTCCTATTTTGCTTTTATCAGATGAATACAGCGGTTCAGTTAATTTTGGTGGCAGCTTCTTTAGCAGCTCCTGTTTTCAATTATGTGGACAGCGTATATCTGCAGACACTATGGTAACTTCATCTCTTCACCGTTTTTCAGATAACTTAATGTTCTCCTGAAGAGACTGGTAATTGAGATAAATCTAATTGTCTGGAACAAAAAAAAAACCCGACCTGCCCAGATGACATAATAGACCCATATGCCTGAATTTCTACATGTTTATTCTTAACTGACACAAGAGCTAGATATTTATTGGTCCTTAATTTACTGCGCAAGCAAAAAGTAGTCCAATGAAACTAGTTAAGATCCAGGAATAATAGCTAAGAAACAAGTCTTCGGAATAGACACGGTGTACACGGGCAAAGTGTACATTCAGGTGAATAGAAAAGAAGGGAGTGGGCGGAAAGGCTGTACGAATTCTTTATTTGTTCATGCTGTAAACGTCCTTGAAAAAGCAACCTTGATATGAGTACAAATAGACAGGAAGTGGGAAGTGTATTCTTATTTTTGCTTTATACTGTACCTGTTATCTCGAAATACAGGTTTCTGAAGCCTCTTTGAAAAGCACCTGAAGAAATTGGTGGTTCCTGCTAGACTATAGGAAGGAAGGAAGGGGAGGGATCGAATGGAAACAGGCGTACAGGAGCGTACCTCCTTAAACAGTGGCTGTTCCTCTCACTGCTATCATTGGAGATCTGAACTGTGTGTGAATCGTAGCTGAAGGCAGGTGTTACAGGTGCAGTTATTTCTCCTGAGCAGCTAGGTATGAGTTCAGAACAAAGAGGGTGAACAGCAGAGAGCAGAATTACTTACTAACTTGGTTTAAAGTAGTGGAAAATCCAGTGTTACTTGTCCTTTAGAGGAGGGGAAAAAAAAAAACCAAACAACAAACCCCAAAGCTTTTAAGGAGCTAGGAACCTTGATCTTAATGGTCGATGTGGTTTGTCATCCTGTTGGAAAGCCAAGTCTAGAATTGCCTCGGTGAAAGACACTTGCCTTGCTGCTTGTCTGGGACTCTGAGAGAGTTACTGTGCTATGAGTGATGGAGAAACGCTGGGTGTAACTTCCCGGGGTCCTCTGTAAACGTTCTCAGAAATAACCTGGGTGAGTCCGGCAGCGTGTCCAGGGAGGGCAGGACTGCAGCGGGGGCTCCCACCTGAATGGTGTCAGCCTTTGGCACAGAGGAGCGCTGCTAATTTAGAAATATATACGATTATTACCCAGCTTCTGGGAAAGCAACAAAAGAGGCTGAAGCGGAAACTTGTGCTTTTAGCTTTGGAACGTGATAAAATGATAAGTTCAAGCCTTGTACGATTTGAATGCTCCCCTTTCCTACTACCAAGGGATAGTTTCTCACCCCAGTCAGTTCTCAAGCTGGTACAAATGGTACAGGGTACAAATACTGAAAGATATCTTTGGTCTTCCCGTCTCTAAAACAAGTGCTGATATGGTAAAAATTCGGTGTAGTATGCAGTGAGGCTGAAGCATGCTACGTAAGCGCTGGGTGGCAGTTCCTTTGTTCATCTAATCCTCCGCTTAGTACTGAATTTCAGCATAGAAACTGTAAACTCCATTTCTGTAGGACATAGTCCTTGACTGTGTAGTGAAAAACAGCGAAGATGCTTAAAAATAACACTTTTTATTATGGTACTTAGACTCAAACGACTTACTTTCCCCAAAGGTGCATCACAGCTTTCACGACGGTAACATCTGCGTACAGCTATTACCACTACGGCCGGAAAACGGTTCAGGTGATCAATAACAAATGAAGTATTCCCAAAAGGGCTGGGTCTCAGCCGCGTGGTGTGCCGTGCTGCCCAAGGTGGCCGTAACGCAGCGGAGTTTTGGATCAAGAACTCTCGTTTTTCTGCTTAAACCACGGGTGGCATCACAATGAAGTGAAGTTTGAACATGTACTGTGTATATATATAGAGAGAGCTTTTCAATGTATTTTTAATTTGTTTAAAAATAAGGTTCTTTACAAAAAAAACAAATAAATAATAATTTTAAAGACACAGGTCACTGGTTGCTGCCATGTGCATTCTGAATAATTTTAGACTGGTTTTGAAGTCAAAGAATGTGCTTTTCACCAGCCTTTTTGCTATCTTCGTGTGAGGCACCAAGTACACCGAGATCTGAGAAGAAAAAGCAATTCTAAGAACAAACTCGTCTTTGTACCTCAACCTAAGTCAGTAAACCAGCATTGCTCGTTAGGACTTAATGACGTACTTCAGCTTGCAGCAGAAGAAAGCATGTCATCGAGGAACCGTATCTTCAGAAATTGGAACCGGAGTGAGAGAGACTTGACTTTATATTCCGTGGTGATGCGGATAAGCCATGAAAAGCTACTGCCGTGCTCCCTTTTCTTTTTAAATGTGAGCAGCTGTGCTGTGTGTACGGAACTGTACGTGTCGGAGAAGAGTTTGGAGTCTCAGAAGCGTCAGTCCATACCCAAATGGAGTTAACGTTTCTCGTGCTATATATTAATTTCTAGTGATTGAAGGAAACTCCTGTATCTTCAGATTCTTTAAAGCTTCTAAAGATGCTGTTTAATCTAAATACCGTGGGGGAGAAAAAGGGACTTTTAAAATATGATCCAAATGAATGGAGAGAGCGGAAGAAACTTGGAGATGTCCGTAGTGTTCATTCTTCCTGGCTTCAAGAGGTGTATGCTGGGCTCCCCTTGGGCGAGGACGGCCGGCGCCCGCCCGGCCTCTTCTCTCCTTATGGAAAGACACCGAATAAAGAACTGGGCAGAACAGATCGTGTTGATCACAAACTTCCGTTTTTGAGCAACGTGGTATTTCTTGTATGTGGTAGAGAGTGCAACTATGAAGGGCTTAAATAATGGAAATTGGGTGGTAAATGATGCCGCTGGGTTAAAAAATTTGCCGTAGACATCTCTCTTGAGAGCCCACGGTCTCTTTTGTGACTGCATATGCTTTTATAGGCAGAGCATTTTGATATCTTTTTATATGTAAACTTGCCTAGAACGGCGCACAGAGAAAACACTTGATTTTTATTGGTACCTTCTTCGTAGCCATCCCCGTGTTTTTTGGTCTACTCCGCATCTTCTGGCGGGGACAGAGAGCAAAGCCTCGGGAAATGTCCTTAAAATACCTGAGTGTTTGGTAAAACAGTACTTTTGCTTGAAGAAACAGTTTAGAAAGCAGAAATTTATTGTAGCCAGTCAGGTCCTTCTGGTGGGTTCAGGTTGATGGGATGGGCTTTGGGTGGGAAGGGGCTTTTTGTGTGGTTTTTTGTTTGGGTGGGTTTTTTTTGTCCTTTTTTAATTACAGATACTTTTGAAACACTGCACGGAATGGGATAGCGGTCATTACACCGCTCGTTAATTGTCTTGATAACGAGTTACAATGTCCGGGCCTCGAGATTGGCGTTCAAGAAAACCCCTGGGGATGGCAGAGCCGACGCCGCTTCCCCTGCGCGGGCCCTGCGCGGCCGCCGTACGGCGGGGCGGGGCCTACCGCTGGCTCCGCCCCCTTCCCCTCAGCGATGGCTCCGCCCCCTTCCTTTCAACCATGGCGGCCCCCGAGGCGCCGGCGGGCGAGGGCTCCAAGCCGCTGAGCGGGCTCCTCAGCGGCATCGCCCAGGCCGCCTACTACGGCAAGGCCGGCATCACCGAGGAGCTGCTGCGCGGGCAGCTCTACCCCGAGGCGGCGCCGGAGGAGTTCCGCGCCCTGCGCGCCAAGATGGGCGGCCTCCTGCAGGTTAGCGACCCGGGGGGGACGGGGCTGCGGAGGGCCCGGGGTGGTGGGGAGGGCGGGCTCTCCGCCTCCCCTCGGGAGCCCGTCAGCCAGGGGCAAGAGGACGGCTCCTGGGTTTTCCCTTGCTGTGGGACGGGGGGTAAAGAAGCGGCGCCCGGTGGCTGCACCCCCGCCGGGTTTGTGGGGTTCGGCGCTCGGGTCGTAGATTTTGGGAACGTTCCTGAGGGAAAAAATTTAACCAAATGCAGTATGCGTTTAGGTTATCCGGTGTCCAGCATATCCAGTTTGGGCTGGATAACTTTTCACGCCCAAACCCCCGTATTTAGCAGTGAGCTTTTTATGTTGGCTTTTTCCTTTTCAAAAACGTCCTTTCTTACATACAAGTAAAGCTGCAACATGTTTGCTTGCTGTATTTCTCCTGTCACTGCACGGGTTTTTCGCTGCATGCTGTTTGTATGGCTGAAGATCATTAGTCTGTTTTTCCAAACAACATCTTTTAAATTGCTGTTCTCTAAACAATCCTTGGAGTTACCTTGTGTTAGTCTGTATGATGAAAAAAGAAAAAGGGCAGAAATTTCAAAAGGAATTGGCTTTGCTTGCTTTCGTCTGTGTTCTTATTTGTTACAAGGTCAAAAGTAAGTGTGTATGTGTGCTCTTTAAAAGAAAAATTACTGTAAAATGTTCTCCCTTTTTCCCCCCCCCTCTATATTGCTGTTTCTGTATTGGGAGTCAGTATGTTCGTGCAAACCTGTATGTTAGCGCAGCAGATGAGCAGTTAACCCCCTCTTTAAATGACTGAACCGTTCAGCGCGGTGTCACCAGGTTCAGCTTAGTCTCTCCTGGTGATGCTGTGCCCGCAGCGCTGCTGGTGGCAGCCTCCCTCTTTGTGCCTCAGGTGAGGAACTGCACCTGAGACGCCTGCCACTTCGGTTTGGTATTTGTTCATTGTTGCTTATGATGGACTGCATCCAGCTCCGAGGCCCCCAGCGTAAGGATGTGGACCTTTTGGAATGGGTCCGGAGGAGGCCATGAGGATGCTGTGAGAGCTGAGCCCCTCTGCAGGGAGGAGAGGCTGGGAGAGTTGGGGGTGTTCAGCCTGGAGAAGAGAAGGCTCCGGGGAGACCTCAGAGCCCCTTCCAGTGTCTAAAGGGGCTCCAGGAACGCTGGGAAGGGACTCTTGATCAGGGAGGGGAGTGATAGGATGAGGGGGAATGGATTTAAACTGAAAGAGGGGAGATTTAGATATCAGGAAGAAATTCTTTGCTGTGAGGGCGGTGAGCCCCTGGCCCAGGTTGCCCAGAGAAGCTGTGGCTGCCCCATCCCTGGAGGTGTCCAAGGCCGGGTTGGACGGGGCTGGGAGCACCCTGGGCTGGGGGGGGTGTCCCTGCCCAGGGCAGGAGGGTGGAACGAGATGGTCTTCAAGGTCCTTTCCAACTCTTAACAAGATGCAGTGTGCCAGTCGGGAAGTACGGTATTGCCAGAATGGCGGATCTTGCCCCTTTCACCCCATCTGCTGCCGCTGCTTCTTACCTTCTGACAACTACAGTACTTTCTCGACCGCTCTGTGAGCTGATAGTTTTCTGTCAGATTACTGAATAACTCAAAGGGAGGAAGAAAAAAAGAATTAATGCGAAGTTCCTGAGTTTAAATTGTCTCATGACAAAGTTCTGACAAGCATCAGAGATGATTAAAGGAGGCAGTTGGGACTACATAGCCAGGAGCGAAGGGGAGCGGGAAGCAAGATGTGCTCTCCCTTCAGTAGCCAGCTATTTTGCCGGCATATTGAAGTAGACTGAAATCAATGGCTGTTGATGTACTGAGCAGTGAACTAGAGTTGTTCAGAATTGGGCACACTGCATGTTCTCTGCTCTGTCTCGTGAGGTGATGGCCACCTGCGTTACCAGAGCGCAGGAACTAACATGAGGATCAGTGTCTGAAACCATGGCTAAAAGCCAGGAAGTTTTGAGTTCTACCTGACAGTATCACTGGGGGGAAAAAAAAAAAAAAAGGCTTTCTGCCATCTCTCATTCTTGTAGAAAAAGAAATTAATGCTCCCTATGTTCCCTGACCCCTGATGTATCCTGGCTGATATTTCAACACTTTGCTGCAGACTCCTGTTCAATTCTTGATTTGCTTTTCAGTTTTATTTTTAAAATTAGTTTCCTCTCTAAATCTGCCTAAGCCAAATTTTACTGTGTTATTCGTTCTCGCCTGTTCTCATAGTAATTTTTCAAACCTGATGGTTATATCCCTTCTCCCCCCCCCCAACCTGTTCTTGATGCTTTCTTCTGAGGTGCTTTTGACTCACCTCTGAGAGATGTAGCAGATAACACAAGAAGCACAAGTAGTATTTACCTAGTTATTTCAATGCAGCGCTGCAGTAAAGTATCTCTAGATAAATGATAACTTCATATGAATAATCTCCGAACTCTCCATAGGCTTTGTTTTTCTGTTTGCAGAAATGGGTAGCTCTTTAGCCATCACTGAAATGTGACAGCTGCTCAGCCAATGTGATGTGTTTGAGGCCAGAAGAAAAGGCAGCGCCACATCCAGAGGAAATGGCTAGAGAAACTTAGGTAGGCAAATGTAGGTGACAGATTTGGAATTTGATGAGGATGCTGGCACTCATTTTCTGCTTTTATGAAAGGTCCATTGTTTCTTTAATGATCAAATTCATACAATGCCCTGAAAAGCCTGGAATGAAAGCTGAATTGTAAAGACTGATTCTTGCAGGACTCAAGACTCTCTGGTTTTGTCTATGGGTTTTTTTCCCCTTTCCCTCTCAAATATGACTTGTATTCAAGCATTGTTGAGATGTCATATTCTGGACATAATATTAATTCAGGCCCCAGAAAACACAGATGATTAAAATTACTGGATATTTACCCATTGTTGTAACAGGCATGTAGCTTAGGAGGATGGCAATATGTTGGGGAGAGCATATCACATTCCCCGCGTGCTGCTTTACGAGCCAAAACTGGTAACAGCTGTGGTCTCTGGGGTCACGCCTTCCAACATAAATCAGCATCTCACTGTTCTCAGGTGTGTCTCATGGGCTTCATGACCACCACTTTGCTTATCTCCTTATGGACAAAATTCCTGGGGAAATAACCAAAGCTTATGCAGTTCAACACACTTTAAAGTTTTGAGCTAAACAATACACAAACTACTTTGTACATACGCAACTTCATGTTAAGTATGCATGGATTTTTGGGCGCTTATTTCTAGCGGGTGGCTTAAAGGAAGTAATGCCTAAGTCCTGTGGATACTTTCAGGCTCTCTGTTCCAGAACATCCTAAACAATCCCTTCGCTTTCTGGTCACTGTGAGGGCCCCTCTCTCTTTCACGCCTCCCAGTATGGGGGGGGAAACGGTTGGTACTAGAGTTGTACTTTGGAAGTAGGGAGGTTTAAGCTTATTTTCCTTTCCCTCCATCTACCTAGTGGAAAAAATCCGTTGTCTGAAGCCATCGCACAGAGACATGGTGTGAGCTGTTCCTTCTGTTTGAACGATGGGGCAGGGCAAGGGTGAGGGGAGAGTCATCTTGGCCCTACAAGTTGCTTAATTAAATCTTTAAGCAGCTGAGAACTGCAAAACACATATGTACATACTTCAGAGAGCTGCCCGGAATACTTTTAAGTATCTCTGCGAATTTAAGTATGGGGGCTTTTGTGTTATATTGTATTTGCTGATAACAGCAAATGTCAAAAGTGTTCGTCTGCGCTTATAACATCTTAGTTTTTGGACATACACCTTGGACGCTGATGTCTCCCCAGCAAGTGAAAGAGAAAGCTCCACTTGAAGATCTGTGGTGTCCTTTCCTTGTCAATTGTCACATGAATTTCTGAGAAATTTTATTCCAGTCTTGATACTTAATTCATTGTGAAAAATCTGCAAGATTGAAGTGTTAACAGAAGTGTTTTGTCTTTTTGTGGTGGCTTTTTTTTTTTCCCCTTCCTCCTCTGGGTGGTGGAGGAAGGGGAGCAAACAGTAGAGTAGCAGCAGAAAGTCAGAGGACTTGGTTATGCAGCCATTTTCCTTGTGTGCAGTTATCTGCATCTGAAGTTCAGAAGAAGACGGGTAACTTCTGTCTCCATTGATGATGGTATCTAATCGCACCAAATACATTCTTTTGAGAGGTGGCCATACTGTTTAATTTCAAATACCTCATTTAGAAGCCTAGATCCTTTGTATGGTCCATGTGGAAAAGATTAGATGTCTTATACTGTCTTCTGTTGACTTTATAAGGAATGTAAGTACCTAAATTGGATGGAATGAATAATGCCTCGTTCCTGTCTCTTGAGGATTTTTTTCTCTGACACCCACCTTCTTGATGGTTAGAAGCAGAGAGATTCATTGCCCTTGTGATTTAATTGCTGTAGTACTTCATGTCTTCTAAGTAGTAATCACAGATCAGTACCATAAATCAACCACTTGCTTGTATTAGAGCGGAGTATAAATAAGGTGAAGGACTTTCCTGTACCCTCCTGCATTCCACCTGTGCAAAGCATGGCACCTCTGAAAAGTATGGAGATGAATGAGGGCCCCGAAAGTGTATCATATTTACTGCAGCAATAAGTACTTCAATGTTTCTTTTCCCCTGGTTTGCATACAGAGTAGTCCTGGTTTTGTACTTATAAAAGATGTCATGATGATCTGCTTCTTACAGCTTTTTACTTTCCTGCCTATAGGTCTGCTGAATGTGCGTGACTCATCTGACCTCTTTCTAAAATGCTAAATTTATTTTCCAAAGAGATCATGTTGCCTTATTACATTTACTTTTGTAAAAATATCGTTTATTTTCTTGTGTGGAATATCCTGCAAGGTAGAACAAAGCCCTAGGAAGGCTGGCCCTGGAGAACTGTACCCTTTCAATATTCTTCTCTCAATTGGTTTTTACCCTCTGCCTTCATACTTCCCAGCCTCATAGGTTTCATTTTGAAACCCATAAGGTTTCAAAACACTGAGAAACTGGAGGGATCAGCTTTTGCAAGTTCTCACCTCCAGCTTTTTTGATTTTCAAAGACTTCTTCATACTGATTAGAATGCTAAATTAGTCTCCTCCTTACATGTGTTTAGTTTATTGTGTTAGTTCCACTGGTAATAGTTACTTTACATCTGGAGTAATTCCACTGTTTTCCTTTTGGTGGCAGTAGGCTATCGGATTTATTAAACCTGACTTTATGCTGCTGCGTTTAAGTGTTCTGGTTCTCTCTTCTGCTGTAGAACAAACTGTACGTTGGCTAAATGACAATAAAAATGTCAGCGTGAGGAGTCTAAATATTTTATTATATTTGATTTATAAGTATTTATTTTCACAAATACTGAGGGTGTCACCATCTGTGATAAATGCACTGGTATGTCATTGCTAAAATATTAATCAGACTACGTAAGTAGTATGTGAGAACCAAGGGCTTGATATCCAGCATGACATGCACCCAAACTCGGTGTATATGCTTTATAACATCTGCTAGCCCTCTTCCGTTGGTGTTTTTCATTAGGAGTCATGCTGATATTTCTACCAGATTTTTCTAATGACTCTGACGTTTCATTTCACTGTTTTCAGCCAAGAGGCTGATGGTACTATTGTTATTTGGCTCTGCTGTGCTGCTGGCACACATGTAAGTCCTGTCTAGAAGCTACTTCTATAGTGTGAAATGCCCAGCTATTTCTAGTGACTACTTTTCTTCGTGCCTTCAGAGAAAATCTGTTGAAAAAGAAACCTTTTGATCAAAATTTGAGACTTATGCGGGGGCGGTGGGGGACGGACAGATGGACACCTCAGTGCCACTAGCAGATAAAATCACTGTGTGTGTAAAATGCTCTGGAGTGGCACCAGCAAACAGTGGGTGCTTTGCAGGCTGATCCGTGCCATTAACATGTGTTGTCCCTAAGGGCTGTCACTCTCCCGCTAGGGACTGTAGTCCTTATGAAGTTGCTGCTTTTACCTAGAGAGGAGGTCCCAAAGCATCACTGCCCCTGCTTGAGAAGGAAGAGACTATTGGATCTTCAGAAAAGGGATCTGCCCTTAGGTGAAAAGTCAGAGCAGAAAACCAGTCGTAGGGTTCACTCGACTGTGGAAGATAAAGGCCTTTGCATCTTCTTCAGCAGGGTTTCTGCTGACAGCCACTGGTGGGAAATAAATTACTTTTTTGCATTTTCTAATAAGGAAAGTTATCATTCTTCCTGCTCCCCAAATACCTTGTGATTCCTCAAGTATGTGGGCTGAGTCATGAACTCTGGCGCACTTTGCAGTTGCCCGGGCTTCTTTGAGGCAGAACAGCCTTAGTCCCAAGACTGAGATAAAATCGTTTAGAAAGAGTTAACAGGAGAGGCTGCTTGCTTTCTGACATCGTGCCTCCAGGTACTAACTAAAAAGCATGCTCATTTTTCTCAATTCAGGTAAAAGGAAACAAATTGCTTGTAAAGGAGTATCAACAAGTACTGTGTCCATATGAGGCGCTTTCCACCCAAAAATGCATCCTACGTAGTGTTATACCTTTCACTCTGGCGAATGACTGTGCCTGTTATGAAGAATTTTATTTGTTATTGGGACAGGCGAAAATATGTTAACAATAACTTTGCACAGAATTTCGGGAGGGAGGGAATGTCTACAGTGTTATAATTGGACGTACATGAGAAAATGATTATCTCCATTGATGTTTGCCTGGAACAACTAAATAACAATCCTAGTCGTCCTTTTTTTTTTTTCTTTTTTAAATTTAGCAAAACACCACTATTCCATAGCTCGCTAATCTGAACACAGCTCGATTGCCACCTCTGCAGCGTCTGGTGTTTTCTCTTCTCGGTATGTAAAGCCTACAGTTACTGCTGCTTTTTTTTGCCCTATTTCAGCATTGTCTTAGGAGGATAGAAAATTGAATGTTTGCTTGAACTAGCACCTGCTGTATCACGGTGATGAAAATGTTCATGGGTACTGCCCCAAAGCATTCTTATTAGGGCTTGCAACATGAGTTATTTTAGATTCTAGGGGTGTGTATGTGCGGTCAGTTCAAATAAGGACTAGTGCAGCTGGCAGTTGTAGGAATAACATAAAGCAGAGGGTGAAAATTCTTCAAAAGAATGAATTGGAGAGGAAGGTTGGCTGCAGGATTTACATGGTTGAAGAACACTGACAGGAGTGGTAAGATCGGTGCTTCATTGCCTACAGCAGCAATTTTTTGCTTTTATGTGTCAGCTAGAAAGAACAACGTGCCTGCATCGTTCTGGATTTGTTTAATACTCCTGTTCTTGTGATTTCTCCAGTTGCAAAACTTGGTGTTTGTTTTGTTAAAGCCTTTCATATTTGCAATACTCTTTTCATTGCTATTGTAGTTACTGACGGGATGTGTAGCAGGCAGTGTTATTGCTGGTGGCTGCGAGATGTGGAGGTGATGGCACTGACCTGTCGTTTGAACACTGGGATGTGAGCAAGGAGCCTGCGCCTCCACGTCACAAACCTCATAGTCTTCCTACTGCTGTGCAGCTGCAAGTGCAAATCCTGAAGGCAGGCGGAAGCAGAAGGGCTCCCACCATTATAATGTCATTCATTTAATTAGTAGTATTTTCTACAACTCAAGCGTGAGACAGAGGTGAAAGGTCATTACCTAACAAGGCCAGTCCAAGACTCCTTTCATTTGAGACTGTAAAGTGCTGATATGGCTATGATGGTGCCGCTTCAGTGAAGATGTCTTACCTTACATTTAATGGTTTACTTGACCTTTTGTGTCATATTATTTTTTTTATGTTCTTATCTGTGGAAAAGCATTACATTAAAAGAAGTCAGCAGACCTGCGTCATTGATGTCTAATAGGTGTGGTGAACTCTGTATTGCCCAAAGGAGAAACAAGTCTCTCTCTCTCTCTGCATTTTTCCTCAATTACAGTGTTGATTATATCTCTGCAAGTAGAGATGTAGTTGCTTTGTCCCAGTTGTGGAGGTGGGGGCTGCCCCATCTGTCCTGTCTGGAGCAAGGAGGTCAGTACCAGCTCTTCTTGTTTATAATGACTCTGCATTACGTCTTAGTTTTAAAATGACCTGCTGAAAATCTGCTAATTGTCTGTTAATGGACTTCCAGAACAGCACGCTGCTGAGAAAGGTGGATTCCCTGGTGGTCTCAATGCTTCGTATTCTGTTGATTTCCCTTTTCCTATCCAAGTGCATGGTTCACTTTGTTTCATTTGTATAACTTCTGCCACTGAGCAGTGTTTTCATAATTAATAACGCCAGCAAGTTTTGGATGCACTGTTTATTTCACAGAATGGTAGGGTTTGGAAGGGACCTTCAAAGATCATCTACTCCAACCCCCCTGCCAAAGCCGGTTCACCTCCAGCAGGTTGCACAGGAACGCCTCCAGGCGGGTCTTGAGTATCTCCGGAGAAGGAGACTCCACAGCCTCTCTGGGCAGCCTGTGCCAGTGCTCTGCCACCCTCACAGTAAACAAGTTTTTCCTCGTGTTGAGGTGGAATTTCCCATGTTTCTGTTTGTGCCCATTGCCCCTTGTCCTGTCGCTGGGCACCACTGGAAAGAGTCTGGCCCCATCCTCTTGCCATCTGCCCTGTAGATATTGATCAGCATTGACGAGATCCCCTCTCAGTCTTCTCTTCTCCAGGCTGAACAGCCCCAGGGCTCTCAGCCTTTCCTCAGCAGAGAGATGCTCCAGTACCCTGATGATCTTTGTAGTCCTCTGCTGGACTCTCTCCAGCAGTTCCTTGTCTTTCTTGAACTGGGGAGCCCAGAACTGCACACAGTGCTCCAGCTGCGGCCTCAGCAGGGCAGAGTAGAGGGGGAGAATGACCTCCCTCGCCCTGCTGGCCACACTCTGCTGGATGCACCCCAGGAGACCATTGGCCTTCTTGGCCACCAGGGCACACTGCTGGCTCATGGGCAACTTGTTGTCCCTCAGCACTCCTAGGTCCTTCTCTGCAGAGCTGCTCTCCAGCAGGTCAGCCCCTAACTTGTACTGGTGCATGGGGTTATTCCTCCCTAGGTGCAGGACCCTACACTTGCCCGTGTTGACGTTCCTTAGGTTCCTCTCCGCCCAACTCTCCAGCCTGTCCAGGTCTCCCTGAATGGCGGCACAGCCTTCTGGTGTGTCAGTCACCCCTCCCAGTTTGGTGTCACCAGCAAACTTGCTGAGGGTACGCTCTGTCCCCTCATCCAGGTCATTGATGAATATGTTAAGTAAGACTGAGTTCTTTTTCTCAAAAAAAAAAACCCACCTCACACAGGTATGATTAGCATAAATCACATAGATATCTGTATGTTTGTGATTAGCACATGTGTATGTACACACACACACACATATGCACAGAAAGGCAAATATATTGATTATGCTGAAATTAGTCTAGTCGGATTCCTGCAGTGTTTCTCTTGACCTTAAAAGAGTCTACTCTGAAGACTAGGGAGTTGGATCTTGCCTTTGAAGTTCATTACTACGAATTAAATGCTTCTACTATACTTAATTAGTATTCATCAAACACATGCTGTATGGAGTATATTTGAAAAGGGAAAAGGACTCCCTTAGGCTTCACACGTAGTTTCACGCCTTTATTTCAGTAACACTAATGCGCCATTCCCTATTCCCCAAAGTGTGGGGGAAATGCTGAAGAGGGTAATGAAGTTCACTGCCATCATCTCAACACTGATGGTTTTCTGGACCAGTATGAGTTTGTAGAATCACAGAACGGTTAGAGTTGGAAGGGACCTTGAAGACCATCTAGTCCCACCCCCCTGCCCTGGGCAGGGACACCTCCCCCCAGCCCAGGGTGCTCCCAGCCCCGTCCAACCCGGCCTTGGACACCTCCAGGGATGGGGCAGCCACGCTGGCAACCTGGGCCAGGGGCTCACAACTGGAACAAGAGTTGTCTTTCCTCTTTAAATGTGGTCTATGAAAAGGGGAGACCTTGAGTTGTCTCTTCTTCAACTTGATGCATAAAGGACTAAAAGGAAAGGAAAGGCTGTACACTGAAAGTATATTCTTTATTTTATGGTACTTTTGAAATTGTGTCTGTTACAGCTGGTGGGGAGGAAGGTTAGTGCTTGCTTGCTCCAGGAGAGCACTGATGTTGGCAGTGGAGTAAAAATTCTTGTTCCAGCCTTGCTGGTCTCATATGGGGCTGTCACACAGCTGAGCAGATAATAGACTTCTTTCTTTCTTCAAATACACACATATATTTTTTTCATTGCAAGTAAAGATTAACCTTATTAGGAAAAAAGACTAGTTAACGGATCCTTTACATTGGGGTGAGCACAATCTCCTCTGCTAACGTATACATCCTCATTTCGCAGAAAGTTTCAGAAGAAGAGAGCAATAGAAAGAGTTGTTAGCGTATTGCATAACCAGCACCCTGTCGAAGGTGCAGAGCTGGGGCATTCCCTTGAGCTACTGAAGTTCGCAGCTAGGGTACGGAAAGGAAATTTGGATGGCATAAGTCAACCTTTTTACAAGCAGAACATCTGAAATTTGTCATTCCCAGTATGTTTAGCAGCTGCTGTCTTGGTATGACATACATTAATTTTTCTGCTGTACTCATTCGTAGCAACTGGATGCAGTATAGCCAACATCTTGTTTAAAAAAAAAGCTCATGATACCAAAAACGTAGAGCGGTGAAAATGCTGTGTGGCTAGAATGACTGCATTTTGCAACTTGTACTCTGGATTCCTTCCAGTCTGGTGACCAAGTATGATGGAGCCTTGGACTCTTCAACGTGTTTGGATGATGTTGATTTTTGCAGTAGTTTATTTAATTTAAAAAAAAAAAGAAAGAAAAAGCATTAGAGGCACAAAATAGCAGGCACTACAATTGTTACATGAAGTGTTTTGTTCATTGATGTTTTAGTCATTGAGGCCAATGGGGCAGAAGTTGGCAAGTAAGAACCTCGGGCAACTTGAGCTGCAGTCTGAATGGCTGCTCTGCTTCCCTGGCCCCTTTAAAAGGGAGTGGAGCAATAGGGCAAAGAGTAACGGCTTTAAACTGACAGAGGGTGGATTCAGATTAGATATCAGGAAGAAATTCTTTGCTGTGAGGGTGGTGAGCCCCCGGCCCAGGTTGCCCAGAGAAGCTGTGGCTCCCCCATCCCTGGAGGTGTTCAAGGCCGGGTTGGACGGGGCTGGGAGCACCCTGGGCTGGTGGAAGGTGTCCCTGCCCAGGGCAGGGGGGTGGAACGGGATGGTCTGTAAGGTCCCTTCCAACTCTAACCGTTCTATGACTCTATGGAGTGACTTTCTTTAAAGGCAGAGCCTAAAATATCCCTTTTTTACATTTTGTACTTATCATAATAAATACATGCTTTTACACAATAACATAAAAAAGGATTTAATGTATGGAGGTATTCAGAACTGACTGGAACATGGATGGCCTCCATTGTGAAGGATTAGGAGTTCATTACTGGGAAAACCAAACTGGTTTTTTTATTTTTGGGGCATTTTTGTTACATATTCTGAACACCCGAAGCTTAAGCACAGTAGGTTTTCCATTGTATTTGGTAGCCATACACAAGGAAACTAAATCTTACGAATCATACAAGGAAACCAAATCATCCTGTACTTCTTTTAGCCACTCGAAGATTTAAAATTGGACTATTTGAACAAAGCAAGTGCGATTTTACCTTTCACTTTGTTTACAGTGCATGAGCACCTGGTTATAGCCCATAGCCCAAGATCTAATTCAGAGTACTCGATCTCTTATAAAGTCGGTAGTTTTATAGTTGTATAGCAAGCCTGTGACTCCTGCCTCCTCCTCAACTCCCTATGGACTTCAGTATCTGTTTATCTGCTGTCCTTGAGGACTGCACATTTCACTTCTGAAGGTGACAGTGGTCTTGGATTATGGTTTTTATCCCTCTTATTCTTTGGCATCTTCTATATTTCCCTCTTAACAATGCTGTTTTCTGTGTGATTCCACATAAGTAAAAATAGATTAGAACAGAACCTCACTGAAAGAAGACATAAAATATACTGTGCAGAGCAAATGTGAAATAACAGCCAACACGTTCAAACAATTTTTAGACTTGTTTGTCTAATTACTTTTTAAAATATTTTTGTAATTATCTTATTTTGCACGTTAATATATTTCTGAAAGCGTGTTTTTCGTATCTCTGTCTCCCCTCTAACAATAAAAAGTCGCAATACAAATATAGTTTGAGTGAAAATCTATGTTTTTTTTCCAAATAAGGTTTGATTTTATTTTTTTCTGGTTGAGATATTTTGGGATCTCTGCCAAAAGATTCCTACCTCAGCTTGGTGGGTAGTTTTTTCTTTCCCTTCTTTCCCGTCTCTATAAACCGTGATGCCAGGATTATGAAACATTTTCTGACGATACATGCAGACGCTGAAGTAGTGTCTGTGTAAAAGGCAAGTAAGCAACAGACATTTTTACTCCTTGCCTGACATTTACACATGGCTTTGTTGTCTCTCTTCAGACTGTCGCATCAGATGTGCTGTTCTTTTATACTCTTTTGGCCATTTCTGGTTGAAGTGTAGTTTATATTCTGTTCTAACAAGCTGTTCGTATAAGTACCCTTTAGTTTTACATGGTCAAATACGGTACAAATATTTTATACATTTGAATTAGTTGTGATTCATTTTGCATTTTTCATTAAAGTCGATTCTTATCTTTTGTGAAGTGAACAAAATAGTCATAACTCCCTCTTTCTGTAGAAGAAATGGCACGTTTGGGCAGTGTGCTGTTATTGTAGTAGATGGTCAGATATTCACATGGTGCTCACATGTACGTGTTTACACAGTGCGTGTGCACGCACGCAGAGATAAGAAGAGTGCCCTTCTGACTCCATTCAGTGACACGCTTAGGTTTTTATACATACCACAGGACGAAGATGATAAGCTGTGATTCTGAGGCTGGTTGGGGTCTTGCAGTATGGCCCCATGGTTTGGTTTCCAGCATTATGGGTGAGATGCGTGGGCTGCCTGAGCTGTGCTTTACTGATGGGTCCTCAAGAGGCTGGAGGTTGTTGTGCTGCTTCAGACCTCTTGAGACCTCTAAAATGTTTCTCTCTTGAGGACTCGAAGGAGCCCAAAGGCACGAGTGGCTGATGCAACTCTGCAGAAGGACTCTTCCCCCATCGGTTACTGGACATGCCTCCTTGTACAGGACGAGCACCCGTGTGCATGCCTCTATTTTGCATCTGCTGTATAGTCTCCTCCTGCATGACCGAAAGAGAGGGAGCTGGCTCTGGCTTGTTGAGAACCAGGTTAGAAGAGTGTCAGTTGTTCCTTGCTTTGCAGGGAGAGTGCTTTGGTTCATAGGATTCATTTTATGATGTGTCAGTTTATGACATGTCAGGAAATCTATAAAAAGTCTCGTAATGAAAAGACAGCGCTAGAGGAATTTTCCAGTTTGTGTGGACAAATGGTAGGGAGTTTGTTGGGTATGAGTAGCCCCCAATTTGACTAAAAGCCAAAGAAAAGCCATGGGAAAAATTAATTGAATTCTTTTTGATGGGCTGTCCTGCACTGTCTTGGGGCATTTGAGTGCTGAAGTTTTTAACTGTTGAGGCCTGCGATTGTGAAACCTAGAGCTGTTTGGTTTTTTTTGGCACCTAACGGTTTTCACTGGTGGTGTGTGTCTGCAGGCTCTGCGAACCACCGTCGTGCACGTGCAGCTCTCGAGGGCAGTGCACGTTGTCTGTGGAGACACAACAGTGGGGCGTTCTTCCTACAAACTCGCTGGAAAACCTGATGACTTGGCCAGCTCTCCCCATAGATGTCTTGGTCAGGAGCCTAACCCGACAGAAATAGAGAACCCCCTCTGGGGTCATTAAAGTAGTCATTAATATTTAATGTGATTCTCCTGGAGAAGACTTTCAGGTCAATATTTTGGCTGTTTCATGAAGTCTTTAGCCTTTTTTTTTTTCCTACTTGAAAAACATTCATAGTTCTAAGAGCATTTTTAATACAGCAAACGGTATTTAAGTCTTTATGGGAGAGTGAGGGATGGTTTCTTCTGAGCTCCCCCGCTTGGGCTTTGCTCCTGGACAAGTGTTGTTTTCCAGCACCAGGGGATGATAGTTGTGATTCCTAGGGGTGAAGAGTTTCACCTGCTGCTCCTTTCTCCTCGTAAAGGCTCAGCTGTTAACAACCACCATGGCTGCTACTGGTTTGGGGAAGGTGTTTTCTGTTTCACTCAGCTGACGGGAGGGAAAACCGTCGTATCTGTGCCGAAAGGAAGACCTGCCGGCTGGTATCCTGAGACTGGAAGCTTACCTCTCGCCTGTCAAACCTGTCAACGGGTAACACGAGCTGTCAAAATAGGTGATGAATGACCAGATGGTAAAGCACTCTTGCTTGCTTCCCTTGAAAGTGTGTAGTCTGTAAACTTGTCTCCTTTACTTGCTGATCTCTTTGCTGCTGTGAAATGTGTCTGCAGGGCTGTGCACCACGGTGGTGTTGGGCTGCGGTGTGAGCCTGGTTTAGGAGTGCAGGAACCCTTCTCCTTCCAGGTAGGAAAATGTAACTCTAGCTGTTGCCCAGAATAGTACAGATAATAGACAATGGTGCTGTGAAAGGAAGGACAACAGAGCCCAGAGTCAGAGTTTGGCTCTGAATTTGAGTCTACGGCAAGACATCATACAGTTGAGAGGTGTAACTCACATACTTCGTGTTGTTCACTGTTGGAGCATCTGCACTTTGCTATAAAGGAAGCTGATGTCCAGATGTGGAATCATAGAATGGTTTAGGTTGGAAGGGACCTTGAAGATCATCGAGTTCCAATCCCCCTGCCATGGGCAGGGACACCTCCCACCAGCCCAGGTTGCCCAAGGCCACGTCCAACCTGGCCTTGAACACCTCCAGGGACGGGGCTTCAACAGCCTCTCTGGGCAGCCTGTTCCAGTGCCTCACCACCCTTAAAGTGAAAAACTTCTTCCTAATGTTTCATCTAAACCTGCCCTCTTCCAGTTTAAAGCCATTCCCCCTCGTCCTATCACTACATGCCCGTGTAAAAAGTCCTTCCCCAGCTCTCCTGTAGGCCCCCTTCAGGTACTGGAAGGCCGCAATAAGATCTCCCTGGAGCCTTCTCTCCTCCAGGCTGAACAACCCCAACTCTTTCAGCCTCTCCTCGTAGGAGAGGTGCTCCAGCCCTCGGATCATCCTCGTGGCTCTCCTCTGGACGCGCTCCAGCAGGTCCATGTCCTTCTTATGCTGGGGACTCCAGAGCTGAATGCAGTAGTCCAGGTGGGGTCTCACGAGAGCAGAGTAGAGGGGCAGAATCACCTCCCTTGCCCTGCTGGCCACACTTCTTTTGATGCAGCCCAGGATATGGTTGGCCTTCTGGGCTGCGATCGCACATTGCTGGCTCATGTCGAGCTTCTCATCAATCAGCACCCCCAGGTCCTTCTCCTCAGGGCTGCTCTCCAGCCATTCTCCACCGAGCCTGTATTTGTGCTTGGGATTGCCCCGACCCAGATGTAGGACCTTGCACTTGGCCTTGTTGAACTGCATGAGGTTGGCTTGGCCCACCTCTCCAGCCTGTCCACGTCCCTCTGGATGGCATCGCTCCCCTCCAGCGTGTCTGCCTCGCCACACAGCTTGGTATCATCAGCAAACTTGCTGAGGGTGCACTCTACCCCACTGTCCATGTCGCTGACAAAGATGTTGAACAGTACGGGTCCCAGTACCGACCCCTGAGGAACGCCACTCATCACTGCTCTCCACTTGGACACCGAGCCGTTGACCGCAACTCTTTGAGTGCGACCGTCCAGCCAGTTCTTTATCCACCGAGTGGTCCATTTATCGAATCCATGTCTCTTCAATTTAGAGACCAGGATATCGTGTGGGACAGTGTCAAATGCTTTGCACAAGTCCAGGTAGATGACATCAGTTGATCTTCCCTTGTCCACTGCCGCTATAACCCCTTCGTAGAAGGCCACCAGATTTGTCAGGCATGACTTGCCCTTGGTGAAGCCATGTTGGCTCTCACCAATCATGTCCTTGTTTTCTGTGTGGCTCAGCAGAGTTTCCAGGAGGATCTGCTCCGTGATCTTGCCAGGCACAGAGGTGAGGCTGACTGGCCTGGAGTTCCCCGGGTCTTCCTTGTTTCCCTTTTTGAAAATAGGGGTTATGTTTCCCCTTTTCCAGTCGGCAGGAACCTCGCCAGACCACCACGACTTCTCAAATATGATGGCTAGTGGCTTTGCGACTTGGTCTGCCAGTTCCCTCAGGACCCGCGGATGTATCTCATCAGGTCCCATGGACTTGTGCGCCTTCAGGTTCCTCAGGTGGTCTCGCACTTGATCTTCGTCTACAGTGGGCAGTGCTCTGTTTTCCCAATCCTCGCCTTTGCATTCTGCGTCTTGGGCAGTGCGGCTGCTGTCCTTGTCCGTGAGGACTGAGGCAAAGAAGTCATTGAGTGCCTCAGCTCTGTCTCTGTCCCGGGTGACCAGTTCTTGCGTTTCCGTCCGGAGAGGGCCTACATTTTCCCTCGTCTTTCTTTTCTCGCTGACATACCTATAGAAGGATTTTTTGTTTGTCTTAATATTCCTGGCCAGATTTAGTTCTAGCTGGGCTTTAGCTTGTCTAACCCGCTCTCTGGCTGCTCGAACGATTCCTCTGTAATCCTCCCGGGCTACCCGCCACTGTCGCCACTCCCTGTAGGCCTCCTTTTTTCTTTTGGTCAGTTCCACGAGCTCCTTGTTCATCCACGCAGGCCTCCTGGCTTTTCTGCCTGCCTTCCTCTTTGTAGGAATGCATTGCTCCTGTGCTTGCAGGAGGTGGTCCTTGAATATTAACCAACTTTCTTGGACCCCTCTTCCTTCCAGCGCTTCATCCCACGGCATCATACCAGGCAGATTCTTCAAGAGGCCAAAGTCAGCTCTCCTAAGTGCAGGGTCGTCAGCCTGCTGCACACCTTAAATGTAAACAAAGGGGGAAATTATCTGGGTTAATTATTAACTTTTAAGAGGCAAACAATGAAGATACACTGAGTAAAAGCGAAAATTAATTCATGTTTTCTGTGCTTGGTTCATAACGAAGCAAGTTTGCGCTTTGCCTGGTTCCACTGGCAGGATCGCTGCCTGCAGAGAGCTACAATAAGCTCTGCTAACGTCTGCACCATTACTGCATGCAGGGTATGGCTGCAACTTTTTTTCTTTTTTTTTTTTTTCCCACGTGCCTTCAAAATACGAGCTGCTCCAACTTCTATTTTTAACTCTCGCAAGTGAAACGAGATTAAATGTGAAGCAGTAGTCCACGGCAGCAAGTAATTTTCCCAGAATGATTGTAGAGACCTGATAAACACAGTTCTCATTTCTTTTATTGTGAGAGAACGGAGGAGCAGAAAAAAACGCCGACCACGTGGTCTCTTAAGGGAACGACAGGTCATGTCACCAATTCCGGCATTGTCACTGTGTTTGTCTGTCTCTTTCTCTCTCTTTTCCTGCTTTTACTCTGTCCTTTGAATTTTTTGTATTTACCATCTGGTATTTATTCTGCCCTATCTGGATTTCTCTCTGCCTTTTATTTTCCTCTCCGTCTTTAGCAATACTGCATTAAATGGCTTCCATCTGTTGAGAGTTCTTATTTCTGAATCCAACTTCTTCAGGAGGACTGAAGAAGAAACCTTTTCAGACTGAATAGTGTAACCTGCAAAGACTTAGACATTCTCCAAGAAAGGAACTTGCTTCTAACTGAAGCATAGTTCAGGGAGCACGTGTGTATGCACATTCGTTTTGAAAAAGGTTGAACCTGTCAAACTTGTCTGTAACACGGCTGCAGGTTTAAGAACTACTGGAAATATGACATTTCTTTACCTCCACCCCAAGTGGCAAAATGCCTTCTAAATGGTAGCAAAGAATTTGACTCAAGAGGGGAGAAAACTGATAGCAAAGCTTGGGATTTCTTTTGCTGTAATTCAGTTAAATACAGGCCAGGAGGGACAATTCATATTTCCTTTTTTTTATTATTATTTTTTTATTTTAATATTTTTATATTTTTAATCCTGCTATTTGACTTTTCTAGTTGCAAGTATGTCTGCTATTAATAGAACATTTCCTGATTTTTTTTTCGGTTCCCTGTTTTATCTCCCTCTAGTCTGTCCAGCGCCTATCGGTGCTCTCCGAGAAGCGCTTTCCATTGCCATTTTTTCTCGTCCATCTCTTCCTCTTTCTATTTTAAATAATTTAAGTAGTTTGGAAACTATTATACAGGAAGGGGGTGGTGCTTCTTTTTTATGTGTATTGCTTAAAATCCAAGCTTTTAGTACGTATTCATAGTCTGAGTATGGAGGCATAGTTTGGAGATCTGTCTATGACTAACAGTATTAGTGGGTGGGCTTGTTCTGTTTGGGTTTCTTTTATTATTTATTCTTGTTCTGTAAGTGGTATAAAGCCTAGAGAGCATCTTTAATAAGGTCCAGACAGAGTAATCCAGATGATTCTCAATTTTTCCTTCAGCTAAAGATGTTTTTTAGGATGGGACTGGGGTGGGGGAGCCACTTTCTTGAGTTGAGCACAGCGGGTTTGCAAGGAAGCGTGATCTGACTACAGGAGCGTGGCTCGGGTTGCGGTTCATCTGGTGGCTGCCTATTTTAATCAACCTTTAATCCTCCTTTGTCATCAAATGAGTCTTCATACCGCAGAAAAATGACACCTCCTGCAAATAAATTTAGGAAGCGGTGTTTTACGGAATTATGAGTTCAAACTAGTCATTTCTAGCAGACACACCGACTGATGGCAGGCTGAAGAAAAAATGTTGCGGTCGCTTTAGATGCTTTTAAAAAGTAATGCTGAGATCTCTTTTGCATTCAATTGCAAGCTGGGCCAAAAATAGCTGTATATCTACTCCCCGTTATTGAACTTCATGTTCAAATGAAAAAGTAATTTTAGCAGAGAACATTGGGTTTGGTGAGCTTGTATGCGGAAAAAATAAGAGAGAGGTTTGGGGGGGTTTCTGCTTGGTGGGAACCTGGGAACCTTGGTGGAGACAAGGGAGGAGTCAGTCAAGAGGCATTGAAGGGGACCCATTGAGAAGCGTTTTATCTTCCCTGTGCGTATTGGACAAGTCTGGGTGGAATCAAGCTTAATAAGATCAGAAATGCAGGAAGGATGTAATTTTGCCTGAAACTTCATGATGTGCACGTATTTTTCCCATCTGCAGTAGCAGTTAAGTAATTTTTTTTTGTTGTTGCTGTGTGTTGCGAGTCCTCTGGTCCAAGAAGGAAGCTCGATGAAAGTCAGAAAAACTCAAAAATATTTACAAGTCTACCGAATGTCTGTTGACCTGGTTACTGTCTCCTTGGCAATGCATCAAAAGGCTCTGCAGGTTGGAATAAGAAGTAGGTGTTGCAGAAGATTTATTACACACTAGAAAAAAAATTAAACTACCGGCTTTTAAACAATATATATATTATTATCACCCTCTTAATGATTCACAGTTAGCTCTTTTCTCATAGCAAACGGTTTCATTTCACTTTTAACTATGGATTACAGCTCAAGAAGCAGCAAGCTAAAATAATACTGGGACATAATATGGAACTTGAAAAAAAGAAATTTGTGTGATCTCCCATGGGTTAGATGAAGACTCAAAGATCCATTAAAATCTTTCTACTTTGATGTAGAAGTACTAAATGTGTCGTTAAGGTCACCTGTGATTTCAGACTTACAAATTTGGGGGGGGGGGTGTACAGACCTTTTGCTTTGGGTTTTTTTCCAGAAGATGGATCACCATTTTCAAGTGCAGACAAGCAGGCTGTTGCATCTAATTTTATCTTAATTCCAATTCTCCGGAGAGCTCTTGGACTCTAATAAACAGTGTTTGTGAGGCACAACCTACCAGCTAGTTGAAAACCTCCACTGTCTCCAGAAACGTGGGAAAGTCTACTGGACTAATATCCAGGGAACATCTATGGGAACAGCTCATTTATTATGGGACTGGATATCTCGGCAGCCCTTGGGAGAGAGTCTGGTTAGTACATACTTACAAAGGAGGACCCAGAAACCACAGGGTTGCGGAGATGTTCTCATATTCCTCCTCTCTGAAGCTACTATTTGCAGAAGAACATGCTGAGCTAACTTTGACAAACAGCTTAGTGTCACTGGGACCTGTGTGTGCCGTTATGCCCAAAGGTGATGAGAGCTGTTTCTGTTCCTACCCTGCTTTTCCCAGGGTTGCCTTTCTTTTTAAATAAGGAGAAGGAAGCTATACACCCCAAAGCTGGCACCCCCTATCCACCCCAAATCCAGTAAAGGGTTTCTTTAAGGATAAGCGGAAGAAATGCATAGTATCTTGATGTTAACAGAAGATGGTTTTGTGTGATCAAAATGTTTTTGTCGAGCCGGGTCCCTTGGCACGTCCCTCCTGTCTGCAGCCGGTCCTCCCGCTCCGCGCATGTGCTCCGAGGGTCTGAGAAACGGTTTTCAAGGTTAGATTTCTAAGAGCATCCAAATTACGAGGGTTGTATTGCAGGAATAGCCTCTCGCCCCCACCTCCCAAAAACCTGAAGAGCCAAGTTCGTTAGTACGTTATGCGGCACTGAATCGGTTGTTTCTCTGAGCTTGTGATTTCTTTGTGCTGCAGGCAGGCAGCAGCCTGCAATTTGGAGGGTCAGCTGGAGAAAATGCCTACACACGCTGGCACGGCCAGCTCCTGGAGTGCTTCCGTAATGGTTGACAAGTAAATGTTTTATTTCTGGAAGTGAAGTGTGTTCTTTTTTTCCCAGTGGGTTTTACCAATTGTTTTTTCTCACTAGTATTGCATGCTTGTCAGGCTTGATTTCTCAGAAGAGATAATGAATTTAAGTCTGTTTTCCTGTTCTGTGTACCAAGGCACATGTCTAATGGATCTAATTAAGCCAATACAAAACTCTCCAGATTATCAAATACGGTTCCATTAAGGAAATAGTATTTGAAGTCATATTTTTATTGGCTGAATTATATTTGAAGACATAGTGGGTATGTGTTGAAGGTGAACACAAGGAGAAGTCAGCATGACCAAAACCGCTTCTTCTTGTTTGAAAGCGTCTGCCCAGGCTCTGGACAGAAAGCTGTAGCCAGTTGCTGGGGGTAGGATTTGCATGCTTGTAGTGTGACAAGCTGCCCTTCCTAGGGGAGGGGGGAAAAAGGCATATTTTAACAAATCTCATCTTACGTAATGTGAGGAAATTTTTAGTATCTAATGGTGTTCTCATACAGACTCTAGTTTGGAAAACAGGCTCTTCTAACTTAGTCACTTGAGTGAATAGTCATAGTAACGTAAACGAAATAACTCACTGGCATAAAACAGTCATGATTTTAGGCATCCTTAGAAAACTTTTCTGCTTTTTGTTAGTTGAAGATTTTTATGTTGAAATAGTAAATCATTTGTGACCACCAATAAAAACTGGAATTAGGTCCTACATAACTTTTTTTCCTTGGTGTCATACTTTTAACACAGCGATTCTGGACGGGCTGTAGAACTGCACAGAGATGGGACAGTCTGTAAATAAAAAGGGGGCTGTGATAATATATTGCAAAAATACGCTTCTTGAGGACTGCTGAAGAGGTGAGGTGGGAAACGACTAAGGCAGGATCTCCATGTACACACACTTAGCTCAGAATATAAAGCCTGTGTAATACAGTGACGTGTGCCACTGACAGGACAGCGACTCCAGTTACTGCAGTAGATCTTGCCCTTTAAGCTCTGTCTGGACTACGTAATTGGTATTTAATACGACATACTCTTCTCAAACCAATGCAGACAGTGTAACAGCTTTAGGACCTGATGGATAAAATAGTTTTCAACACCTCTAAGTCCTGAGAAGGTTCCAGTAACATGCTAAACTGTGCGTGTGTTTTTTATCGTGGCAGTGAAACCATCTTCATCCCTGCTGTGGGAGCTGGACAACAGCTCATCATTGTCCTGGTGGTGGTAAATGCTCAACCGAAGCTCCAAGGCTTTAAAAGCATGAGAGAAAACCTGTAATAAGACATATTTTGTGTCTTTAGTTATAAGCGCAGAACCACCACTCATGTTTTAACTTTAAATTAATCCTTAGAAATATTAATAAGGTGTATTCACTGTAATTTGATATTCTATGGAATAAATGAGCGTTGTTAAAAGTCATGGAAAGAACTGTTTGTAATGCTGTGCAGAATATGACTGGAAATAGAATTTTCTGCCAATTTAAATGAAAACATTTCCTCAAGCTTTGAAAAAGTCCGAAATTTAACTGTGGCCATTCACAATGAGCAATGGAGTAGAAGCTATGCTTGTCTAAAGAATGAGTTGTATAAGTGTTAGTACATTAAAGGAGATGGAAGATCAGCAAAAACCTCAATTGTTTGCTCATTCTTTGTAACTAATATCGGGTTTTCTGTCCACAATGAAAAGATGAAGATGAAAAAGAATATTAAAATAAGTTGCCATTCTTCTGTGATTTGAAAACCTTTATAGCTGGTGGGTTTTGTTGAATTTCAAAGAAATTCAACAGAATTTCAAAGAAAATACACTTCCTTAATATCTTTATTCAGCTATATTGGGGCATAACTCATTGATTGCTTGTACCTGCTTCCAATTAAAATTTATATTCTCTTTTTTTTTTTAATAGGTGGGTTTTGATAGCTCTGTTTCCAAGCTGAGAGAGATTCTAGTCTGAATGATGGACTATGTAGGTATATTATGTAAAGCATGTATTATCTGATAAATATTCCACCAAAATACATGTGGTTGTTATCTTCTGGTTTCTTAGCTGTGTCCATGTACAATATAAAGCGATCCATAGTGTGGGAACACGTGCACACGTGTCTGAGAGAGAGAGAAATGATACCTGGTTTCCTTCCATTGTTTTATGTGATAGTATTGTGGTAGCAAACTATATCAGGCTGCTTCTACTGCATGAACGTACAGAGTTTTTAAATGTAGCTCCTGCCAGATCTTAGCTAATTGTTACTCTCTTGATAATCTTTGCCAAACAGGCAAGTTTAGCCATCCTGCATAAGCGCTGGCAATGTTGTTTTGTCTTCCTTGTGCTTAACGGCAAGCTTGGTCATAAGCTTCCTCTTTCGGATACACTTCGAAGTCAGATTTATATCATGTGTTAAGCACAATAAGGAACTTTGTGTGTGGTTTTTATCAGCTTAGCAAAGCACTGCCAGAGATCCTGCTGCGTCTTGCAAAAAGGGTTGCTGGGAAGGGGGCAAGGTTAAAAGAAACTCTAAGAATTACAAATATGAAATATATGAAGATTATAAAGTCAATCTGAGAAAAGGGTTACGTGGTTAATTGATCCAGTGAATCCGCATTGGGTTCACATTTAGTACAGATTAGATGTTTCTCCGTGACCCCTTTGCTTTTTTCAGTGCAGAGGATGCAGTTTATGTTCTTGGTTCCTGCACAGGAATAAAACAGAAGGCAATTTTCTGCACAGCTGAATGGAGAACAAAGCCCGCATCTCAACTTGATCGTGGTCTTCACAGGGCTCACACAAGGTGCTGGGGTCTGGCGTTGCTTTTTTACCTCTATTCCTCCTCCCTTCCCAGAATCCAACACAGAAGTTGTACATAAATGGTAGTTGATGTCACGCAACACGCAAACAGATCTGCACACAGATGTGGTGATATGAGAAATATTAAACCGGAAAATATTTCACACTGCTGTTCGTAGGCAGTCCTCATCACATAAGACGTGGATGTAGGGAAGGACTGTAAGCCTAAATACCTTTCCTGCTCAAAATGGACAGAAGTGCTTTTCTCGCTTACAGCATAGTTAGATATTACAGAATATTTACCTCTCAAGTTAAATATCTTCATGATAAAAGGAAACAGTATATAGAGATGCGATGAATGGCCTATGAAAGAGACAGAGCGGTGCACTAGGCATCTCAAATTTTATAATAAATTGGCAGATGCTCCTATTAAGCTGGAACCCTGGTACAGCTGAGCAGTTGCTTCATATGGATTGCCGTTTCTTTTCTCGATCACGTAACAGATGGCAGCTAATCCGTTGCGAGAGCGAGGGAAGGCAGTGCTTCCTCTTATAAAAATACTATAGACTAGATGCTAAAAGGCAGTGTAACCGTTGTAGATCACAAGTCATTTGTTGGGTTTTTTTTGGGGGGGGGGGGTGAGTCTGGTTTGCTTTTCTCTTGAAAACAAAACTTGGGGTAAGGAGGATGTGGTGGTATATCTACTGAAGGCTGAGCACGTCGCGGTGTTGGCTTTACTCCCCTCAAAGCAGCAAACCTGCTGCTGTTCTCTGTTGCTTATGTGATGTGTGAGCTCTTTGTTTTGGGCTGGTTCTTGTGCTTTTGTGGTTGGTTGGTTGGTTTTTTTACCTGCTGTTTTATTTCAGGCCATCGTGTACTTTGACACCTGTCTGGTCTAGAGGAAGGTGGCAAAGCCTGCCGGTAGCTCACCTGCTAACAATTTTAGTCCATCACCGATGAAATGGGAAGAAGCAGCAGGTTTTGTGTCCTCAGCAAACTCCCAGAGCACCAGCCCATCAGTTTTTAAATAAGTGATACCCAATTTTGCAGACAAGCAATGCAAAGCGCATAATGTGCATCTGCCCAAAACCCACACGGTGTTCCCCCCTTGGTTAACAAGAGTCAGGTCCTTATTTCCCTGAACACCTGGAGTACAGCAGTAGGAACACCATGTCAAGGGAAATTAAACCAAGGCAAATCCCAAGGATTGCAGCGGTGGCCACGCTTCACCTTGCTGCACCCCATGTCAGCGCGTGCTTGGAGGTGGCACGTTCGTTTGGGATAAGCTGCATCCATTTATGGGTGAGAATGAAGTAAAAGTGTCTGCTTGAAACTATGATGGGGAAACTTAGCCACAGTTTCTTCTCCCCACCTCCCGTCCTCCCCGCCCTTCACAGCCGCATTTAGCAACCATTGCCAGTTAGGCAATGCAAATTTAAGGCTTTGGAAAAATAGGTGGAAAACCTGGATAGCTATTAAAAAAAGGGGGGTTGAGAAGAATAATTTCTGTTGCTGTTGCAGGGAGGAGGAGTGAATGATGCCTTACACCCCTGCTTGCAAAAGACAAGCACAGCGTTTAGCCTGACGGAGCCCAGCGATGCTTCAGACGCAGCTGTGGTTGCATTCTCAAGGACGGCTTCACGCTCTCCCGTGGAAGACTCGTGCCTTTGCCGCTGCAGCTAGTGCAGCGCGCTGGCCGGGGCTGCCTGGTGCAGCGTTTGCCAGTTTGGCTTCCTTGTGGCGAGTGAAGCTGTGGGTGTCGCAGCCAGCTGGGATGTCTCCTCGCTTGCCTTGGGGGCATGCCCGATATCCCCCAGCTTTCTGACCGTCAGAACAGCAGTGTCGGCAGCGCCAGACCCCTAACCCAGCTCCCAGCACACCGTCCCCAGCAGCAACCGGTTGGGTGTGCATAGGGCATACTGGGGCCAGGCGGGCAGTGAGAAGGCTCCTCGTTATCCCGTACCAGGACTGCATTCCCAAAGGCACTCCCAGTTTCCCCATCGCTGTTACCGATCCATTACCCTCCAGCTGTCCGGGGGCAGGAATCTGGGATAAGTGGTAGGCACTTGCAATTTGAGTTTTAATAGAAGTTGTCCAGGTTATTTCCATAACTCGGCTTTGTTTGCACCATCCCTTCAAAATCCAATATTTGTACAACCCTGAAGATGTGACCTTCTGGTAGACTGTTCAGCTTAGACGGTTAATGAGTGTTTTTGAGCAAGCTTTTCCCTTTTTCTCCTCTTGCTTTCCCTACAGTCAATTGCTTCAGCGGACATGGATTTGAATCAGCTGGAGGCTTTTCTTACCGCCCAAACCAAAAAACAAGGTGGCATCACAGCCGATCAAGCTGCAGTCATTGCAAAATTCTGGAAGAACCACCGAATAAAGATCCACGAGAGCCTGATCAACCAAAGCCGTTGGGATAATGTCTTGAAAAACATGAACTGGCGAGTGGATCTGAAGTCACAGTCAAGACACATCGATCAGATAAACACTCCTGTTGCAATTGTTGAAATGGAATTGGGAAAAAATGGGCAGGTAAGCTTGCTTTTGCAAAATACATGAACCTGACTTAGCGACGTACGTGCTGAAATGTTTTACCTTTTGCTGAATTCACTGCCTCCAGATCAAGTCAGGGTATTTTTCACCACTGGGCCTTTAACGTACTTGAACTTGTGGTCCGTCTTTGGATACGAAGATACATTCTGGGTGGTGAATGCAATTTTTGCTTATTTTATATCTTCATGTATGTATTAGCGGCTCTTTTTACGTTAAGGTTGGAAAATCTGAGGATGTAGAAATCAAACATAAAATCAGCCGTACTAGCAATTATATTAACATTATATTTGTATTCCATGCACTGCAAAGTTGATCAGTCTTTTTTTTTTTTTAATCAAATACTAAAATTAGGTAATATCTGCAAACTAGAAGCTGAAAAAGAATAAAATTCACAAATTATGATGATCAAGCCTCCCTTACATTTTAGGACAAATGAGGGGAACAACTTCTCTTTATTTTACATAACACCTATTTTCACGTTACAAGTACATCTTTATTACCAGTCACATTATACAATCTGGTCTTATCTGCCTGAAAGAGATATATAGCTCTATCAGTGCTGAACACTGCCTTTCTTTTTTAATCTTTATATTCATGTGAATGTACAATGAAAGGCACAGCTTCCCATCTTCAATTTTTCTGTCCTTTTCTGACAGGAAATGTGTTTCAATTTGGTATCTTTTTCCTCTGCGATGTGTTGGCGAATCTTAAAAACTCATTTCTTAGCAGTAGCCTACTGCAAATCATACCATGAGCTAATTTGGGGGTTTTGATGTTAACATTTAGCAAGTTTCCTTGGATTTCATAATACTTCAGTAGCTTCTAGCAAAAGCATACCTGGAGTAGGTATACCTAAAGTGTGTGTGTATGTATGTATACACACACACACACACGTATACACACAGACCTGGAGTATACCTATGCAGACTGAATGATTTAATTGCAACTATGTGCCTATGAAGGCCAGAATGAAAGTACAAGTAAACTGGGATCCTACTGAGGCAGTATATATTGTTGAAGTTATCGTTAGTCCACTTTTCCCCTCGCTCGCTGAAAGCTTACCCTTCCTAAGTGCTGACCCTCTGCCTTCCACTCCTGTATCTCTGCAGTGACCAACACAATAATGGTGGGGTTTTTTAGGTTTTTTCCTAGCATCAAAAGGGTGGAGTTTACTGCTCAGGATCCTGAGATTGGAAATAATTATATTCCATTAGTAACAAATGGAAAAAGTTTAAAAAATAATTAAAAAAAAGGTTACAGTGAGTACATTAGACTGAGTACATTAGTGAGCAAATAGGAAAAATACCCGTCTTCATTAAAGAAAATAAATCCTTAACTCAAAACCACTGTTGTATTTCATAAGGGAATTATATAGTTAGTGGCTCTTGTTTTGAAATTGTTCTTTCCCCGGTAATGGATTATTACGGTAACATCAATCAGCAAGTACATTTATATTTCTCCCACCCTGCGCAGCAAGAGAAAGGGGATGTGAACATGAAGGAAGAATACACGTTTCTGAGACACTGTAATTTTTCTTACCCAAGAGCCCCACAACAAAACCAGAATGAATTATCTTAGCAACACAGCTTCGTATTTTAAACGTACCAAGGGAAGTGGTGGTGTAGTTTTTGAACTGCCACCGGGCGTAATTTTTGTCTCCTTTGCAGCGGACAGCGGGCTGTCGGCAAGGCTGGCGCTCAGAGGGAATAAGGGTGTTAGACTGGTACTTACCAAAATAATCATGGAGTAATTGGGATTGTCACCACTTGAGGCAAAATCGGTGTTTATTTTAAGGAGCTGTGGTTTCTCATAGTCTTTAGCTTTGGATTAAATAGGTTCTCCGCTGAAAAGCGTTTGGCTGAGGTGGTCCGCAGCATGCTCGCGTGATGGGCTGAGGCAGGGGAGCTGGGGGAACCCTGGGACCAAAACAGCAGCAAGTGGGTTGCCAAAACAGTTCCTCCAACCCTTGGCCTCTTCCCACGGGTGTTTGGGGACCTCCTGGAAAGATGGTCGCAGAGACTTTACTGTTGGAGGCAGAACGAGTTGTTCTTGCGTGCTGGATCCAGCTCACAAACTTAAACCCATCATGTCTTACAGCCTTTATATGTATTTTTACTTTATTGTTGGCATATTTGTATCTGTTCTAAATATCAAGTTTTGTAGCACATCAAATATGCATACGCTGGTACCTTTTTGAAAGTTAATGGAGAGAACATATTTTCTAAAAGGTTGTCAGTCATAGACGTGATTTAGCGAATACTGAAGATTTGTAGAAGAAAGCTGGCGGCTGATTCAGGAGTAAATTATTCAGAACAGACTGTTTTCATTTGGACACTTGATAACAGGGGAATATACAAATGCATTGATGTGTAATGAATTGACATTAATATTTCATATGTTTCAACAGAAGCAAAGAAATACTCAGTAGAAAATGTGCCTTTCCAGAATTTAAAGTCGTTCTGATTCTTCTCTGTGTCTCTGGACCAGATTTAGATTTCTACCCAGCAGAAGGCCAGGCAGTTCGGTGAAGTGTCTGCTCCGTTTGGTTCAATCAGTAACCTCGCTTTCTGCTTGCCGTCTCTGAATTTCAATCAGTCCGTTCTTTCAGGACGGAAAGACTGTATGTGTAAGACCTAATATGGCTAGAAATGGGGAATTTGAAGTGACTCGTTTATAAACGTCAGTAGGCTGAGTTTCCACAAATTATGTCAAATTTCATGAATGTTTTCTGATGGAAGAGAGATGTTTCTGGGTTTGAGAATCCCTTACAACTTGCATGCATTGATTCTTACTATGCTTGTCATTACTGATAATAGAAAAAAATGAAACCTTTCCTCTAAGTGCTCTTAAAAACACTTCTAATGAGAAACATTTGGAAATACTGGTGCTCCAAACTTTGGAAAATTTGGGTCAGGATCTGTAACATACAGTTTGAACTCTTCTTCTGCTCCAGTAAAGATTTTATAGCGACATTTAAAGTTTCCTTTATGCTGGTGATGTAGTCTTTACACATCTTCATACATCTGCCTGGTTAAAGGCAGATGAACATGCTAGCCGTGACTCTACTCTGCTTTGAAAGCCCATTTTCTTTAACATGACTAAAAATAAAATCCTAAAGCAGTTGCACTTTAGCCTGCGTTTGCCTTCATCTGTTCGTGATATTCAGTGCTCATCACTGTCAGTCCATTCTTTCCTTTTGAACAGCACATCTTTTCTTTTGCACAATAGTTTTATCCTCCTGTATCTCTATACCTTGCCGGCTTTCTCTTAAAACACCTATAGCTCCCTGCCCTCTTCTTTATGTCCTTTTTAATCTTGTTCTCCTTCTCTGAGCATCGCTGTAAAGCTCTTTTGGCATGAAATTTCAACCGGACAGGAATCTGCCGGGAGGGACAGCGGAGTGAGCTGGAGAGTCGCCCTTCTCGTGCCCTTCCTGCCCCGCTGCATCAACACTGCTCCGTATGGCGAATGGTCGCTGCTGCGCAATGTCAGCTTACCTGCAGATTGCAGTCACAGATTTATATCTGACCTTGTCATTAGTAGAAAATAAATGCGTTAGTTTTGCACTGTGGCTTGGCGTTAAGATATATTTAAATTTGTTTAATGGACTTTGTCTTGTTATTTTCCGTAGCAGGTGTGCCCCTCCCTTGGGGCTGTGTTCTTCCCACTAGCGTTCTGGGCTGATTTGCCAGTAAGTTTTACTTTCTTGCAGCATTATGTATTTTGCAGTTTAATATCTGAGACTCATCAAATGTTATAGATTAGCCTGAGTATTTCCTCTTGGCTTTTATGCTTGAACTTATTTACACAATGGGTATTTTCCCATCCATTTCTTTTCAGTGTTTGAGATAGTCCATGTAATAGCACTTCTGTTGGAGTTTTGTGGGATGTTAAGGGTGTTTTATGAGCAAAGAGTATTTTCTGCCCTGATTTAACATGAAGTCTGGGATTCCACTGCAGGATTCTTCCCAGAAAGACCTGAGGAAATCGCATCAGGATTATGGATTAGAGGTTTTTTCCCCGAAACATTGTTTATCTCTTCTCTTCCCTTTTTTAAAACATCTGCCTCCCAGAGGTGTCATAAAGCTTGCTTAATAGTGTATGGTAGGTAAGTACTACTACTATATAGCAAATACTAAAAGCCACTAAAGTATAAGTTAAGAAATTAGGATCATTTCTTTCAAATTTAAGGGCAAAGAGCAGCCTCTCATTCCATATCTTGTTTCTGAAATCACCAGGGGTATGTATCTTCATATAAAACAAACATCTTTCTTTAAAGAATGGACAAGTATTAGTAATAGACTTTTGGTAAATTGAAAATCTAGTGTTTGCTAGTTCTGACTGTATTTTGATTGTCACTTTAAACTCTCACCAGTGAAAGAAACGCTTTCTGATTAAAGGACTTACTAGATGAAGCGATCCTTTGTCAGTGCAAGAACTTACCCGATACTGGAAAAGTAAGAACTGTCAGCTCACGGTTTACCTTAGGTATATCACATCGGCTGTCTGCTAACGGCTGGGTCCAGCCCCTGGTAATTCAGAGAAAATAATAATAATTCAGCTAAGTCAGGTATGAAAAGAATTCATAATGAATGTAGACGGTTGTCATGTGCTATATAGAGGAGGTAAAATGCCACCAGGATTTTGACGGTCTGGAGCTTGAAATGTCATCACCTTTTAGTTTGTATGACACTGAAGATTTAATTCTTTTAATGTTCTGGGCAGGAGTAAAGTAGGTCTCAAACTTTTGGGGGATCAAAATTGTTTCTGACTTGTTAGTTATGTATATTCTACAAAAATTTGGGCTGAAATTTGTATCACCCATGCTATAAACAAATGATAAGATGAATGCATGCACGTTGACAAATATTACAATTGAACATGCTTTCACAGTGTAATAAAAAAATCTTTGGATTTGGCTTCTATAAATCTCATTACCTTGCTGGGATTACAGACTGAATGCCGCTGAGGATCTGTTGGTGTGTTGCGCATTTTTGTAAGCACGGGTCTCTTGGTTTCCCTAGGCTGCGGTTATCTCCAGCGATAGCTTTCACCCCTGAAGAAAGGTCAGATCAAGAAAACGTCATGAGTAAACTCATGCTACAGGGAGGAAGGATTATGGCTGCACTTGCTTTTACCTCCATGTGACGCCAGATCAGGCTGCTTCAGAGCTATCGCTGAAAATAACTTCGGATAATGGACTTCCAGTCCTTTTTGTGTAGGATCTCTTCTGAAAAGACAGACCGCCTTTTGTAGGATATCGGTATGGGCAAAGCGATGCTTGGGGAGATGAAAAGCCGTTCTAGCTACCCGAACTGAAATAAGGGCAGCCTGGCCTACGGAGGGGAAGGAAAAACAACCACAAAACCATTTTTCCTTTCCAGCCTTAATCCATTTTAATCTTTGTAGTTATTAACATTATCGGAAATATTGTTCCGGTCAAAAGCGGGAAAGCGTGGGCATTTAGAAGCCAAATTGATCAACTTAACCGCAATGGTCCTAATACTTTTATGTGATTAAAAAGATAAAACCCAGTAAGTAGAAGTTAGTGGAAAAAAATCACCTTTGTGGCCAAGCTGAATGTAATCACTTGAGCTTTTGTTCACCTTGGAAATTTATGGGCTGGAGGGAACAGTTACATAAGGCCCTACAGTGCAAAAGCAAATAAAAACCAGAGAGGGCGACGGGTCACTCAGCACAGAGAAAACTGGAACACAGTTGACTGACTTAACTCAGTTATTTCCTTAATCCTCTGCACGGCACTCTCAGTAGTCCTTTGCTTTGATGGTTCAATTTTTGTCACTGTCTCCTGAAAGCAAAGTGAAATTTGGGGAACGAGAAGAGAAATTTATTATTTGTGGTCATTAGGATTTTTAAGTGTAGTATGGTACAGAGATAAGAGCATTAAATTGATTAGTTAAATAACTGTCTGACTTGAATTGCCATTTGTCCACTATATATATTTGACTATATACTGGTGTGTATCTCATCTGTTTGTCCTATTCGAAGCATGGATATTCTACAATTAGTGGAACTAAGGGTCTCCATCGTTGTTTATGTGTGCCATGTATGTACACATACCAGCACATGTGCCTATGTGCACACACGCACACATATATTCCTTGACAACTGTTTTTACTCTGGAACTGGATTTGCTGAAGCAGTTAAATAGGATAATTTAAGTGAGATGTAAATATTTTTGTTTGTACTTGAGCTCAGGGTATTATGGGGAGAGTTCTGGACTGACTGAAGGTGAGCTCTGTGAAGACAGATGTTATCATAACTATGCCTATTTACTGCTTTTCATCTGCCTAAATGCAGATTCAGTGCTAGGCCCTTGGAATTTTTTACTTTCTCAGAAAACGCGTTGAGGTCTTGGACGTTGTGACAGGGAACGTGCCATCTGTTACGCATCTCGTGTGATCAACAAGTATTTTGCAATCTAACATCAATCTGGCATTCCGATGCAGCGATGAAACGTGGCGTAGCTTTGATGGAACTTACCCTCCAGAGCCGTCTCTTGCAGCCTTGGGAAACAGACTATGACGAGGCTGGGACCGGAGCAGCTGGGTTCAACAGAGCTGTCTGTTGAAAACTGTCTCCAGCAAATGCATTTCGTCACTCAGTTACACCTTTTTCTGGAATTGGCACTACACATCTATGAGTCAGAAGGACCTGTTCTTCCTTCTTCTTGCTCTGATCGTCCCTATGTTATCCCTGTCTGCTTGTGGCTTTTCTGGAAGTCCTTGCCCTGGTTTTCTCCTAGTTCCCTTGCCCCCAGAAGCAATTGGTACCCTTTTTGGACCCTACCCTTAGCTAACAGCCCTCAATCCTCATCCTGGCTGCCCTACTGAAAGCATTTCTATAACTTTGCAACCTTTTCTTAGCTATACCTGCAGCGCTGGGGAAGGTTACCCTGAGAGGTTGCAGCGTTGCAGCCTTTGAGATCTTCGAGACTCAACCTGGGTAAAGTCGCTGCAGTCAGACATACTGTCAGGGTCTCCACCACAACAGACGTGAGCATTTAGCCTGCAGGGCTTTCAGGTGGAACGGATGGTTTCATGCTCCTTGTTTAATCCAGTCAGCTCTATGTGTTTCAGTTCCTTCTATGTTCACCGAACCTGACGTGGAAAATTGAGCTAAGAGAGTGTTTCTATTGCTTTTGTACTCTGTGCTTTATTTCAATCTGAATGCTTGAACTTCTGGGTCAGGAAATCGGGAGTTGGATTTCAGCAGAGGGAGAGTGGTTGTTTGGTAACTGTGACACTGCATGTTGCGGGGGGACAAGAAAAAAGCTGATGGCATTTAAAGAGAACGCATTGCAGAGGCTGGATGCAAAGAGAGAATCATAGAGTCGTCTAGGTTGGAAGGGACCTTTGAAGATCATGGAGTCCAACTATTAACCTAACACTGCCAAAACCACCACTAAACCGTGTCCCTCAGCACCACGTCTGCCCATCTCTTAAATACCTACAGGGTACCACTGCCCTGGGCAGCCTGTTCCAATGATTGAAAACCCTTTCAGTGAAGAATTTTTTCCTAATATCCATCCTAAACCTCCCCCGGCACAACTTTCCTCTTGTCCTATCACTTGTTGCTTGGGAGAAGAGACCACCCCTCACCTTGCCACAACCTCCTTTCAGGTAGTTGTAGAGAAGGCTGACGAGCTTGAAGAGCTCCGCAGCTCTGGCTCTGTTCTCTAATAAGAAAGTTCATGTGTCGCTAATGAAGCACAAGAAACTCATAACCATCCTCTAAGCTCCTCATCAGTTTGCATTAAGTGGGTAATTTGGAGACCCTAAATAGCATACCCCCCATCACCGAAGGAGCTGCTCGGTGTGAGGCAGATTGGCAGAGCAGTTTCAGCATGGCACTTGTACTGCTGCTGTCGTGTAAATAATCACAGACGACTCCGCTGTCTGTGCAAGCCCCGACCACCGCGGGCATGGAGCTGTGTAGAGATGGATTGCAAATATGCAAGTTGAAAGCATTGCATTTGCACAAATACGCCACGTGCAGACTGGTACCATCGGGCTGCGCGACCCTGCCCTTAAACAAGCCTAGTTGGAGCTTCTGCCTTCTTCAGAGCATGCCACCTGCCCTGGGTCGCTGCCGCAGGGTAGGGGAGCAGCTCTGCATTACCCCCGTCTACCGACCAGCTGGAGATTCAGCCTTGCTCCGGCAAATCCAGGCTTCAATTGAGGCGAAACATAGTGTAAGGCTTGGAAAGATGAAGCTTTAACGCATGAAGTGGAAGAACTTTGGAGATCTGCAGGTGAGATAAAACCGAAATGGTAAAGGTAGATTAAAAAATGCTGCCGTTTCTCATTGTACTTGTACCAAGCCTGGCGCAGGAGGCAGAGGGCGTCGCGCTTAGCCAATGTGAGCGATTCCTGGCTTATTAACAAGCAGCTTTGCAATGCAAAGACGGGGTCTATCGGCTGCCGTGTTGCCAGCTGTTGAGGACCCAGAGAGCATTTGCTGGTGTCAGGCCTCCCAAGGGTAAATACATGAGAGTTCGGGATTTCTTTTGGCACTGCCCACCTTTTGTAAAACCAGCAGTGTGTAATTTGGGTGGGAAAATGAATGTGTTCTGCTTTGTGAAATAATTGATCTCGGGATAAATCCCAGAATAAATATATTTTATTAAATATATTTACCCTAGGAGGCCTTCAAGGAAGGAGAAACATGGTTGAAGGACTAAAAATTGTAATCTCCACTAGCTTCATCTTAACAAAAGTAGAAAGTTTTGCTTGATTCTCAAAATAAAAATTTTAAAATGGAATTTCTTTGCTGAAGAGTCTATATACAGCGAATCAAAACAACTGGGCTCCTAGCTCTGGTGTTGCTGGCCATCTGCATTCTTCAGAGGACTTGGACGTCAACATTAGCAAGTAATTTGTTCTTAGAAAACTCAGGGGAAAAAAAAGGAGTGTTATGAACATAAGTGCCCACTGCATTGGCTGACAAAGCATCTTGTTTTTACAGGCCTAGCCTGGCCAAGTACATTTAAAATTGTTGTTTTGCCAGTTGGCCAGCCTTCCTGCTCTTGACAATGTGCCACATTGCCACTGAAAAGCGCTTTGGAGATCCTTCCAGGTTTGTCATGGTCTCTTTTGAGATCCCTGAATATTAGTGTTCAGGGGTGTAAATAAGAACAGGTTCTTATTTAATTTATTTGAATTAGGAAGAACTGCTTAGGAGAAGGTATCGGAAGATACAAAATTGGAAAGCTGGCACATAGTTGGGGAGAAACGCTTGTAACTTACACCCTTCTTTGCTGCTTAATCATTTGGGTTCTCTTTATTCTGTCTTAAAAATATATATATATACTCTTACAAAACCTGGACTCTAGCTTTGGCTGTGCAGGAATTGATCCAATGTAAAAAAAAAATCCAACACAGTCCACAGCAGCAAAGCAAAATCGCTGCAAACTGTACCGTTAATCTTGCCATGTGTCTCTGCGTGTATTAGTTTTTCAAGGGAAGAGCAAACCGGTATAATTTCTTTTGGGCAGCTTGTATGTTATCTGCCAGCAGCTTTGTTTTTTCACCTTTCTTCGCGAATTGAATTCCCACGTGGGGAGCGGTTCTATTAATACATTAGGCAGCAGAAGGCATGGGCAACAGGAGAATGCAATTCGTAGGCAGTTCCCAGTATAATCTTTTTATGGAGGAGTTCTTTCTCTTCTAATTTCTAGCAAGCTGTGGCTTTCTGTCATTCTAGTGCTTCTACTCATATGTCTCATCCTAGTTAAAAATGAAAAGAAGATAAACATCGCTTTTTTTTTTTTTTCCTTCGTTTTCTTCTTGTCATTCCACTTACAAAATCCCTCACTGAGGGATTTCACTGGTAGCTGCTGGAATTTGCTGGTGTACAAAGCTGTCCTTGGCAATCGGTAACTGAGTGTTAATGCGGAGGTATTACGAGCTCCCTGAAAAGAAATGTAGTTAATCAACACGCGAAATGCTTGGAATACTGGCGCCGTGTCTGTATAAACGCAAACTCTTATTCCTGCTGCAGATGCTGTTGCTGCTACCAGTGGTACCTCGGGACTTCTAGATGCCAGCAACGAAATTTTGGGAGGTGCTCGTGCCCCTTCCCATGGGAGAGAATTAAGACTGTAGGAAGCAAGGCTCTTTTTGCAGATACCAACTTCCACGTTGTGTAGGTCGGGTTGGCAGCAGGTGACTGGTGGCAGTTTGCACCGAAGAAGCTCAAACATTCCATCTGCATTTGCAGGTTCGCTTACCTCCGTGTTAAATGGATTTGTCTTACAGGTGCGCCTTAGTACACTGGCCTTTGCCTCGTCGTGTTAAAAGCATTGGCTGAAAGGAAGGCAGTAAATGGAACTGCCACAGAAAATCACATGTGGGTCTTAGATGGGAGTTTCGGCTTACAGGTCTTTTTCTTGCAGCGATGTGGACTAAAAGAATTCCTGAGCTTTGCTACTTGTTCTCACCATTGCATTACCCCAGTGGTTACGCATTTGCAGAGCCAAAAGTTGAAATTGGCTGTGTGAGTCCAAATTAAATTTATTTTGTTCCCTCCACACCCTTTTTATTTTTTCCCAAATTATTTTTAGTCGGGATCGATTTGTTGAAGGAACAGGGTGAGGGCAAAATTGAGCAAAAGAAATGGAGAATTCTGCCGTGCCATTAAAAAACGCACTCTTAAACATAGGTGTTCGAAGGATCACCCATTTTGAATCCTAGCTAGTGGTCTCTTGAACATGAGAGGTAAAGCAGCTTTTCTTGAGCGCTAAGGATAACCTCTCCAAAGTGCCAACTTTTCTTCAAAGAATGGAGGAGGAATAGAAAATGAGAGGCACGGCTGTTGGACAAGTTTGGTATTGTAGACTTAATCTGGAGAAGCGTGGAAAAGGTGTCTGATTGGGAAATGATCTATAATGGTGTCTGGAGGTGGAAACCTGCTAAGATTGCAGGAACAGAGGAATCTTGGTATTTTAGCAGCGTTAGTATTTGTTTCTAGAATATTTCTCAGCTATGTACGTTCATGACAGTCATTAATGAGAAACGTGATTGAACTAGGTCGTGGTTTCAGTTGGGATAGAGTTAACTTTTTTATTAGCAGCTGGTACAGTGCTATGTTTTGGATTTGGGATGAGAAATACTTTTGATAGCGCACTGGTGGTTTTGGTTGTTGCTGAGCTCTCAAGCCTCTTCTGCTCCTCGCACTGCCCCACCAGTGAGCAGGCTGGGAGGGCACAAGAATTTGGGAGGGGACGCAGCCAGGACAGCTGCCCCCAGCTGACCAAAGGGATATTCCATACCATATGATGGTACTTATGATGTGGTGCTCAGGGACACGGTTTAGAAGTGGGTTTTGTCAGGTTGAACTTGATGATCTTAAAGGTCCCTTCCAACCTCAGCGATTCTATGATTCTATGTCATGCTCAGCCTATAAAGCTGGGGGGGAGAAGAAGGGAGGAGGGGACGTTTGGAGTGATGGCATTTGTCTTCCCAAGTAACCGTTACATGTGATGGAACTTGGCTTTCCTGGAGGTGGCTGAACGCGTGCCTGCCCATGGGAAGCAGGGAATGCGTTCCTTGGTTTGCTTTGCTTACGTGCAAGCTCTACCGATTAAACTGTATTTTGCTCTACCTATTAAACTGTCTTTATCTCAACCCACAATTTTTTTCTCACTTTCACTCTTCCAATTCTCTCCGCCATCCCAATGGGAGGGACTGAGCGAGCGGCTGCGTGGTCCTAGTTGCTGGCTGGGGTTAAACCATGACAAAATACTTACTATTTGTCCAGTGTTAGATGGGAAATACGGCAAGCGGAACCACAGAGTTGGCCAAGTTGCCTGGAGTGATGCTAGAAGGCTGAGAACAGCGAGGAGTAAAGCTGAACAGCGAGTCCTGACTTAGTCACAGCTTTAACAAATAAACTGGTTTTGTTGGGGATTTTTTTCATTCAATGGTTACAAGAAGTTGATTGCTGTGAACAATTTCATTGTCAAAATAGCTTTCACTGTTTCCTTGTGTACCAATTCCCTTTTTTTTCCCCCCCCCCTCTTTGTGCTTGTTTTGAAAATACTACTGAGGCAGCGTGGTGAAGCATAAGCTTCCCAGCTTCTCTCTGAAAGGAGGTGGTTGGGAGGATATCGTTGGCAGTGCTTTTGATTAAGGCATCGTTGTTCTATTTACTGCTTTAAAAGTTGAGGAAATGACTACTTTGAACATAGTTCCAAAAGCAAGCCCTCTTCATTTAGAAAGAGATTCTCATTTTAGCTTATAAAAGATACAAAACAACCCTTTGATTAAGGAACCTCTCTAAGCTGTAATTTTTCATAGACCTTGACACAAGTGGGTTTTTTTCTGTCCTCCTTTCAAATTGTCAGTTGCAAAACTCCATGAAGATAATCAGACATGCAAATCTTTGATATATTTTTAGTTCAACTCGCTGATGTATATTCATTAATATGTTAATAAGACAAGGAAAGCATAATTTAAATTGCATATGCTTAATTTGGTTAATAAATACTTGAAATATAGTCCCACTTTTAAAAGTAAGCAGGCAAATGATGCCAGTTTTTAAGAGAAGAAATCTTGAAGTCACAAGGAAGGTGCAAAGCCTCATGTTTTAGGGGCAAAACTAAGTTTCTATTGCTTTTTACCCTGATCCTCCACAACCGAAGGACCTCTGTGCTGAATTTTAGTCCTCCTTGTATGCATTGTCACATTCCTAATGACTTAATTGTAATAAATTGCGCCAATGGAGACCTGGTGAAGATTGCGGCATTGTAATTTGAGTTCCGAAACTGTATGAGGTGGAGTTAGATAGGCAGATACAAGATGGAGAGAACAAAGTTTCCTTGTGTTCAAACGTGGCTGAGCTCCACCAATGCAAATCAGGGCCACGGTCGCCCTATATTCAGTTTGCAGGGGCCTAACCAAATGAGAAAGTCGCAAATTACTACTGGAATTAGAATAAATTCTCTGACAGCTTCTGAACCTTGGTTGAACATGCAGAGCTGCTATGAGATCTATTTCTTTAAACCTCTGAAGTGATGTTTGAATGCTTACAGGCAATAAACTTTTAAGCCAATTGATTCCATTTATGTGGAGTCACTCTCAACAGAAGTGGAGCTGTGCTTTAAGAACCATTAAAAAAATTTCATTCCATTTAACCTGTAAATATGCCACAGGACTTGAGAAAATAAGTTTGATAATGGCTTTTTTTTTTTAAGACTTCAGCCTGGAAGGCAGCATCTTAAAAGAACTCAGCATTGAGGAGGGTTTCTAACGTATCCAGTTACACTGGTCCGACTTATTTGGTCTGAAGTAATGAGGCATGACAGATCATGAGTGCAGTGCATCATGTTCAGAACCAATAACCCCTTTCAGAAAATTACATTTCTGCTCTAAGCAGTCATTTTGAGTTATCTGCAGCTAATTTTAAACTGCCTGCTTTTGTGGGAACGGAGCGCTTGCATTTCCCAGTAAATATCACTGTGATGCTCAAAGACGGCTATAAAGTGCGACTGTCTGGGAAAAAGCTCAAGTCTGATCAAACTTAATTAGACTGGAACCTGTTCTTGCCTACAAATATCTTGATTAAACGATGAGAACAAACATGACCCTCAACAGAATTGGCTTTTGTGATACCTACTGCTGTGAGGACGTGAAAAAGAGCTGTTAAATCACATGCTCGCTCTTGCTGAAGGTGCTGGCATTGGCAACAGCGTCTTCCCGTCTTGTTTCTCTTCTTACTGACCCTCTCCACTAGCAGAGAAAAGGTATTGATTGAATCCAGTCAACTTCTACGTGTAGGAAAACATGCTTTTTTTTTTTTTTTTTCATTGCCATTGCTCTCCTGCGGTGTTCAGGTCGCCACCGTTGGAGTTTAAGCAATGAGCCGTGTCTGCATCCAGCCTCTCACCCGGAGCTCACCAGGGAGCAGGCGAAGAAACCCAGGCTGTTTGAGGGAGCGGGAAATCCGGGTCAGTTCAGGGGTCTGCCTTGGAATATTCCCTCAAAGAATCCGTTCCCACGGATGGACACTGAGGTGCGGGAGCGTGTCCAGAGAAGGGCGATGAAGCTGGTGGGGGTCTGGAGCACGAGTCTTGCAGGGAGCGGCTGAGGGAACTGGGGTTGCCTGAACTGCAGACTGATAAACGATGGCTTAACAACTGCTCTTCTCAGATGAACGGTACAGATAAAACCTTATCGTGTAGTTCGGTTTAGGGCAGATGAGGCAAACTGTCTCAGCCTTTGTTTTCTAGGAACCAAAAAGAGAAGAGAAAGGCAGCTCCTCCACTTATACTGGGGGAAGAGTAGTTGAGTGAATGTCATTAAACTCTGTCAGCCAAAGAAGTGCAGGCTGCTGGGTGACAGAGACCCACTTTTGCATTAAATCGAAACTCTCAGAGTACAATTAATGCAAGATATTAATGAAAGGATAAAGAAACCCTCTTTAAATGTGTGTTTCCTTTTAAAGGTCATATTAAAAAGCATTAAGTTTGCAGAGCAGAAGTACTTACAGGTTTAAACATGCCAAATGTTATGTGTGACAGTTAATGGCGCTGAGAAGCAATGACCATAGAGCACTGAAATACCACCATGGGCTGGATAGGATGTGTAACTGAGCCGCTTTGGGCTGTAACATTTTCCTCTGCAAGCACACTGAGCGGATGCTAGGGCAGAATAAACAGAAGAAAGACAGCCCCCCTGTCTGAGAGCAAGAATTTGAAAGATGGTGGAGAAAGGGATGGGTTCCAAGGTTTCAAGGACTCTCTTGCAGGGGGGCAGCGGGGTGAAGAGAAAAAGAGGGGTTTTTTTCAGGCACAAAGCTTGGAGATAAAAAAGCTTGCTCACCTCCGGAGGAGACTGTTGCCCAGAGCTGCTGGAGGGGAGCTTAGCTTGAGGGACCTAGCTTGGGGTTGGATGGTGCTGCCACATCCCAGTGACCTTGGGGTTGTCTGGGGGATGTTGGTTTGCCATGATCCTTGTGCAGAAGCTACCTGGTAAGAAAACTGTGTTTGGCGAATCCTTGTATTTTATTCTAAAGCATCGACTTTTGCTCTGCACAGGCAGTACGTTATTTCAAAGAGCTTCGGACCTTGCTTTTCTCAGTCATTGATTTTTGCAAGAGGGTTTTTGGAAGGTGTTATCAGAGGTGTGATGCTGCGCTCCAAGCCTGCGACACAACCTCGTTCCTTCTGCCCCTTCCTGTTTGTTCCTTGCAGCCTCCTGTTTGCATGAGAATGTGTAGAGCTCCCCTGTATCCTGGGAGAGATTTCAAGTCATACGTTTCTCTCGGGACCAGCGAGCAGAGCGCCGGACCAGAGGGCTGAGTATTGCAAGCACTTTTACGTGCAGATGGGGTGTAAGAAATTTTCTGTCGGCCAGGAACTTGCATGTGACTTCCAGTGCTTGCCGTGCTCTGGGTGAACCTTGGTTTGTGACCTCCCACGCGAAGAAGTAACAGCAGTGTCCAACAGCCCTCCCTCCGCTCGGAGGACGCGGCTTTCTCCTTTGGGCAGGGAGTTGTCACCAGGGCTCTCCCTCTGCCATCTCACCGCCTTCCCCGTTTGGCACTGTTCCCTGCTTGAGCGCGGCTCCTCTGCAGCCTCCTTTCTTCTATGCCCTTTGCTTGGCTCTGGTTGTGTGTTTGTTTTCTCTCCCACACAGTGTCTGTTTCATTCACTGCCCAGAATAATAAGGGGCTTGTTGAAAGGGTGCTGCTAAATAATTTGTCTTCTTCATTCATTCTCCCCTTTATTTATTCAACATTCGTTTTCAGTGTGCATTGAATACGAAATTATGCATTACTTTGTGGTTTATTTTAATAGTATTTATTATTTTGGAGGCTCCTATACAAACGCTCTTACTGCCATAAGAATCTCATAAATAAATAGTTATAATCAGTTACGGTGGTATTATAATTCCTATTTTGAGGATACAGTCTGAGGGCAGAGAATATAAATGCAAGGATTTCAACTAATTCTGGTCCCCAGTTTGCAACCTGGGTTCCTAGAGTGCTGCGCCTTGGTGGTATAGCCAGCGTATGTGTCTGATGGTGCACCCGTGGCTGGGATGGGCATCAGTCCTTCTGCAAACCGGGTGCCTCAGACTGGGCCTGGAGAAAACAGGGAGTGCACAGTGAGTGACCACCTGGAAAAACGTTGGCGTGACTTGCCTGCCGTTTCGCAGGCTTTCCTGTGAATCACAGAACGGTTTGAGTTGGAAGGGACCTTACAGACCATCTCGTTCCACCCCCCTGCCCTGGGCAGGGACACCTCCCACCAGCCCAGGGTGCTCCAAGCCCCGTCCAACCCGGCCTGGAACACCTCCAGGGATGGGGCAGCCACAGCTTCTCGGGGCAACCTGGGCCACTGCCTCACCACCCGCACAGCAAAGAATTTCTTCCTGACATCTCATCTGAATCTCCCCTCTTTCTCTGTCTTTGAGTCACAGCTCAGTTCCCCAGGGTGTCGTTCAGCACAGCTCAGTTCTCCAGGGTATCATTCAGCTGCTTTAACAGTAAGATCCTCCTTTCTCTTCCTGCGGTTCCCCATCTGCTTCACTCCGCACCTTCCACCTCCCCAGAGTGAGCCTGGGTAGCCTGCAGCCCGCAGCCTGCTTCACTCCACAGCCCCGATTCTTCGCCTGGGTGCTGCCTGCCGCAGAGTTTGGCTGGAAAATAAATAGTGTTGGATCTTGACATGGCAGCCCGTGTTACAGCGCATATGCAAAAGGGCAGAAGGTTATTTAAGGTTGCCTGGCAACTGTAACTCCCAACATCTTCTGTATTTTGATAATTTTGCGTTGTAGTGCTCGTGTTCTTTAATACAGTTTTTAAGAATGGGGTTGGAAAGAGTTTCTTAAGATTATGCATGGAGAAAGTCCTGGCTTGGACCTCCTGTACGCACACAAGAACGTTTACCTCTGGGCAAATGAGTTTACTTAATGCCCGCATGCAAATAAAGGCAGAACACTCATGATATTCATAAGCCACTGGATAAAATATTAGTGGGATTCTTCCAGCCAAAGAAAAATCTGAGGTGGAGGTATATTGGAGCAGAATATTAATACCTCCAGATCCATAATCTGGGAAATGGCTTTTAGTGCTTCTCTTTTCTTTCCTCGTTACTAGAACCCAAGTCAAATGCTGCCTTTTATCTGAAGTGCTTTGACCAGAGACTTGCGCTGTGTGATTGCATGTATTATCCAGCCTCATCCTTTTCTTAACATCTTCCCTTTTCCAAATTTTGAAGGGTGAAGCAATAACATTTTATACACAGTGAAATGTAATCATACAATTATATTGCGTGCTCTCCAGTCAATAAGGTGAAGCTCAGGCTTAGCTAAGGGAGTAGGCAATCATGCAGAAAAATCTAAATTATACTGGTGTAGCAGGATAGGTGTAATACACCTGTGCTTTTGGAAACCAGAGCCTGCCCAGCTGCCACTGAAATACACCCTGGGCAGGGACTGCCTTTTTTTTCTTGGCTAAAATGTGTGTTTTGCAAGGCTGGAAAGCCAGGCAGGAAGCACGTTATAAAACAACCAGCGTTGGGCTGTGTTTGTCCAAGGAAGCATCTGTCATCTTTGATAGGGGAGAAAGGTCGTTTTCTTTGGAACATCTGTAGAAGATCGTTCAATGTGGGGCATGTCGACGTGCAGGATTTGCTTTTAAGATCTTCTGCTGCTTTTCTAAATTTAGGCCATGGCTTGAAGATTGCTCGGGCATCAGTTGTGATGGGTTTGCTGGTAGACGGGGGACTATTTCCAGGGTTAGCTGCTGAATAGGGGACTGCCGTGAGAAGGGTCGGTTGGAAGCGGGAGGCTCTGGCAGGGTTGCCTCGTGAAGCCAGAGTCCTGGGGAGGGCTCGGAATCCAGCAGGTCCTGAGATGTAGGTCATCTCTCGGCAGCGGCAGCGTACTCCTCGCTGTGTCTGAGTCTTCCCGTTTCTCCCTTGCCTTTCTCTGCTGGTTCTGCTTTCATTTCTCCTGCTTCTCCTCTTTTCCCTTCTGCCCCTGCACCCTCAGGGTGCTGCTCTACCTCTTCCCTCCCTCTTTTCATCCCCTTGGCTTCCTCTTTGCTCTCAGACTCGGTTCTTTGTTTTTTTAAGCAGAGTTACCTACTGGTTTTTTCTTTATCGAAATTGCACAGCACAGCAGAGGGCCGTGAACCGTCCCAGGTCAAAGCTGCCCATGACCACGTGAAAGCACGGAGGCTGTCCTGGGGAAGGTGCGGGTTTGCGAGGTGTCTCTGTGTGCTGTCTCTCTATGTTACTGTACCGAGACCGGTGCTGTGTTACGGAAACAGCATATTCTTCTTGCTCTGTGGCAAAGCTTATTTTTGTAGGAAGCTGTGAATAGATTAAGTTGGGCTCTAGGGTTTGCGTGTGGTGTGGCTTTTTTTTTTTTAAAAGCAATGTATGAAATCTTCACTTGAAATTGTGAAACTCCTTGTCTGTAGTTCTTCTGTGGATTTAGTGAACTGCAGTATCAAAGTTGAGCTTTAAAAACAAGGATGGACCATATAGGAGTTACTTGGCACCTGTGTGTTCTAAAGTATTCTAAATAATGGGCTTCATGTGGTAAGTTTACGTAGCTGAGCTGTGTAATTTTGTATATGTTGATGATTATACTGAGAATCAGCTTTGCCAGTTGAGATACACGTGAACACAACTCAGGCTTATTATCCTGGAGACTCGATCAGCAATAGTGCTGGGAATGAGTAGAGGGCAGCTTAAAAGTAAGTATATTTGCATTTGAAATGAGCTGCAGTTGCCATGAAGGTACATAGGCAAACCACTGTCAATTAAAAACGTATGTCCGACTGTAGAAGTGATACTGCACTGCAGGCTGATGCTCCAACATGTGGCTCTCAGGCACGTGAGGATGCTGGTTCTTCCTTCTGATGTTTTTCCCCCTTTGGGCTGGTGGATCATGTGGCAACCTCGGCTTCAAACAGGATGCCGTCAAGGGATTTAATCGATTTACCGAGAGAATTGATTGTGCATGCGTTGGATGAAGTCTATGTCAGCAAACCAAAGGGTCATCGCCTCTTTCCCCCTTAACTTCATCTGTCGTCTGTTTGCAGCCTGCACAAAAGTCGTCTTCTTTAGACCTTTACTTTTGAGTTGGACTCACTTGAAAATGAATTCTGAGAACTGAAGATCGACGTATATGAACAAACGGCTCCGTTTATTTAGAGAAGACTAGCTCTGTATGTTGCATACGGAAATAGATACTTTTTTTTTCTTTTCCTTTCCCCTGTGGTAAGCATACTTCACACTACAGGCATTGTTAATGCAAAGCCCAGCATCCTGTTGACGCTCGATGTTTTGGATGGAGGCAAGTGTTGGGTCACCAAACGTGACTTTTTGTGCTGAAAACAAACACGTTCAAATCTCTTATGCTTGAAGTTACGAAGACACATTTTGTCCATAGTTTCTCTCTCCTCTGCGCAAATACGTCTGTATCTCTCAGGCTTGTGTTTAGACTTTGCACTTGGCTTGTGCTAATTAGAGACAAACCAGGTGGAAAGCAATGAGTCAGATGTTGGGGAAAAGATGTGGCTTTTTTGGATCAAAGTGAAGTGCTTTACGTATACAGTCTATATTTCTGGATAAGCAGAAGGACTTCTTCATGTCCTTCCAGGGTATTTTGGCTATTAAAGCAATAGCATAAGAACCTAAACAGAAAAAATATGTCTTACAATTGCGGGTGTGTTGCATCACCAGAGAAGTTCCCTTTGTGCACAGTAAGTGCGGCGCTGCGCTGTGCTCATGGGCAGAAAAAGTCATGTTTTACAAAGCTAATGGCATATCTCCATGCCCCTGATAGATTTTGAATATATTTGGTTTCATATGCAGCCTTCCATTTGCATAAACATCTGGGTATAACAAGCTATTCTGGCTTTTCCTGCTCTTCACTTTGTCTCCTCTTCCGTCTTACCTCTGAAATTTTCGCTCTGATTTGAGTCATTGCAATGTGTCAGGGATTCTTCTTAACTCACCCCCTCACAAACGTACGTGCCCGTGGACTTTTATCTTTTTTGGAAACTTGTGTTCAAACTCACAAGGCTGCATCCCTGCCAGCTTGCTGTATGTTGGTGTGCCAGGAGCATAATATCAATTACTGACACCCACGGAAATTTCCAGGGTGGAGGAGACCCCGGAGATACCCAGGGACTGTTCTTCTGAGGTTCCTGCAAGGCCAGAAATCTGGTTATTTCAATGGAAATCCAGTAGCCCCTAGAAATAAATGCAGAGGTCTACTCCTGTTAGTACCAATGCTATCTATGTTCCCCTTGATTTATTTTATATTTCTATCATATTAAAAATGTCACATGTGGGTGATAATTCTTATGTGTCCCAGCACAGAAGTGGGATACAGACAGTTGTTTCCATGTTAGGGATGGAGATAGGGGGAATACAGAGCTTATTTGCTGGTTCGTTATCAAAATCACGGTTCACGTTAAATATTTGCCATCGCGGCTGTGGCCTGTCCACAGCTCTCTGTGTTTGTCTCCCTCCTCACAGGTGGGCAGGGAAACGGGAATTCTTCACTTACTTCTTTCCAGAGGGGGAAGAGAGACGGGTTAGTCCCGTATGTCGTGCTTGTGAATGATGAGGCCCAATCCTAACCTCGCAAAGATGCTGTTGTGTACTGTATTTTTGTATCTTCAAAGATTTTACTTCTCTAGCATTTTGTTTCTAATAATTCCTGGGTTAAGGGAATGTTTTAAGGGGAGGGGAGGGAGTACATACTATTTTTAAAGTACCGAATTGCTTATTAGTGTATGCTGCATCACGCTGGAGTTGTTTCACCCCCGGGGACTCTGAACACAATCATCATCACTAGGTTTTCTGAGTGTTAAAGGAAATAACTCTCTTCCCACCACCGCCACCCCAGGTTGCAAGGTCTCTTCTTTTGCAGTAAGTAATACCAAGAATATCTCTTCTCTGTGCACTTGCCTCCCCTTTCTTTTTTCACCCAAGGAAATCGGAATCTAGAAGGGAGCCTCGGAGCTTGTCTCGTTTGAAACACCTCCAGATTTCTGGCTTGCTGTCACTGTCATTGCGACAGCGTTGCAGTCAGGTACCATGGTGATCTTAAACACTGTCACACTGCCTGCATGTACTTGTCAAATCATTTTTATAAAGGTTTTTTTTATTGCTTTGATTCCAAGGTGATTAAACAACAGGCATATCTAATTCCCACTGCAATGTCAATGCTGTTTACCTTAGGAGAAAGCAATTTTTAATGATTTGTTGAGTGCTTATCAGTGCTTTATTACTTTGTACTGCTTTAGCTTCAGGAGAACAGCTTCTGACATGGGAATCTGCCTGTGTAAAAGTGCTGCTCACTGAAATACAAATGGATCCCTGCTCCTAGGGATGTGTTTCAAATGAACGCTGGTAAGGAACTCTCATACTTTACTTTGAAAGTAGGAATGCAAAACAGCGCAATAGTGTCCATACTTCCCTGGCCTTTAATTTGTTTGGGAAGCAATTCTTAATGGTCTTGCTCTGAAACCCGAAACAGAATGTTTTAAAACACGGGAAAAGGCATTGCGTACAGACCTCCAGGCTGTGGCCGCAGGCGTGAGAGGAGAACCAGCTCAGAATTGCGTTTAGACATTGCTGGTGACAGCAAAGGGGGTTACAATTTTGCTTCCCTGTGTGGCGAAGCCTCCTGTGATTCCAGAATCACATTGGAGTTACAGGTACAACAGTAACCTCTCCTTATGGGGTAGGGGAGTGGTTAGTACTGTGATTTAGCTAATACTATCCTGGAAAAATTTGCCAGGTGGATTAAGATTGAAGTTACGCATCATTCTTGAGTGGGTCTAACAAACTGCCATAGCTAAAACAGAGGTTTTAGTCCCTTCTCCCCTCATTTGCTCCATTCCTCTCCCAGAAAGTGATCTGCGTGCTTTACTGGGTTAATTTTCATCCAGGTTAGCGGCCAGAACCCGCTCACGGAGGACTCCAGTGATTGCCAGCGCTGGCACAGCGGGATCCGCTGCTTGTACAAGGATTTAGGGGCTGGAGAGGGGGAGGTGGTTTGGATTTCTTGTGGGTTTTCTGGAAAGGGGGAGAGGACCTCTGTTGGGCCACCTTGTGTAACTCGAGGGGGCTCTGCCAGAAACTCGCTCCAAGTGGTGCTGCTCACAAGCTGGCTGTGATGGTTGCGATTCTGAAGGGTTCATCCTCTCTCTGAGCAAGCAATGCTGTAATTACTGGTTCTTCCTGACCTGAAGCATACTTTGTTTTCAATGAACAAAATAAGCTAAGAATTTATTTTGAGGGGCCGTTAAGTTTGGTAAAGTCAACAAACAAGTTAATGAGAACTTAAACTGCATAAGCATATCATAATTCTTTCTTTTTTTCTACTGTTCCATGGGTCACATAAGGACCAAGTGGCCAGAAGCACTAAAAATTAGCTTACTGTATACCAGGAAGATGGGAGGGGAAATAAATCTGTGGAGTGGGATAGCTTTCTCCTGGGAGAACTCTAAGAATATAAACATTGAAACACAGAAAGTCCGGTTCTGTTATATCTAAATAACTTGTCATGTTGGCTTGACATAGGCTAATTTTCAGTATCTAAAGTAAAAGGGGCCTTTAACTGAATTTTGGTGGCATTATTTGTTTCTAATTTCAGGATCTGAGAGTCAAAATAGTTTAGCTTTTTTTTTTCCCTCCCTCTCCTTCAAAAAGAAAGCCACAGGCTTGTTGCCATGGGCTTGAGGAAGATAATTCTATTGAATTTTCACAGAAACGATCCTGTTTCGCTGTGGATTTATGAGGAGCTTGAAAGAGTGAAGCTAAGTCATATTAGCAATAATTAGATTTAGAAATTAAGACTGATGTAGATATATACTAAAAAAAAAGATCAGCTGCCAGGAATATATGGAGCTGACTGAATATAGAAACGTGTGAAAGATACAGTGGACCATCAGCTAAAACGCTTTTCCAGCAGAGAAAATCTACTCAGAATTAGTGAAAGCAGACGTTTGATCCGGCTGTTTCTCTTCGCACGCCAGAGTGGCAGGTTGGCTGGCTTTTCCCAGGGCTGATGCCGTGCGTTAGACAACCCCCATGGGAGAAAGACCCGTAGAGTTTGGTCCCTTGTTCTGTTGGGTTGGGTGAAGTTACAGGGTGCTGAATACAACATGGAGCCCAGAGCATTTCAAATTTAAAATGGTGAGATAGACGTTGAGTTTGTAACGAAATAGCCTCCCGTAAAGGAGTATTTAGATGCCGGCAGCCCTGCTGAGTCGTTCCTCCTGTGGAGCTCTGCCAGAGTATGCAGCGCCTCCCTGGCGTAAAGCTTCCTTGTGGCTGCCCCATCCCTGGAGGTGTTCAAGGCCGGGTTGGACGGGGCTTGGAGCACCCTGGGCTGGTGGGAGGTGTCCCTGCCCATGGCAGGGGGTTTGGAACGAGATGATCTTTAAGGCCTCTTCCAACGCAGACCATTCTGGGATTCCTGGGGCAAAGCCCTGGCTTTTTTTTTTCGTTCATCTAAAGCTCCGTCTCTAAGGCTGTCCTTGGTTTTTGTAAGCGAGAGAGAGAGAGGAGAGGCCCTGGGTGATGAATTACGGGTCTGTTTTACTAATGGCTTGTATTTCACTGAGGACGTAACTGAAAATTTGGCAATATCACTTGCTCAAAGAGATGTTGTTACAGCAGGAATTTTGAAAATATTGCAGAGGTTTGTTTGCTTTCGTGAGGACGTCAATCCCAACTTTTCTCTGCGATGCTTGTCTTCCTTAGTGTAGCCTCATTACACTGCCTGCCGGTTTTCCTGCTACCCAGGGGCTTGGGCTAGTGTCCGAAAATGTGAATTACAGTGAAATCAATGGAATGGCTTGGGTTTTAGTTTGTTCCCCCTCCCACCACCAGGAGAGCATTTGTTTTCCAAGTACAGTGCCAGAATGTCATCGAAATTTCTGACAGACGCTGTTCTCCTGAGACATGGCTGTACTTAGTTCTTCTTCAGCTTGGCTGAAGACTTGAAGAAGTCTTCATCTGCAAGTTATGTGGGTTTTTTTCTCTGCATTATGGATCCTAATACACTTACAGACCTTTTGGATAGTTCTTAAAGTTTGTTGATAGTGGGAACATGTTCATGGAGCTTGTATCCAGGGTGCCAGAGGTAACCTTGGGAAAGATCTTTTTCTGGGGGGATACAAAATTAACATGACCTGGTGCGCCATCTGAATAAAAACATTGAAGAAACAAAAAAACTAAACAAAAAATTCAAGCAACTGCCTCCCAGAAGTGCAGGGTGACAGCTGGGAGGATTCGTTCCTTACCTATTCTTTGGCAACCAAAACTGCTTCTGAACTGCGCGTGCTGAGTCTCATCTCTGTAGGTTCCTTGTGCAGTCAGTGGAGGGAGAGGCTTCTCCAGGGAGTGACTCAGGGCTGATTCAGAGGGCACGTGTGGCCCGACGCAGACTGCCTTACGCACTGTAGCTACCTGGACCTGATGCGAATACTCCTCGCTGTGGTTTATTGAGCAAACATTTGTAAAAGACTGTTGGTTGTTCGTCTCAAAAAGCCGGCTTCCAAGTTCAACTGATGCCGTAAAAAGAAGTTTCTTTGTGATACTAATATGTATGTTTACTGTCCATCCTCGCTGGAGATGTCCGTTGGTCATCTTTTCCTATCCTTCCCCTGCTTGATCTTGTCTCCCTCCCAAATCACATGCACTCATGCTGTGAGTGGCAGCATTTTTCTGCATCTTTTTGGTCGGTCACGCTGTTTTATCTTTTTGTGGCCGGTGGTAAGCAGGGGATCAAAAGGAAGGGTGTGCCGCGAAAGGCATTTTTAGTGAGGTGTTTCTTTGTCTCGTGTTATCTCGGCGACATTGTAATGGCTGTGCCTGTAACATCATCCTTAAATAAAAGCTGAGAGTTTGCTGGTTGTTACCCTCTGGTTCTGGAGGGGTGTCCTGTTTCGTCCTGTGCGAAGCGGTATTACTTTGTCCTTTACACTTTGACTTCTCAGACGGTTTTTAAAACAAGATGGAAATTCAAGATGAGTGCAATTTTGTGATAAAGGTTATGCATTCATAGAAGTTGTAATAGGAACAATGGGAAAATACTTTTCTGTATTTAAAACAAGAGGAAGGGGCCAAAGAATTTGTTCCTCTAGTGTCTAAATGAAACAAATGAAAAAAAACCCATGCAAATATTTCTGTGTGGCTCTGAGTAGTTTTCTAAACTTGCAACCAAAGATGTGAATGCTTCTGCAAAAACAATTAAACCTCTTTCTTTCTGATTTCCTTTCTCTTTCTTTTGCTTGAGAGTGTTCTGCCTTTATTAATCTTTAGCAAGTATATCTTTTGGTCTTAAAAATACGGAATAATTTAGCATCATGTCAATATTTTCACAGTGAATCCCAGTCATAGTAAGAAAGATTTACCATAGGGTTAATAAATTTATTTCTTGTAAAATTGTAGGAAAGTGTGGTGCATCAAATTGCTCGCTCTGCGGTGTTTAGGGCAGGAGGGACTTCATTTGGCAGCATGGCTGTGAAGACAGACAGAATTAAACGCAGTTTGTTTTATCTTTTCATTGAAAGATGTCGATGTATCCTAAAAACCAACAACTTATTCAACTTTCGAACATGATCTGCAATGGTAAAATTAATCCTTTTCCGCCTGCGCAGGAAGTGGCCAGCGCTATCTCTGGGGTTTTCCCGTTGGGGATAAATCCATGGGAACGCCTGCTGACCTCTCTGTGCCTTAAACTTCCAACAAGGCTTGGTCCGGTTTGCCTGTTTATCCCATGCACTCCTCGAGTAAAGGAATTTCACACAGAGAGCAGCCCTGCTGATACTCAGGATTCAGAAACATTAAATAAGATATAAAAGTGAATGAGCAGGTCAAAAAGAGGGAAAGTTTAGTCGAGGTTTTATTGGTAGTTTTTTATTATTATCACTTTACAGAAATATATTTTGTATTAATAGTAAATGGGACAAAAAGTGCAGTGCAATTTTGCTGCTTTGAGATTTGTACGTACAAAATACATAACTTTGAAATTACGTATCAGCTAATTCATTGCTAAGGGAAAAGCTCTTGCTGCGGTTCATTGCGGGGCTTTCAGTGGAAGGAGCTGTCGAGTCAAATCCTGTGGTGGAACCGCTACCACCTCAAAAAGACTCCTCAAATTCTCACATTTCAGTGTTATCAGCCATGGTGGAAAGATTGCTGGCACAGGAGCTGAATTGAATGGGAAGCTGCAGGTCAGGCTGAGGAGTTTCTGAGCGCCAAACTCTGAGTCTTTTCCAGCTTGTCCTGGTTTGAGGTCGGCCCAAACCACAACACAGGTTTAGGAGCAGCAGCCATCAGGGGTCTTTTCAGGAAGGACTTAATCATAGAATCACTGAGTGGTTTGGGTTGGAAGGGAACCTTGAAGACCATCTCGTTCCAACCCCCTGCCATGGGCAGGGACACCTCCCACCAGCCCAGGGTGCTCCAAGCCCCGTCCAACCTGGCCTTGATGGCTTGAGCAGGGCTGCCTTATATCTGAAGTGCAGAAGTCCCTGGTTTGGGGTTTCTGCTGGCGGGAGAGCCTGTCTCCACCCCTGCCCACGCTGCCACAGCTTTGCTCTTCAATCCTCTGCCCAGGTGTTGAGGGAGAAGCTGTATCCTTGAATTGAACATCGCCTACCAAAAAGCCACACATCGGTCTTGTCATAGTCTGCATGTATTCACGTGGCCCAAAAACAAAAACCCTGGAAAAAGGTGTGTAGGCCATGGCCGGTAGGTGAAGGGCACAGCCCAGCGTGGTTGAGCAAAGGGTTTGGCCTTGGGACAGGGAGAGCTGCAGTTCACGGCGGCCGGTTTTTAAAGCTTTGGGTTTGTTTCTGTTCTTCCCAGCGTGCGGAAAGCTTTGTTTTTTTGTAGGGTTTCTGGAGAATGACTAAAAAGTGAGGTTAAATTCTTTCAGGACAAGTTCATTGTATCTGACCGGGGTGGGGGTAAGTCTTTTGTGCTTATCTCTAAAGTGCATTTTAAATGAAAATTAGCAAAAAAACAATAAACAATGAAGGGGACAGTACTATTTCTGTCATCTGATATTCTGCCTTCTGTCACATGTGCACATGCTGTAATTTATCATAGCATTTGCGCTTGAATGAAGTTAGTTCAATGCCCGGCATAAAACATTTATAAATTAGCTCCACAAAGAGGGTTTTTTTGGCAGAGGTGTGTAATGATGCGCACGCGTGCGCAAAGCCTGGGAGGGAGACAGAGCCCTTTTCCCCGGCGTCACGGTGGCTGTGCAGTTGCGCATCAGAGGAGTCTCTCTCCTCTTTCTCGCAGGAGGAGAAACATCCCTTGTTCTCCTACCAAATTCAGCTTCTCTCATGTTGGCTTGCTCAGTGCCTGGTGAAAGAAGAGTAGCAGGGGAGAGTATCGCGCGAAGAAGAACTGGAACAGTGTCTCCTTTATTTTCAGTCTTTAAATTTAGTGCCTTTTGGCTTTGCTACATGAAAAACATGGGCCTGATGGCTAAAACTTAGCTTTCAGGTCGCTGTTCGGTTTGTTCACGTGGGAAGGATCAGGTCTTCTGTTGTTTTCTGGGCACTGAATTGCGGTCCTTGTTACAGTTCCTGATTATAAAGTCACATCTGCCAAGAAAGACGTTTTTGTCTCGTAAAGTGGAGAAGGCGGAACCCGTGCGAGCAGCACGCTGTGGCCAGCTGGGCAGCAGTTGCGGACACTTGGGTTTTCAATGCTTTGCCTGCCAGACTGCGGTGGTATCTGATGGGGGCCCTTCTCAGCCACTTCGTGCCGATGTAACAATGAAGATGCTGATGCCTGTTGTGGTTAACAAAAGGGTCGTTGAAAAAGGTTTCGGGCCAGGGTATGTTTTCCCGGGGAGAGGGCTTGTTTTTTCCAAGGTGCTGTCCACCAGACTGTTGCACAGGAGCTTTGTGCAGGTGGCATGGTAGCCACCCATGATACCCCTGCGTCAGGACGCCATGTGGTTCCTCAACAACTGCAGTACATCCAGGTCCCCCAAAAAACTTCAGTGACTTTCTTTGATCTGAAGCTGTGCTCAGAGCACGAACCAGCCCAGCCCCTCTTCCCGGTGTCAGGGCCCCAAGCACATTCCCAGCTTCCACCACTAAGGGAGGAAGGCTCACATCTCTCGTGGTTCAGATAAACATAATTAATTTGGACTTTGGTTTTTGGACAACACATATTAATTGTGTGGTGAGGCTTTTATTCATAGACTCATAGACTGGTTTGGGTTGGAAGGGACCTTAAAGATGATCCCGTTCCACCCCCCTGCCATGGGCAGGGACACCTCCCACCAGCCCAGGGTGCTCCAAGCCCCGTCCAACCCGGCCTTGGACACCTCCAGGGATGGGGCAGCCACAGCTTCTCTGGCCAACCTGGGCCGGGGGCTCACCGCCCTCACAGCAAAGAATTTCTTCCTAATATCTATTCTAAATCTCCCCTCTTTCAATTTGAAACCGTTACCCCTCGTCCTATCACTACAGTCAACTACGTGTGTGCTTTTTCCCTGTGAACTTCCTCACGCACCGACACAGTCCTTTGGTTTGAGACAAGTGTGGTGGGGAGAGAGACAGCCTATTGCCATCGTCTGAAGTTACCTCAGGCTCATCTCAGCAGCAGATCTTGCCTCTTTATTTAGAAATTATCTTTGATTGCAACCTGTGTCACTCATTGATGCTTTTCCCTCTTGTGGGGCTGGGCTTAAGTCTCCCACATGTATTTTCTTGCACTGCTGGTCAACAACATTGAAAAATTCTTAGGTTGCATGTCTTAAAGCTGTGTTTCCATCAGTGTCCTGGGGTTTTGTTATTGTTTTATGAACAACAAAAAAGCTGAGGTGAGCTGCACTTTCTCATACCATATCCAGCCTTTTGTGTGTGTTCAGGTTTTCAGACTGCTGCTGAGAAAGAAAAGTCAAAATGTCCAAAATCACATTTTCTGGCTACTTCGTAAATGAACCCTATAACTGTTGTGGAAAGTTTCCATCACAGACCTGTTATGACATTAGTGGCGAGTGTTAAAGATTACAAATTCTTTTTAGCTCGTGATGCGTTTTTCTCAAGCGCTGGCCATATTGCACAAGGACCACTCCATTTCAGACCAGTGGTTTCCAGCAGCGAGCGCCGTGCTGCCCCTCAGCATCAGCGTGTGCCCAGTTTGAGAAGGCACGTGAGACGTCCATCACCCATTCCTGAGGTGATAAGCTTCATTTTCTAGGAGGGTTTTTTAATCCGTTTGGGAACCCTTCAGTCATGTCTTAAATATGTTTTCTTGTTTCCTGTGGCTTGCTTGCTGCAATTCTGGATGTCCAGTAGTCAAACTCTCACAAGTCTTCTTTCCTACTTGCGTTATTCTGTTTAACAATACGTTGTTGGCACGATGGGCTTCCTTTTTACTTACTCTCAGTGAACGCTTGGAGAAGAGAATTAATCTTATCTCTTCTCGAAGAAGTCAAAAGTGTTCAGGATTGAAGCCAAGGTGCTAAATCCCGTGGAAGCCCTCGTTGTGGACTTGCTCACGGCATTGCGTTCTTCAGCACACGTGTTGAACACACACAAGTTAACTGTTGGGACACGGCTCCTCATCAGCTCAAGAGACTGTTACATAAACCACTAATGCAGTCTAAGTGTGTGGATAATACTTTTATTAAAGTGTATTCGCAGGTGATTGTGTGAACAGAGCAGTTGTAGCCAAATAGTCCGCGCACGGTTAGGGCCCGGCAAAAGCTGTATTGTGTGAAATCATCAGCCTTGTAAAAACAAGCAAAATTATAGCTTAAGCGTTTTCAAATTCATTTTTTTCTTATTTCTAAATGCAAGTAGCTATTTCTGAGAATTCTCTTTAGTACTTTAGTGATAAATCTTATAAAACGCAAAAATATTTAATGATGACTGTTATTCAGGAAATTCAGAATTCATCACAAATTGAGAAATATGTTCTGATATTTTATGCTTATTTTGTTACCAAGCTTTGCTGCAAAATAATTGTTATCCTTTCAAATGATACTTAGTTCTTAAAATCAGTTGTGGGTACCCTGTGTCTTTAAGGACGGAGAAAGCGATGGTGTTCCCTATTTATCCAGCTGTCTGCTGTGAGTATTTAAACCAGATGCAAGTAACCACTTACACTCCTTTTTACATTGTTATAATTAAATGCATCTCTTCTTCCTCTGTGATTCTCCACCTTCAGACATTGGTCATTCTGCCGGTTAAGGGTCTTTCTGGAGAAGGTTGATGCCTTGTCCCTCACTTGCAGAGATAAATTATAAATACTGCTGTAAATTCCTATTAAGATGAAGAATAATAATCTGCTGTTAATAATTTCTATTTGTGACACTGTATTGGGTAGAAGTGCATTGCATAGCATAAAGCATGCGGGTATTTCAAAGCAAGAAACGTGCATAGTATGGAAATTACCAGCAAGTAGCTTTGCAGAGGTGCAGGCCAGGATTTAATACGAGTTGTTCTTTTAACTATGGCTACACAAAAAGATTTTTTCTCATTAGTGCGTCAGCCAATGTAAGCAGTCGTATTTGGGCCAAAATAAGCAGGTCAGGGAACTTGGAGGTGAAGTTTTGTCAACAAATGTGCTATTTTAAAATAGCGCAGCAGATGGACATAGTAGACTGGTAATCTGCAAATTTGGGTGGATTTCTGGGATTTGGGACGGGGGATATCTATTTTGGGTGAGATGCCCGAGTCTGACAATGACACCAGTTCCGCAGAAAAACCACCTATAACAAAAGTTTCTGTGACATGTTTGACATGAATAAACCATCAGGTTTTAGTACTAGTAAGTATCCTGGTCGTGGAAAAGGGAATTTTTGAAACGTGGAACTTGAAGTGAGCGTTTAACAACACTTGGGAGAAAAGCAGATTGTTCAAGCATGGATGTTTTAATGAAAAGCCTCATTGAAAGTCGCAGTCTTTTCTCGTGTTCGTTCTGTATTTTTCAGTCTTCTGTTTCTTAAGATATTTTCAATTTGGGCTTTGTTCTGGAGCTTATTGGCGATGCTCAATGACAAGCTTCAGGGGGAATACTTGTAATCCTGTGCTTTGAGGAGAGCATAAGCAATCGATAATCCAGTACCAGGAGTTCAGGTTGAATTTGTGGAATTGTTGACTACAATATATCCTGCCCTTTCAGACAGTTGAAGAGCTAATTAACCATTTTCTGGCTTTCATTTCTGACACCGTATAGCTCAGCCTGCTGCACTCCTCCAAGCTGGAACTCTGTTAGGAGCCCGGAGGTTTGCTAGTTTTGAGGAAGATAAAACTGCTATTTTTGTTTCTATTTCCTTTGGCAGGCATAACGTTGGGAGGATAAGGAGGGAACGGTGCTTATTAAACTGGATAATTTGTGTTGGTCAAAACTCTCTTAAGGGCGAGCTATTTTTAGAGCTTTATCTGCGGCATGAGTTAACTGAGGTGTTTTGAAGCTCTCTCCGACAGGAACATGGATTGTTTTACCAGCAAATGTGAACAACTTTGTTTTGTAACTTGAAATCTGTGTTTAGTTACTCTGTCAGTGGTTTTGTGGATCACAGTTGTGAGAAGATTCAAGATGTAGATAGCAAGGGAAGCTGCTCAAATGCACCCAGGGAGCAAAACTGAAAGGGCTACGGAGATGTATTGTGTCTTTTTTTACACTGATTGCCCAAAATAACTTCCCTTTTCATGTTACAGAATATTGATTGTTTTCCATAATTTGCTAACGATACAATATTTCATCTGTGTTTAACAGCTTGAGTGAATAAACCCAACCCAGACGCAACATCAGCCTCAATTAAACATAATAAACGTTTCATTAGCCGATTCCTTAGACCTCCATTTCCTCAATTTTTTTAGAACAAGCATCTTGACAAGCACCAGTAAACGGAGTTATAGAAAAGAAATGCTGAAGCTTTCTGGTGGTGCTACGCTAATTTCTTATTTGCAAAAGGATGAACTGATCAGGACGTGTCCAAGCCAGTAGGTTGCAGCCCAAGTGCTCACATCAAAAGAAACCAGGGGTTTCTCTTCTCCCTTGCCGTGCACTTCTTAACCCGTACACTGAGATTCCCAGGTAATATTTCCTGGGTGAGTTTACTACCAACCTCTTGAAAGTTTGCGCTCGAAGTGCTGTATTGATTAGGATATTGAGTGCCTTGCTCTGTCAGTCTTCCACCCTTGAGATTTTCCAAGATGTGCAAGTAATGAGTGTACTGTCTTTTTCCAAGAAAAAAAATAATACTGACAGGTACTTCTAGGCTTAAGAAAAACAAGTTTTTGTAGCGTAAAAAAATGTACTTGTAGCTAATGAAACCTTCAAACGAGAGTAAAATGCATCGGGGGAAGGCAGGTTGACATCAGCATAGGGCATTGCGCTGGCGCTTCCTCACTCGACTGAGAATATTCCAGCTTCGAATTACGCAAGATTGCCAGATGTAATAGCAGAAGTTTGTGGTCTCAGGTTTGGCTTGTATTTTGGTTTTCTGCCTTTTAATGGATGTGGAAAGAGCACTCTGATTGGAGCTCTAATTTCAAAAGCACACACTCTAAAAACTGCAAACCAGGAGAAATCTCTTCGTCAGGGCAGGTGCTTTCCTCACAAGTATTTGATAGATGCTTGCATACACCCATAGGCATCCCTTAAAAAAAAAAAAAAAAAGTCAAATATAGGTGAAAAGGACTCAAAATTACTTCAGGCTCCTGGAACAATGTCTGGAGCTGAAGACAGGAGCTGGTCCATTGGGTTTAGTTCTGCCTGTTGCTTCTCCTGGTCATTGGTGGTCAGCCCTCCCCCAGCTTCAAAGACCCACCGCTTGCTTTGCCCTTGCTTTGGATGGGAGGAGGCGTGGGATTGCTTGCTGCCAGAGACTTCATTTTCTAAGGCGGCAGGTCTCAAATGTGATTTTGCTTCTGCAGATTTGAGGATCTGAAAGATTCCTTGGCCTTCATCTTGGGTCTTCCACATCCCTTTACTTTCCTCCGAGTTTTAAGATGCAAAGCCTATCATCCGGCTCTGCACAAGCTTTAATTTGGCTGTTAGCTGCCATTGCCAGCTTGTATTGATCCCTTGCTAAACCATGACTTAAAACCAAGTCAATTTACTTAAAAACAAGTCCAGTTGCTGTTGTCTGACAGAGGCAATTGATTTCTGAGGTGCCTTCCCTGCTTCTTTAAAACTTTTTTTTTTGTTTTTCAATGGAAATCAATCTGGATTTATAGGTACCATCATTAACAGGTGGTAGATGCATATAAAATTCATTTAAAACTCACTCTGAAGGAAAAAAAGCAAGTGTCACACAAATATTTGTGCAAACTTTAATTCACCACCGATACAAACATTCTTATTCATAGCAAGCATCATCTCATCATCTCATCTCAAACACGTTATTTTTTTTTACAAAGTGGGAACTACAGTGACATTTGTGGAAACTAGATTACAGACTAGACACATTGATCAAGATGCAATCCACGTACAATCCAGTTTCCTTCAAGGCTTGTGCAACAGGTTTGCAAATCTTCTACCAACTATTCTCACAGTGAATGTGTTACGGCTTTATAGAATATGAGTCTGATGCTCTGTCTACAATTTTTAAAGCAGAGCTGGGTAATCCCTGAGCAAAACAGTAAGGGCATCAGAAATTAAATGGAAGACTCGTGGCTACTGATGGATTACTGAATTTCTGGGTTTGAAACTAAAGGTAGTCACTTTCCCTGTGAAGTGGTATCTCTGTTTCAAATAACCACACCAGCTTGGGTGTCAAAGCAAGAATTTTGCAGTGGTAGTTCCTAAAGGATTCACATTATTCAATTAGGGATGTTTAGTTTCTTGTGCAGTCCATACAAATAGTGCAGAATCTAAAATTCTGGTAATAAAACCGGTCGTTGATGATAAAATTCTAATAATAAAAATTCTCGGTAGTATAAAACTCTGATCGTAACACCGGTCCTCGATTAGATATTTAAAATACACCCGTGCCTTACTGTTCTCTTCAAGGAGTGGGGTGCTTTGTACGTGCCTCCCTGCCTGTGCTTTTCCTGAGAGCTCTGGACACGTGACAAGGCAATTTGAAGAACTTGTTGGGTTAAGCAAGGGGAGACATCAAAGCAGCGGATGAGGAAGATCTCCAGCAGAGCAATTCAGGGCAGTGGCTCTGTCCTCGTGCAGTGGGAGGTGGCAGCTTTCCGATAGCCTGTTGTCAGAAAGGTCCCTCAAGAAGGAGCCCTCCCCTCCCCAGCCAGGAACGGTCTTTTATCACACGAGGAGCAAAACTCCTGAAAGGTCTTATCGTGTTTCAGGCTTTTTCTGATGCGTGCCATTTAATAACAAATATTTTAACATGTTAACAAACCATCAAAAACATGCTAAGGTATTGAAGAATATTTCTGAGATAGGAGACTTTGTTTAAAAGCTGCTTCAAATTTTGCTTTTCCATCCTAAGTTGTGTTGTGTTTCACAGAAATTAAGTCTCAGATGGCTCATATAGATGCCATGGCGCGTCTGCTTCTTCGCTGAAAGAAAGAGTAAGAAAATAGACGCTAATTTTGACTTCTTCAGCCAGAGGTCTTTCGTGCATGTTTGGGCAGTTACGTCTGTAGTGCCTGATGATAGTGATGTAAAAGGAGTGGGAAAGGTTTTGCAGGGGTTTTCTTCCCTCCCAACAAGAAACGTTTCTGTATTTACTTCAAAGAGTGCTGCCCGGTGCTGTCATCTATGAAAACATCAAATGAAAGGCAGCAAAAGCACCTTGAAAAAATTATTTCTTCTGTGGACCAATGTGGTAAGTTGGAAAATTGCTGTAGTGGAGTTTTGTACTGACTGGCAAATTGTCTTCTCCCCAAAAGGAAACTGTACTGCCCTTCATTTACTGTGAGCTGCTACACCTAGTAGCTCTAAGGATGGACCATTCCTCCGTTCTTTGACCTTTACCATTTTTTTCCCTAACAAACCTTTTTCTTACTATTGTTATCTTTTTGCTACACCTGTTCCTCCTCCCCTCTTCCTGCAGAAGCACATTAATCATTAACATTCGTACATGTGGCTGAAAAAGTACCTTTTCAAAGCTGCTTTTAGCAGAGGTATAAATATTAACCAGCAGATCCGCCAGTAGCTTTTTTAATACTGCTTCTATTAAATGCCCCACTTTTGCATTTGAAATGTACTGGTCTGCCGTTATGCACTTGGAGATGCTTAATCCGTGGGTAATGGACCAAAAAAAAAGCAAAACGGGGACAGAAGTGACACGATCTCAGAATGAGTGTAGGACATGGCCTGTATTAAGCCCCTTTTCATTTCATGTAGTCTTGGGATGGTGCCTGTAGTGTGGCATCATCTTTTTTGAGTTTCAAAGCCCAAGGTATTTTGCTGGAGGTAGTGGTCCCTTTGGAAGTGGCACACGCAGGTGGCTCCAAAGCAAAATGATGAAATTAGTTTTCTTGGCTAACTCGCCCTCATCTCTTCAAAGCGGTTCAAGGATTCCAGGATAAAACCCGCTGCATTAGGCGTGTTGAAAACGTGTTGTGAGAAATGATCTCTCGTTACCAAACTGCTAATGGAAAGCAACAAGGGAAGATTAGGAGGAAGAAACAATTTTTTTTAAATAATAAATGCTGTTCTTCTGCATGGGTTTTTCTTTCCACTCTCTTTGCTGTGATCACATAGTCACCCGGGTAAGAGTAAATGTTATATAGCAATTTGAAAGTGAAGATGCCTTAAGCGTATAGCAAAGGCTGTCCCAAGGACGGGGTATTGTGATCAAAGCGGCAAGTTGTGATCTTCTCTATTTCTGCAGAGACGGAGAGGTAAGATAGGAATCAGAAAAGCTAAAACAGAGAAGCTTGTAATATTGATGACGTAAGATAGAAGAGAGGGTATTCCACCGCTGGGAAAAAGATGAAGATCCATTAGATTTAGTGTTAGATTTAATCCTCGGCCGGCTGCTTACTTACCCTCTTGTTATGGGACATTCTGGACCGCAAACCAAAGTGTGATGTTTAAGCCAACAGAAGGAACAACAAGCAGCTCTTCTCAGGCCTCATTATACATTTATAACCTTTCTGTGCGTTTAACGCTGGCATTAGAGCCGCTAGGAAATGCCACCAACGCCAAGAAGTTACCCAGGGGGATGTTTCAGATAGGAATTGAATGCAACACATGCAAATGATTTATTTGGGGGGGGACACCACTGATGCCATCTTTTCCGAAGAAGAGATGTGAAGCTCGGCTTTGTAGAGGATTTGTCTTTTCCACTTGAAAATTGTGTTTCCTGCTGTCAGTGAAGAGTCCCAAAATGCCTTCTCTGAATCGCATAGAGACAAGCCATGCCAGACAGAGTCTTATGACAGGAGGAAAAAGTAGATCACAGACTAAGCACAAGAGGTAGCAAACTGAACAGTATCCTTAGGGAAAAATATCCTCTGGGCTCCGTGGTCCAGATTCCCCAACCCTTCTTTGAGGAATAAACCAAATTATTTTTCTTTCCGTAAGTAAATTCATCCCCGCGTGAGCAACTGCACTGGTCGCTTCCCCTGTTTTGGAGCCGTCAGCTGATGGCACATGATGGCACTGCGCCTGCAGTCAGCTCTCGCTGCGGCAGTGTGGCGCTCGGGTCAGCAAGGGCATGGGGAGGGATGAGGTAACCAAAACGCCAAACGTATGGTAGGGTTGGGTTTTTTGGTTTTGTTTTTCCCTAAAAAAAACCCAACAACAACAAAAAAAAACCAACCTCACTTTTGCCCTTGGTAGCTGAAAACTAAGAGGACAGTGATTAGAGCTTTTACCTAAGACAAAAAATTAGTAAAGCTGCTTTTCTAGCCATTTTATCTAATAGCAATGAATCTCATCGAGCAGAGTGCATCTGTCCTTTCAGTGCGGCTATTCTGAGACTGAAGAACTTTGGACTGTGCTACCGGTGCTTCAGACCCAGGTACCAGGGTCTTTTTGCTCCTGCAGTAATTATATTTTAGTGGGTGAAGCTGTAGAGATTAGAACATCAAATGCTGGCTCCTCATTGTAGTCAGATAAATGGGTTATAGCTGGGGAAAAGTATGGTGATTCATTTTTTAATGAAAAGAAATGGCTTTGGTCCTGTTCTGTTTCTGGTAATACGCTGTCTTCTAAACGTGTTGTCTTGAAAAAGTCTAATCCCAGTTTTAAATGCTACATTTTTTTTTCATTTGAACACCCAAACCACGACAACTTATTGCCTTGGTTTTCCAGTATGAGTATTCCTCTCAGGCTATTATTTTTAGATACTTAAGACTGTTGCTCAAAAATAAAAAGTACGTAGCTTGGCGTTTAATGCAGCCAGGTAAGTAAATAAGAACCGTTTTTCAGTGTTTCCAGGCCTCCATCCTCCCCATCCGGAGCTCCTGAAGGGGGTCTATATTTTTATTGTCCCTTTCTGATGAAATTGTCTCTAGTTATACCCATTACAAAGGGGTGAGAGGATGGTCCAGACAGCCCTTATTGTCTTCATCCTGTTCATGAATGATTCAAAGAACAGTATCCAGTTCCTGGAAGCTCTAGGGCTTCGTTTTTAATTTTGACTAATTGTTTTCTTGAAATAATGAGCAGTGATGAGTTCAGAAAGCACGGTCTTCTGGCGCCCAGATCATTAATGACTCACAGTATCTTTAGTAACACTTAAAAATATGCTTCACCACAATTTTAAAAAGTCACGGTCATTTTGCTCACGAAGGATGTGTAACATACGGTAGGAATAAGTGGAGATGTTGTATTTGCTTATTATTTCCTATTCACGGCCATTTTGAGACACAAGAATCCGAGGCAACAAACTTTAGCAAGAAAAAGGGAGTTGCATTTCCAGATGGAAAGCATTGTCTGGGGGGTCTTTTTAACATGGCCCGTGACCTTCTTGCCTCCTCCTTAACTCCTCTACAGTGATCCAGTGCAAGTACCGTTCCATGTTTTTGAGGTTCAGCTGTAGCAGAAGCACTAAAATTAGTCCCCCGCTCAGGAAGACTTTGGCTTTCGTGGACATTTCATCACACGCGTTCTTCAAGAGTGGTGCTGGAGGACAGTGGAGGGAAGAGAGCACGTTACCCAGCCCAGGTTGGCACTAGACAGGAGAGGTTTCCAGCACAGAAGATCCCTCATGACTTCTCTCAAGTGCTGAGCAGGCAAGTCCATTCTCATCCCAACTTAGTTTTTCCCTCAAGCAAAAGTCCTGTAGGGCCTCGTGCTGTCTGAGCTTCACATGCATCCATAAAGTTGCTGCTCAGGATTGACCATCAAATCTTTCCAGCTTGGGGTGTGACAGCAGTGGGGCAATGGCTGCCCTAAGCGAACACCTTCAAGCTCTTAACCCCTCATCCAAAATGTGCTTTCCCAGGTGCCGGTTAAACTTTTGGTCAAGACCTTCCCACGGTGTTGGCCACTGTGTGTACTTCCCAGTGCCTGTGGTGCCCCGAAGGCTGGAGGGGAGAGACTGACTATGATTGTCAGCTCCTTTTGGAGACAGCCACCTGCCACAAAAAGCACACGCAGAAGCTAGTCAGAGATCGTAGAATCATACAACAGTTTAAGCTGGAAGAGACCTTAAAGACCAACTAGTCCCAACGCCCCTGCCCTGGGCAGGGACACCTCCCACCAGCCCAGGTTGCTCCAAGCCCCGTCCAACCCGGCCTTGGACACCTCCAGGGATGGGGCAGCCACAGCTTCTCGGGGCAACCTGGGCCAGGGGCTCACCACCCTCACAGTCAGGAATTTCTTCCTGATATCTCATCTAAATCTGCCTTTTTCCAGTTTGAAGCCATTCCCCCTTGTTCTATCCCTACATGCCCCTGTAAAAAGTCCCTCCCCAGCTCTCCTGGAGCCCCTTTAGGGACTGGAAGGGGCTCTAAGGTCTCCGCGGAGCCTTCTCTTCCCCAGGCTGAAGAACCCCAACTCTCCCAGCCTGTCATACGGACGACAAAGCTTGATGCAGAGAGGTTATCACATCAAAAGCAGGACCTTTGGCATGGTTTTCCCAAAGCTTTGGGGTGGTTATGTGATGGGAACGGAGAAGAGCTTTTTATTTTCGCAGGGAGCAGTGACTGGAAGCTTAGAAGGGGAGGCAAAAAAATGTCATTCTGCTGTTTGGTTCCCTATTGCGTTCTTGCTGAACAAAACCCAGTGCCTGCAGGTATACATTTGTGGGCACATATACGCAAAGCGTGTACCTCCACAGACACGCATTTCTCAGTCTACGTCAGCTTTCTCTCTTAAGAGACCTCAAAATACAGACTAATCATCTGAGTCGAAAAGAGGTGGTGAACCGTGACGGGGAGGATGCATTCGAGGCGTAACACCGGACTGCCTGAGAATTCAGTGTCCGATGGGCTTGGGCGGGATGAAGCGTAGGGGTGGTCGCCATCGGGTGTAACTTTGCGGGCGTCTGTGGAGTTTGCCTGGTTCAACCTGGTTCAACCTCACCAAACTCAGTGGTGTCCAGGTCTGTTGTAAGGTCAAGAAGTTGCATAGGATTGCCTGAAGCGACAGTGAAAATTATAAAAGTCAAGGATACAGTACCTGCAGTTCAGCGAAGGACAACTCTTCTTGGCAGAGGGAAGAAACGGTAGACAGAGTGTTGCCATCTGTTGCAGATGCTTTGCTGTTAATCCTCCCAAAGAGTTCGTGTAGGTCTGAACTTTGGGTTTTTTTTTAGTTTGGTGACGTCTGTTTTTTTAATGCTCTCCAAAAGGGCTGCAGCAGAGTTCCCTCAGATCTGATGAGATACTATACTTTCTATATATCAAGACAGCCAAGTGAGTATACCCACCTTCAGAGACAGCCACTGAGCGGTTGGTCCAGCCTTTCTTCCCTCCATCATTTGCAATGTGTTGGGAAGTCCTATTGAGAAGAGCAGTGTGATGAGATAAACCCAGTGAGGTTAAAAAGGAGAAAGCCAAGTCTGATGTTGTCTGTAAGTATTTTATTGTTTAAAATCTAGCAGTGTCCTGAAATGTCTATCAACCCCTTCACAACAGCACAGGACTCACCAGCACATTAGAAGTTTCTTCTGGAAAGCACCTCTGGGATGTTTTTCTGCGGGGGTGTGTGGGTTTGTGTTTATGGTGCACCAAAGATGCGTTTGATTTCTTCAGCTGGCGTTGTTAAAAGCTATAGTGGAAGTTACATTTTTGGAAGTTACTCTATTGTTGTTACTTTTTTTGGTGCAGGGGATGCTCACGGTGACCGCTGTCCTCCCCTGTTCTGCTGCCACAAGGGCAACAAAAAACCCAAACAAAAACCTATTGGTGCCACCACGTTGGTTTGGAATGAGCAGCTGAGATCTGTAATGTCACGATAAGGTATTTTATCAGCATTTAATTACAGCCCTTTGTTAAATGGGTGCATACAGAAGCAGCACAAACCCATTAAATGGTAATGCTGGGTTCTCATCAAGGACTTGTTTATTGGAGAATCAATCGGAGGAGGCCAAAATGCCATCTTCACTCCCTGTTTATTTTAGGAACTCATTATAGCACAAACACTGTTTTCATAACCTGGGCTGATATTGTAGAAAGTATCACTATAGTAAAATTTTCTTTACACGTCTACAACTTGTTTCCAAAACTGTCAATTGGGCCTGTGGGGAGAAAGGCTGTTCCAAATGTAAAGCCGCTTCCCAGCGTACTTTATCTCAGGATAATCCTTTTATCCAAGGAAATTAAGGCACATTTTATAACGTCCAGCAGTGCCTTGCTGAGCCTACAGTGGAGCAGAATGAATGCAGTAAGCCCAGCATGCCACCGCATCCATTTTTCTTAGAACTTCTTAGCTCTTTATCAGACTTGGTTTTCAATTTATAAGCGAATTTAGCCCTCCTGAAAATGAAACGCCGCTTTTGGCTTTGCCTCAAGCATAATGCAGGCGAGCTCACGCCGGCGTTCCCGGTGCAGCTCTGCCAATGCACTGCTGTCTTCGTCTGCAGCGCTGCCCGTGCATTGTCCTGCGCTCTCCCTGCAGACGGCTTGGCAGGCTCCAAGAAATTAATCATAGACTCTCAGAATGGTTTAGGTTGGAAGGGACCTTAAAGACCATCTCGTTCCCACCCCCTGCCCTGGGCAGGGACACCTCCCCCCAGCCCAGGGTGCTCCAAGCCCCGTCCAACCCGGCCTTGAACACCTCCAGGGATGGGGCAGCCACAATCGCTATGGTTTTGTGGTGCGTACAAACAACAGCTAACATGGGTTGAACCCAGCTTTGCTAATTAATATAGCCAAGATGAGAGGGGTTTAAAATCTCCAGAGGGGAGGCGGAGAAGGAGTTGCTTGGATTTTGTAAACCTCTCTGAGCTCCGCGTGAGCTGTAAAGGCTTGTGAAGGAAGGTGCAAGGGTTGGATGGTTGGTGACCATGCCTGTTTGGCATTCAGCAGCGGTGCAGGTAAAAGCAAGCTTAGAAATGGGAGGAAATAAACCTGAAAATTTAATTATTTACTGCTGCCGCAAAAATCTGTGATAGCTCTTGTCTCCTAACCTTGACGAAAGATGTAATAGACATAGAAAGAAATAACAGGCATGAGCAGGGTGAGGAGAGGTGTGAAATCCCGCAGGCAGGGAGGGGAGGCAGACGTTCCCTGTTCTCGTTGCCATTTTTAAATTTTATATACGGGCCTCTCCTTGCTCCCCCAGCCCCCAAAATCATCCAAATCTTTCCATACAATCTCTGCTACCTCCCAGCCCTTTGGTAGGACAGTGAGCAGGGGAACTGAAAAGCAAGATACTTAAACCACAAACAAGTATTTTTATTACTACAGTGCAGCGTTAGCCCTGGCTTTGTTAGCGTGTGTCGGTCAAAGTGCAGCAGAAAGATAGAGCAGCCAGCGGTACAAACCCCGAGGCTGGCAAGGATTGAAAAGGTGCAGTGCTTTGATGTTTGAAAGGAGGAAAAACACGTGCACGGAAGGACACAGCCTCAGTCACAAATTTTATTATACTTTCATTTTACGACTGCTGTCTACAACCAGGCAACAGCGGTCAGTAGTGCCCGTCCTCCTCCTGCTCCCTGCTTCTGTCAGGAAGCCTTGGCTTTTGTAATGTTGCTCTTCTCCCTACCTTAAGTGACAGCACACCGCATTTTTCTTTTATCCGAGAGCTGCCACAGATCGTGACTTGGTTCTTGTCCCTCCGCTGAAGAGCTGAAGTGAGAAGACACAGGCTGGTGTCGCTGCACCCTGATGGCCATGTTGTGCTGGGCCAGCATGAGGACCACGAGGCAAGGTCCTCAGTGCTTGGGTTGGTCTCCCAGGAGGACACTCTTAGTCTGATGGCAGGAACGGGGAGGAGGTGAAACACGTCCTATTTCTCACAGTCCTGCAGCAGGAGCAGTGACCTTGTATCTCCCAAGGGGAACCAGTCACAAATGTTACATTTTGTTGATGCAGGAGAAGAGAGCTGCGGCGTTACAGATTTACTACTGATGAGAAGTGCGTCTGTTCTGCTAAATGCTGATGTCCAAACTGTGGATGCAGACCAAAAAAGAAAGGTTGCTGTTGTGGAGAGGAAAAAAAAAAAAGAGACTTCTCCTGTGCTTCAAAGGGGCAGAAAGCTAAATGAGCCCATCCCATCATCTCCGTTTTCCTCTGGAGAAGTGGTTAAGTTCTTTTATATTTCATCTCCCTCTCCTCCCCTTGTTCATGGGGAGAAAAAGAAAGAAAGAACCAATTAAATATCTGACGTGGAGGAGCTGCAGCCTTTCTTTGTGCAGAGGTATCTCCAATTCTCACATGCTTATTTTCATATTCAGTATTCATGTGCTGAGCAGATCACTTATTAATTGTTAAATGACTGCTCGGCAATTCGGTTATGGAAATGATTTCTACTTCAGTACCACTTGCCCTTGAATTGAGAATGAGAGGTCAACCAAAATTAGATAACTTCTCTTTGAATCTTTTCTCTTTCTAAAAAAAGATACGGTTCAACACGATGCCTGTCAAGATGACTACGAAGTGCCGTGCCTTAAAACGGTCTCCATGGCAAGGCTGGTTTTGGGATCATATTGGGAACTGGTGTCCTGGTCTGTCCTGGTTAGACTTTTAAACAGATGAATCCAGGTCTGCTGCGCTGACTGTAATGCAGAGTTTTGTATTCTGTTGCCTGTATTCATTTCTAGGATGAATTTTGAACGAGCAGCTTGAATAAAACAAAGCTGTAATATTAGCTGAGGCAGAGAGCGCTGTGTGGGCAGAGCCTCCGGCCCCTTGACTTCAGTGGGATTCTGCACAGGCGTAAGTGTCCTCCCACGCTAATCTCTTTGCAGGATTGCACCTACAGCTTCAGATTTCAGTGCGAGCCTTTGCTTTTCCGCTTACACAAGGGAAGAAGGCTGGGGAGGGAAAAAAAGAGGAGTTACGTATCATGCAGCAAATATTAGCAAGGACATATTCTGTGGGTTTTTTTAAAAGGCAAAGAAAAGTGCAAATCTGTAGCTTCTCCATTTTTTTTCAGCAGAGAGCTCTTTTCCTCCAGCGTCTCCCTGCCAGCACGTAGCACTGATATTTGAGTGGGTTTGATCCAAAGGTCACTGAAGTCAGTGCAGAGGTTCCCGCTATCTTTATTGGGCTTTGCACCATACCCACCAAGAGCTTCTGTTTTGCTGATAAATGCAAAGGCGGTGCCTGTCCCGGGGCTTCGGAACAGCCATAGCGGCAGCGTTGGAGGGGCTGTAAAACAGGCTGGACTATGACTACGTGGCTGCCCTCCTGTCCGGGGGAGGTTTCTCATGGCGAACTGAAAATCAGCAGTTTGCGTTCTAAAAGAAATGAGGAAAAAAAAAAAAATAAAAAATGAAATCAAACAGGGTTTGGGTTGGGTTTTTTTTTCCCCAATTTGGCTTTTTTCCCCTTGTAAGTGCATACATTTGAATTGCTAAAACGAAACAAGTATGGTTATTTTGGTCCCACTGAGAATATGTGTTTGCAGCGGCGGCGTAACTCTGAGTAGTCCCTTTTGTCCCCATAAATTCTATTTTCAGATCATTGGAAAGGGTATAGATAAATGCCGTGAAAACGGGAGCGGGGGGAGCCTGTTTGGCCTGACCACTTTGTCTTGTTATATATTTTAAGAAGGAAAACCCAGGTGAATGCGTGCTGAACTGCAGGCGTATTTTCAAGCCTTTGGTGCAGTGTTTTTGTATTTTCAGATGAGCCCTTCTGCCCAAGCGAGAGTAACTTCTCCCTCTCCATTTAGAGGCGTGTTCGTGTGTAATTCCGGATTTGCGTGATGCACCAGTGTGCCAGGGACAGAGGGTTAATGTTTCTGTAACGAGTCGGGGATGCTGCTGGTGGGGTGTGTGCCCGCGAGGATCTGTTTTGCCTGGCTTCGTGCTCTCCCCTCCTCCAGGTGGTCAAATACCCCGGAGAAAATGGATGCCTGGCACCGCTGTGACGCTGTAAACACAGCCGGGATGGATGTGCATAAACAGATGCCCTTGACAAAATTACTTCATGAAAAAATTCCGTTTTGTGGGCACAAACATATTTGCTGTAGCCGGGTCATGCTGATCTAAGAACTTAGGGGCAAAAATATAGGGACTTTTTGAATATGGGACTTTTTGCGAGCATGGCCTGTCATTGTTCAGAGATGCAGACCAGCAGAGGATTTGCATGGCCTTTACTAACCACTTGCAAAACTCGCAGCGACCAAAATAAACACCGCTGTACTTTTTGTGCAGCTCTGCGTGTTGAAGTATTTCAGCAAGAAGCCCTCTACTCCCTTCCCTCCTTCTGCTCCTCCGTTTCAGGCAATCCAGGTGACTTTTAGACCACAGCGCAAGTACACGCGGTTCAGAAAGGAGCAGAAAAGGAGTTTTTAAACACGTCTTACTCCAAAATGCTGATTCACAGTCATTTTAATCTTTGGTCTCTTCTTTCATCAAACCAGGTATGGTCTTGGCTGGAGACAGATGGGAGCGGAAAAGCCAAGATCATCTAGCCGTTGCCATCAACAGGAGCCGTCAGTGCCCGCTGTCATGGAAAATAGGACCACTTGAACTGTCTTAGGTTATTAATTTCCACTCAGCTTTTATATTCTGTCTAATGCTTTTAGGCAGGACATTAATGGGCACTTGAATACTTTATATAACAGATAAAGGAAATCATTTAAAGAGCTGCGAGGGAGCAAGGGAGATCTGTTTTGGGGGATGCTAAGCAAGTTCAGCCTGCAAGCTGATAGTGCTCTCAGCCAGAATACGCCAGGATCCCAAGTCACGCGGCCTCCTAAAGGTCAGGTATTCTCTGCTCAGGTTTTGACTGAATTCCTTGACTGTAAGATTATTTTTAAATGCAGATTACTTAAACCATGTGTGTGTAGTTGGTATAAAAGTAGTTCTTAACCCCACAGCTTACTCCTGTTCTCCTGCCAGTAGATATTGCAGTAATGGAGAAGAATGTGGTTGACGCTGATTTGATTTAATAATTAAGTTAGAAGCGCAGAAATGTCTTTGTGTAATTAAGAGTTAACTAAATGCACAGTCTGCAAACTGCAGTCTTGGCGCTACCCTGTAACAAAAATATGCCCCAGTGGCACAGAGGATTTGGTGTTATGATACGGTACTTTCCGATACATTTAAGAAAATGGTAAATAATATCACAAAGTAGTTGCAACTTGATTCTGAAAAGGATTTTTTTGGGGGATGCTGAATGACTCCCATGTTTGATAACAGGGATGTTAAAATGTAATGAATATGAATTCCAGGTCTGATTAACATTCTCACTAGAGAAGCTGAATTTAGGGTGGAAGAGAAGATCCTTCCAGTAAGGGCTCTCTTTTTCTTAGACTGATTTCGTACTGCAGTTGAGTGCTACAAGACTGAAAAACAGAGACGAGCCTAGCTATTTGGGGATTAAACACGTACGGAGAAAGCTGTAGACTGATATTTCAGCTCTGTGAGCAGGCTCAAAAAAAAAACCCGACCAAACAGAATGTGGCTCAAGAAAACAGGTACAGCTGTCAAACAAGATAGAAATAGAAAAATGCAGATCAGCACAGGAAGGCAACGGTCGTAAGCGAGGAAGGACGTCCACCCTTTAAGGTCCCCTGCAGGGGACTTTTGGAGGAAAGTACATCACCTTGCAGCAGTTCCACTGAGACATTCTTTGTTAGTTATGAGCTGACACAGCAGAGCTGGAATAAATGATGATGGAGCTTTCGAGTCTCTGGTACCCTTGTGAGCAGCAGCAATGGAAGGACTACCAGTGGTGGGGGAGCTGAGGTGGGCTGGAGAAAAATGGGATTAAGAAGTAAGATGAGATCCTGATACCCTGCCAGAAATATAGAGTATTTTCTTTAGTTTTTAAATACGTGTGTTGATTCAAATCTCACAGTGATACAAAGGTAATTTAATTTTTTTTTTTTTAATGCTGTCTTTATGTGCTCCTCTGTACAGTTTGGTGAAACTTGCAGGTATCACTGTATTATTTTTTACTTTTAAAACCTCTTAAGCCCTGCCAGGCACCCGTAGGCAGGCACTGGGGCATTCACATGGGGAAAGATACATACAAATGTTAAACAGAATATTTCAGCCTCTGTTTCCCTACAATTGCATCCTATGACAGACACTGGAATTGCATAGGATTCCCAAAAGCTTTCTTCAAAAGGAGGAAAAATAATATGAAACTTTTAGTCTAATTTACGCTTTTAGGGTGACTGTGGACTGGAGTTACATAATTAATGGGATTCCACATAAAGCTTTTATGTACCATCTCCCAAACTGGGGGTTAGACCAGTGGTGACCAGTCTATGAGGGGAGATTTAGATGAGATATCAGGAAGAAATTCTTTGCTGTGCGGGTGGTGAGCCCCTGGCCCAGGTCGCCCAGAGAAGCTGTGGCTGCCCCATCCCTGGAGGTGCTCAAGGCCGGGTTGGACGGGGCTTGGAGCACCCTGGGCTGGTGGGAGGTGTCCCTGCCCAGGGCAGGGGGTTGGAACGAGATGGTCTTCAAGGTCCCTTCCAACCTAAAACATCCTGTGGTTTCCAAAAATTGACCACAAGCCCCTAAATAAACTCTCCCTAAATTCTCCCGTAATAAGCCTCGACCTTGAAGAGTCCTGGCTCTCTAGCCTTGCATTGCCTCTTCTTCTTGTAAGGAGGAAACGGCCGTGCCTGTAGGACAGGGGAAGAGAAGGGCTTTCTCCCTTATATGCACACGAAATGACGTAAATCTCTGCAGCCGGTCTGCGCAGAGGTCTTTTAAGCTTGCCTAATGGAAACAAAATTTGTGCAAAGAAGAGTTAGAAAGCAAATGCATTTCTTAGTTGGCGATTTTAACTCTCTGCTTGTTTACACCTTCTTCTACCTAACAACTGGGCTCGAGACCCAACCCAAGTTGCATACCAGCGTCACCAAGAAAGTCTCGGCAGACTAAGCAGGTGAAGTGATTTATTTTGCATGCTGTTACACCTATTGACTTCAAGCCGGCCAAGCAGCGGAAGAAAAATGCCCCTGTTAAAGATTAAACATCCCACACTTCTTGTTTTAGGGTTTGAAAGAACTCTGGCGCTCAGCTGCGCTTTCAAAGACGCTGGGGTTCCACTGGAAGCAGTCGATGTGCTTTCTGTGTCAGAATAATGTCCGTAGGGGCAGAGAGGAGTTGGGGGAGGTTATTTTTGCATTATTTTTTTAAAAATCGGTTTAGATCCAGAGATGTCTCGCTTTTCATTTCCACACCGGGGGTTAGATCGTAACACTTGCTGTTCTCTTGCCACAACTCCATTCTTATCTAAAGAAGGCAACAGTGATGGCAGCACCTTTAGTTAGGATTACCCAACCCTATATTTGGTGGCCTTCAGCTTTGACCAACTTTCATGGTCAGTATTTTTCTTGCCAGGCTGAATCCTTCCCCAAACTAGTTTGTCCATCTCCAAAATCAAGACCAAGAGGGAAAAATGTTCTGGGGGGTTTCTCCTTAAATATCAAATAGGAAATGCTGTAATGTTTTTTGGGGAAAAAAAGCTTGGAAATAGTAAGCTCAAGGCTTACAGCAAGGTCAGGGACGTGCCTCTTGGTGCCCTTAGGAAAAAAATAAATCACCTTAAACAATTGCCTCTGAAAATCTTATTTGTGCATCCTTGATAGAAACTTTGTCCCACAGCTCAATTCCTAGAGGATTTTGCTTGAATTGAGCACGTTCCAGAGTAGAACCGCAGCCTCTGGGTGCTCTGGGCTCTGCTGTAGGTACCCGGCTCTGGGTTCGGGCTGCCGAACGGGCTACCCAAGGGTAGGACAACGGGGCATTGCCAGAAGGGGAGAGACAGCCTCACGCGTAAGACACTGAAGCACGCACCCGTCTGGCGGATTTCAGTGCGCAGAGCCCTGGCGGGAGGCTTGGTAAAGCTGGCGCCGCAGCTGAGCGTTTCAGAGTTGTTTCCCTACGAGATGTTCGCCGTTTGCTGGGTGCCAGAGGCGGATGCGGGTAAATCTGCAGAGAGCCACGTGCTTACAGCCACAGGCGGTCGGAGCAGTGTTGAAAAGGTGTGGAGCACTATTAAAAACACCGCAGGTGTCTGAAAAATGGGGTCGGTATCTCAAACTGTGGCTACACTGGAGGGATTTTGGGTTCTGCATCTCTTTGCTTGTTTACCAAGCGCTGAAACGAAGCCGATGCAGCTTCACGGGGATGACTGACTTTGCAGCCTCAGCATTGGTGCTCCATGTTGGCATGTGGGGCTCGGGAGGACAAACCAGGCTATTTTTAAACAATTATAATTAACGCTTTCAGTCACTCCACATTTGTGAAGCTGGTTGACTACGAGGTTGGAGAAGTCACTGGGAATTTCCCGTCAAATTCACAGTTTTATAATTAGTGACTTGAACTGTGAACAGACGGGAGGCCAAAATACTGTGTACGTTATATGCATTTAATCATACACTGCTCTTCAACAGGGGAGAGCCAGAAAGGGTTTTCCATCCCTCCCGTGAAGGCCAATGACCGCAGCAGATTTGGAAAGGCATTTTATAGGGTAACTTGAGTCTCAACTACTTGAAGACATTGTAAAGACGTTGGTGCTGGCAGCCCAGAAAGCCCCCCGCATCCCGGGCTGCATCCCCAGCAGCGTGGCCAGCGGGGTGAGGGGGGGGATTCTGCCCCTCTGCTGCGCTCTGGGGAGACCCCCCTGCAGCGCTGCCTCCAGCTCGGGGGGGGCCCAACAGCAGGAGGACACGGAGCAGTTGGAGCAGGGCCAGAGGAGGGCCACGGAGATGCTGCGAGGGCTGAGCCCCTCTGCGGGGAGGAGAGGCTGGGAGAGGTGGGGGTGTTCAGCCTGGAGAAGAGAAGGCTCCGGGGAGACCTCAGAGCCCCTTCCAGTGCCTAAAGGGGCTCCAGGAGAGCTGGAGAGGGACTTCTGGTCAGGGGGTGGAGCCATGGGATGAGGGGGAATGGATTTAAACTGAAAGAGGGGAGATTTAGATGAGATATCGCGAATAAGTTCTTTGCTGTGAGGGTGGTGAGGCACTGGCCCAGGTTGCCCAGAGAAGCTGTGGCTGCCCCATCCCTGGAGGTGTTCAAGGCCAGGTTGGACGGGGCTTGGAGCACCCTGGGCTGGGGGGAGGTGTCCCTGCCCAGGGCAGGGGGGTGGAACGAGATGGTCTTTAATGTCCCTTCCAACCCAAACCAGTCTATGAGTCTATGATAAAAGGGTGTTGGAGGAACCAGGTAAGCAAGCTTAGCAAGTGGCAGGCAATCAGATAAGCCCACATACAAAGTTACGGGTATAATCTTGCAAAGAGTCATCCACCGATGAGAATGAAATTTGCATTTTGTCAACATAACCAGGTCTTTTTCTTCTGAATTTTGTTGGTACCAGCAGAACTGTGGCTTTTATAACCTTTCCTTTCTGGCCACAGCAAATTGCCGTCTGAGGTGGCTCAGCATTCGGGGTATTTGAATGTGTTTTGCCCTCGTAGGGAAGACAACTGAGGGTTGGGGCTAATCGACATCAATAATGAATGAGCAGTGTCCTAGCGGCATCTGGAACACCGCGGTTATGACTGAGCACTCTTTCAATAATGAAAAGAAATAGGAGATAGCTAATCACAAACGCAGGGTAATTACCCGTGTTGGGCGTCCACCGTTTGTTCACCGTCAGCCGCTGTATTTGGGCGCTGTGGGAGAACGTTTGTCCGTGGAAGCGTGGGTGAGCGACCCCTGCAACACAGCGTTTGTGCAGGGAGAGCGCGCAGGGCACGATGCTGCTCCCCAGCCGGGATACGGGCAATGCATATGATCAAAGCAGTTAAAAAAAGAAGGAAACGGGTACAAATCAAAGTGATTTTTTTTTTTTATCAAAAAGAGAGGAAGTTGGAAGGCTTACGGAAGCCAATGCAGGTTAATAGCACCAGTTTGAAAACAGCACAGCCATATAGAAAGTATATAAAGCTTGCATGAAAGTGTTAAGCCGTCTTTTTTTCTTGTTAATTCTTTGTTCTATGTTATTCGTGTTACTTCTTTGATGTGAATCGTATAAGAACTACAGTGTACACTTCCTTCTAAGTAGTTATACTGATCAAAATATGGTGGGGTTTGGTTTTTGGTTGGGTTTTTTTTTTTCCCTGTAACACTTTCTGAAAAGAAACCTGTGCTGCCAAAATATGCGAAGCCCAGCAGGTTAAAGCATGTGCGTCTCTGCATCCATAAATCCTCATTTTTTCATGTAAGGTGTGAAATAGTAGGTAGACTATTTTCAGTCAGTTGGTAATGTCAAAGCAATGACGTGACATTTGCCATGCGGTATCGGAGACCCAGTCTTACGCTCCTGGAAATATTCCAGTTTCTACAATCCTCTATCTGTTTAATCTGTGATATTACAGGCTTGACGTTACATTAAAAGTATTAAAAAATCTGCAAGCGGGTTAACTTCTTCTTTGTACGGGGATGTAATAATCATTCGCTTAAGAGATCCTTGGCTCGTGTAATACGAAAACGATGTAGAAGAATTAGAAGGCACTTTCCGTTACAAATATTTGTGCTTTATTTTATACAGTATTATGGAAATGAATTGCACTTTTCCTTAGAGTTTTTGAAGGCCATATTATAGGTTTGTTGCAAAAATAGCTCTGAAAGGAATTAAAAATAATGAATTTAGTATTGTCAGAAATGTGGTCAGATGAAATCAATGGATTGCCATCCATTCCAATTTTTCTGGATTTATCTAGACTTTGCTGTCATTATCTTATGCCCCAGTGTATCTCGCAGAATATTAATGACTCTAAAAATAACTTCTGAAGTTTGCAATGGGATCACGATTGATGCAGTGTGATAGGAGATTTGATGCAGCGTCTCGTACTTTTATCGCCCTGCGTTGGTTTGTGACAGCCCAGGGTTGGTTGGTTGGTTTTTTTTTTACCCCTTATCAGGCGTTCCTAATCTGAGACTCTAAGCAGCAAAAATAAATTGCTCAGAAACATTTGACAGGAAATATTTCCACCTAGCGTGAATCACTGAGTTCAATGTGGCATTACCCCGATTCTTGAAGCAGAAAAAATAAGCTCATATCCAATATTTTTCTTCTTTTTGGGTCATCTTTTCTTCCTTTTGAGAACATGGTCATGGTAACTTACGCATTATCTATTATTATTATTTTAGCATGAATTCCGCAGGTCATTTCTGTCTCCCTCAGCCCCGAGTCCTGCTAGGAATGGCATGAGCCAACTCTTCCTCGGAGAAGCAAACCTGGAGCAGCCAGGAACCGCTCGGTGCTGGGAGGGATCTTCCACCCCGACGGTCTACGAGAAGATGGAGCGTAGCTTCGTTGTGTATTTTGGCATTCCTGCAGCAGCTCCCGCAGGTGTTCACGTGGAAGAGGGATGTGGGACGGCACATAAAGCCACGCGTAGCAGAACAAAACCTCTTAACCAGGCCTGCCTGGTGAGTCACACTTGAACTGTGTGCACCGGGTGCGAACCCTCCAAAGAAAGGGTTTGAAGCAGGTAATAGTACTAATAATGCTGAGGTGAGCTTATCAGGGTTTATTTATCAGGGTTTATTTATTTTCTGCCATTGAACAGCAGAATAGCAAATTCCCACAGTAATGAGTAAGCAAGAGTAGTCTACGATGAAGGGAGGTGTCTGCGGTAGAGCTTGGCGGCGTCCTTGCAAAAATGACTTTTAGATGTGCCTTTTCCAAGGAAAAACACGTCCTTACACTGTTCTTAAAAAGTGTCTAATTTCCGGTTTGAATTTCAGGTTAGGTTGGGATTATTTTTATTTTTTTAAAAATTTCTTTTGTCTTTTTTGGGGTGGGGGAAGGTGCTTGGAATTTTTTTCTTTTTTTTTTTTTAATTAAGATTTACATTTCTTTATCATGCAAAGCTCTAAGCAGTTTCAGGTAAACCTTGAAGTTAATATCGTATTGTTTCTGCCCATGTTAGAGAAATAGTAACAAGGAGCATGCTATTAATACCTCCTGGCAGCGGCCGGGTCTCCGGCACGACGGGGGCTATTCGCCAGCTTCCTTTTAACACCGGAGCCAGTGGGCTCCGCTCCCCCGGCTCCCGGCAGCGCTCGCGTCTCGAGGAATGACCAAAGCCACCTTCTACTTTAAATCTTTCCACTTAAAAATGAGCCAAGTGATCCTGATGAAGCACTTAAAAAAAGGTCTAAAGGACCTAAACTATACAAAAATACTGGTTTGTATTTGTTTTATCTTGCAAAGTTAAGGTGCAGATTTACTGCCAGGTGCGCGCTACACCTCTGCTGATTCTCTAGGTTTCCTCACTGGCTATTTCCAAACATTTTCCATTCAACTACAGTTATAATCTTTTAGTGATTAAGAAATGAAAAAAAAAAAAGGGGGTAACTGAGAACGTGCAGTTCTTGGTTGTGCGAACGGAAGCTGGGACCGTACTGGCACAGGCAAAACTGGCTTTGGTGCTGAGCCAGCAAGGAGGGGAGCGCAGCCGGAGGGGGCATCGGTACCTCCCTGTACGGGTACCAAAGTACGGAGCCGGGACTGACGGCCATCACTGATTTTCCTGTTGAAATACTGTTACGCTGGTGACTCGGGATGTTACTTACAGGGTAGTCCCCCCGCAGGTTTTTGACTAAAATAGTATTTAAGTGTAATTAGCAAATTTGGATGAAGTGGGAGAGTTGACGTTTTCCGATAAACCAGAAGATTTTTTGGTAATCCTAACTCATGCTGCTGAAGCAGGTTGTATCTAAGCCCATGCTTATGTTTCCATGTACTCCAGATAAGCAGTGTCTTAATACATATTTGCGAGCGTGTGGGGGGAAAAAAGAAAAAGGCTGTGGATTTACTCTGAAATCAGTATTTTGTCTTTTCTGTTTAATTAATACCTTGGAAACCAAGTGACATTTGTTTCTGCTTGTGGGTGTTGCTGGAGAAGATGAGTGTGCTTTGACTTGCCGTGTGTGTTTGCTGTCGGCCTGGCTCCCGTGTGATGCAAGCTGGCCGCGAGTTCAGGCTTGCGTGATGTCTTAGTGACCGGCTCCTTGTACCACGCAGCTTTCTCCGGCATTGTTTTATTTACCCCCCCACACACTGGCTTTTCTGTTTGCAACCTAATTAGCTCGTATTGTGAACTGTAAGGTATTCATCTGGTGTGAACACGTCGTTGAGTTAACCCTGACCCTGCTGCTTTGCTGCAAGCGAAGCCCGCAATTGCTTCAGTGTGCTTAGAATGACAGTGAAAGGTGGTTTTTCGATCGGTGTTTAGAGAGGTTATTCGGTTTGAAAGAAAATGGTTGGCTGCCCTGTAGTAGCGTGTGTAGCTTTATACATCCGTGCGTTTCTTCTGAACGTAAGACATGTATTATTCAGACATAGAACTGCCTGAAATCCTCCAAAGGCAGGCTGTCATTCTCTATATTCCTGTACTTTTTCCTGCTGTAAAGAGTAAGCCTGCCCCAGCAAGCTGCCTGGCACCTGATTTCGCGGCAGGAGGGTGCCCGCCGCCGGGCGCGCTTGCTGGGAAGTCGGCAGCGTCCCCAGCGCAGCGGTGAATCCCCGCTGGGCTGGCGGGGGCCTCCTTCTCTCTTCCCGGGCTTCCGCCGAGCTGCCGCGCACATGGGTGCGGGCTGACTTGCGGCACGTGAGCCAGATGCAACCTGGGGATGACTTCTGGCCCACCGCCTCTTCTGCAGAGGACACCGGGGCAGCTGTTCAGGTGGAAAACCGTACGTGGTTGTCTCCTGGCATATTGCGGTAGAATATTATGTCGTTTTGGAGGTCTTCCCTGCTGGTTTTACTGTCCAAGCTAACATAAAATGCTGAGAGGTTTAACAGTCATGACCCTGGCGTCTTTATTTACCAGTGATGCACTTAATTATTAGGGTAATATACGCGTGGTATTTCTCCTGGTTGAGAGAGGAGGTAGGAGATTTGCTTGGCTGCAGAATATTCAGTGACCTGGAAGGAAAAGTGCCATGGATTAGTAAAGAATTTGTTATTTATTGCTTAGCCATAGGGAACTCAGAAGTTGTTGAAAAGCAGCAAAATTATTTTTTATAGGAAAAGTTATGCCAGAAATTTCTTTGATTGACCCTTTCACACATCTGACTAAGAAGTGGAGACATAAGTTCCTTTTTATTTTAATCATATATCACCGAATGGTTGGGCTTCAGCTCAAAAACAGGCAACACTTCTGAACTCTACTACTTTTGCTAATAACTTCTATTGCAATTCTGGCTTCCGCAGTTCTTTTAATTAAGAAAAAGCCCTCCATAAGTAAAGCACTTTGCTTACCACAGTATCAAAATCTATCAATAAGGGTAACAGGGTTTCCTTGCTAGCAAGCAAATGCACAACTGCGGATGCAAAACTGTTTTATCAGCTAGTCCTTTCCAAACCCACTTAATGTCTTTGTTAACCAAAAAAATCAGGAAAGCTGAAAATTAATGTGGGTTCTTAATCACGGTTAAAGGTACCAGGATGCGTGAAGGCAAGTTGGGGCTCTGGTGACATTACAGAGTCGGTTTTTACTTACACAAGGGGCAGCTAAATCTTTAAAACATTCTGATCAAATGCAAAACCTAAGCCAGGAGAAGAAAATACCTCCCAGAGCAATGAAATTACATTGAATCCCAGCCTCTGTAGAGCAAATGGCTGCGTTGCTGGTTCCAAAAGGCCGAAGACCCGAGAAACCGTGCTACTCCCATTGCTGCGGGAAGCAGCTGCCTGGGCGCAGAAGTCCACGCCTGTCCCTGTCTGTCTGTGTTTGCACACAGGCGTCAGAAGCTAGTGCTTTTTCACCGTCTAAAGAGTTCACTTTCCTGGTAGTTCAAGATTGGAGAATTCCAATTAAGAGCTGTTAATTATCTTAGGAGCACGCCATCAAGTTAGAATCATAGAACCATAGAATGTTTTGGTTGACAGAGACCTTTAAGATCATCGAGTCCAACCGTTAACCCAACACTGCCAAAACCACCACTAAACCGTGTCCCTCAGCACCGCGTCTACACAGCTTTTAAATACCTCCAGGATTGGTGACTCCACCACTTCCCTGGGCAGCCTGTTCCAGTGCTTGACAACCCTTTCTGTGAAGAAATTTTCCCTAATATCCATCCTAAACCTCCCCTGGTGCAACTTGAGGCCGTTTCCTCTTGTCCTATCGCCTGTTCCTTGGGAGAAGAGCCCGACCCCCCCTCGCTACACCCTCCTTTCAGGGAGCTGTAGAGAGCGAGAAGGTGTCCCCTCAGCCTCCTCTTCTCCAGGCTGAACACCCCCAGTTCCCTCAGCTGCTCCTCACCAGACGTGTGCTCCAGAGCCCTCACCAGCCTGGTAGCCCTTCTCTGGACACGCTCCCGCACCTCAATGTCCTTCCTGTAGTGAGGGGCCCAAAACTGAACGCAGTACTCGAGGTGGGGCCTCACCAGTGCCGAGTACAGGGGGACAATCACTGCCCCAGTCCTGCTGGCCACACTGTTCCTGATACACGCCAGGATGTTGTTGGCCTTCTTGGCCACCTGGGCACACTGCTGGCGCACATTCAGCTGGCTATTGACCAAGTTGAGAAAGCTTTTATGCATGGGCCTGGCGCGTTGGCTAGTGGTTGCCTGTCATGGGGTGTTGTTGAGGTTTCTTATTCCCTCCTGGTCACTCAGGACAAGGTCTGTGGGTCCCAGTTTGTGGCGTTTCTGCTTTTCCACTTCCACATGATCTGAAGCAGTTCTCCTTCTGAGGGCTGTTCTTGGTCGTGGCAACCGTAGGTTGGTGGCCTCTGGGACCCCAAATCAAGGAGGTGTGAGTGGGTTTGTTCCCATGGGACGTGAACCCTGTGCTTGCTCCAGACATGTCTGAAATCCATGGAGGTGAGGATGGGCACGCAGCATTGCCTGTATTCTCTTTGCGCAGGGTTTTAAAATGGGACGGCTTTTTATATGAAATAGCGTCTAACCAGACAAACCCTGCATGTCTCTGTCTCAGTTCCTCCGGCTGGCCCACGTGAGAGGGTGATAACTATTTAGATACTGTCCAATCCACATAGGCATGTTTTAGCTGCTTTCCAGACAAAAGTATGCTTTATGAGGACACTTACACTTGTATAAAGTGGCACGAGGAGACTTAGTGTAATCCAAGAGTGGCCTTTTGCTCAATTTACATTCCTTTTAACTGACAAAACCTGAAGAGGGGGAAAAAAATCCTCCTTATGCCTTAGGCTTGTGCAAAAACATCTCCACCAGAGCTGGGAGCTTCGGTCTTCTCCTGTCCACTCACACTCACCATGTGATTAAGCCGTAAAATCAGCTTATGCAGAGCTTAAAGGCTGCATGGGCAGACCCAACCTGGGGAAGTCGATGTTGATGAGCTCACACGAATTGGGATGCACAGCGGTGGCTGGAAAGCCACTGAAGTCGGCAGGAGTTTGGCCTTGGAGTTCATCCTGTGGAGGACTATGACCCAGGGCTGCGTGGCGGGGCGCTGCTACTCATCCCCTAGGACGTCGAGATAGCCGGTGGCCATGGCACGCGTGTTGGGGAAAGAGAGGTCAGGTTACGGAGAGAAGAGCTGATTTCAGATGTTGTCTGTGGAGCAAGACTTGTAACGTGTTAGAGATATTGGGTTTATTTTAGGTTGGTGAGAAAAGCTTCTGCAGTCGCTCCTCTGTGAAAGTGAGCTCAAAACTTTTCCCCAGTCAGGTCTGGGACAACAAGGATGCTAAAACTGGGGGGGGATTTAGCTGGGGTAGGTGAAGAGGCATTGGCTTTGCAGTCCCGATTTGCAGCGGTCGCACCGTCTGAGCTGACGCTGCCCGGTTCTGCTCATTTCAGTGGAGAACAGTTTACTCCGGCAAGGGTCTGTGGTCTGGTTTCATCACGATGCTGCACAAAGCCTCCGGGGTTAACTAACGAATTGCTCAAGATTTGACTTTTCCAGTGCTTCCTAATCAAGGAATGTATAGAGAGATATTTCAGGGTTTAGTTTAGGCTTTCTTATGCAATCTTCTGCAAACACTTCTTCTCCAGGCAGCTCTGACCCAGATTTTTTTTCAGGGCACTCCTAATCAGGCAGGAAACTACAAGAAAGCCCACTGCCAAATGGAGTGAAGCTGTCAAATTCCTTACCAAACATTGTCTTTCTGCACGGTGACCAGCTGTAATTATGCTTTGCTGTAATTGTGCTTTGCAGAGGTATTTTCTACGAGGTATTTTCCATAAGACGTGTTGATAACCATTGTCAAGGAGAAGAAAAAACGGTGTGAGAAAGCCCTCGCTTCCAAGTCCTAGACTTCCTGTCGGTGTTATTATTGATCTCCAATGGTTAACGCTACTTTTGTGGTGTTTTGGAATGTACTATAGAGATGAACAATTAATTTAAAAAAAACAACCCGCAACCTACAGTAATAATTTCCAATAGGATGCTGTTTATGAGCATAATTGCTTGCTCAGGCAAAGGCCTTTCCGAATAGTCAGCTGTATATTTTACGTGGTATATATTTAGTTACATGGCTATCACTGAACTTTACCGATAGTTCATTCAGTCAAAGTTCTCCTTAATTCTACAAAGCCTTTTCTAATCAGAAGCACCCGCATAACTTGATATCTGCACCTTGGTCTGTTGGCTGATTTGTTTGTTAGCAGATAAGATAATAAACATTTCACGAAGATTAACTCATGCAATGGTAGCTACAGTAAGTGACTTACCAGTGCCTAAGTATCAGCATTAGGGGAGAGACAGTGATATTTGAAGACAAAAAAAACCACTTGAAATGCATGCCGCTCTCATTTTACGAGTTCTTCTTGCTTAGAAAGTTTCAAGTTTTAAGGTTTAAAATCGCCGTTTTGATGTCTGGCTTGAACTGTGGTAGTTCCCCGTCTGACTGATGTCCAGCACAACCTTTCCATGCGCTTCACAGCCTCGACTTCCCGATCGCTGACTTCTGGCACCTCCTTTCTTTCCCATTAGCGTTCTTCTGGCAGTGCCTTTTGTGACGATTGCACACAAAATGATCTCCTTGCTGCCTCTGTCAGCATTTTTGATTCGTATCTCGCTTGCTGGTTTGGTTCTTACAAAAATTGAACCAACCCAGGAATCCTTGGGAGAGCGAGAGAGGGTAAAACCATTCCTGATGCCTAGGGGAAAATGCTTGTAGCTGTTCTAAAATAGACTTAGTAAAAACTGGTGGGTTTAATTTGTCCGATGATTTTATCCTTGTGTATTAAATATTAATTCCATAAATGTAAAGGGTGAAGTCGCGGTGTTTTGGGAAGATGCTAATTGTATGGAAAAAACGTATTTTGAAATAATGATAGAAATTTTAGTCTTGTAGAAAACATCTGAAACCTGGAGATGCCCTTCTGCTTTTATAAGCACCACAGGGTCTGTGTTACATACAGAAGTTCAGTGGATATACACTGATTCTATATGACTATTGCAATATCTCATAAGGAAACCTCCCTCTGTACTGGCTGCACTTGATTTTTCACGTATTTTCCCTTTGTTTCTCTGTCACTAATGGTGCTTCACATGGAACAACCTTTAGTACAGTCACGCTCCCCACAATCACAAACGTTTCTTCGGCCAGAATCACTATAGGAAATATTTTGTAACTGTAGACATACCAGGAGGTAAGGCTCGTGCACCGGAGATCTCAGGAGAACCTTTTCACATTGGGGTTTATTAATGAGTTCCATATCATAAGAACTTTACATAATTTTTTTTCTTTATTTTTTTATAGATATTCTTTTCTGCACCTTTGACAAGATCCTTTTACTGTATCCCAATATCCATCTTGCCAGAGAATAACTACTTTTTAAGATGTGACAGGACTTCTCAGGGCAAATCAGTGTTGCTTCTAAGTTTATGTTGACAATAGAGCCCATGTGTAAGAGAATATAAAATCTCCTGAATTTCCAGACTGGAATGTCCTGTACAAGACTGTGTTCTGGATTCATGTTTTCCCCTGTATTAAGTCTGTTTTTTGTACGTGACGAGCTTTGTGTGGTGACGCCAACCACTTTGCAGTTCCCAGTGTCTGTAGCACTTTCCAGATTGGAAAGAAAAGTGGAAGTCTCACATATAATTAAATTTCTACAAGTTTTGCAAAGGTCTGCAGCTCAGAAGAGACCCAAACTGATGCATACCTTGAAAGGAAAGGCAGGCACAGCTCAGCCTTCCTCTGTCCTCTTGGGCAGCCGCTGGCTCGCTGGCCAGCACGTACTGCTCTCGGGACACAAATCATCAGGAAACCAGAACTCACCGTTCCCTCTCTCTCGTAGGCCTGAAAAACTGTCATCTTTCTCAACTGTTGTTCTTGCACTTTTGTTTTGTAGGAATCAGAGTTTCTCTGTCTGGAGTTTGACGAGGCCAAGGTGAGCCAGATGCTGAAGAAACTCTCGGAAATAGAGGAGAGCATGACTTTGTTGACTCAGACCACTTAACCAAATAAAGAGATTGCAACTCAGAAAACGAATGACCCCTGGTACTTTTTCATAATTCCTGTTTCTGCGCATAAAATAGGTAACAATTGTTAAATCCCGGTTATAACTACACAATGCAGTCACAACCAAGTATGGGCTAAGTCCCGCTGTGAAGCTTTTCTCTGTCCCCTCCTCCAGGCCTGTTCTCCAAGGCGGCGGTAGCGTTGTTCGCAAAAGGCTTTGCATAATCTGGCCTTCGAGTGTAGCGTAGCTTTTCTCTTTTTCCCCCTCAATCAATTTTTGAGTCTTCCAGATGCTGTACATACTGGGCTGGAGGAACGGCAAAGGTGAATCGGCTGGTTGTGGCAGGGGGGAAATGAGCAGAAGAAACAGGCAGACTAGGGGGGGGACTCATGTTTGTCCTTTTAAACCATGGGCTGTGTAGGACAAATCCATCTGCACGAACTCTGCCTGCTTAGAGCTTAAAGCCCGGGAGAGCAGATGAAGTGCAGCGAGTTCAGGGAGCGGAGACACAAACGTACATTTCTGTCATCGCGAGGCTCTGCGCTGCTGAGGATTAAACAAACCGTTCCCGAGGGTGTGAGGTGGCTAGCCTGGGTGGCCCGTTGGATTCCAGGCTGCAGGTGGCCAGGGGACAGTCGTGAGCATCCCTTGGGTAGTGGCAGGCACCGGTTTGCCAAAAGCAGCAGCCTGCTGGCATGAGCTGATCGCCGGACCCAGCAGCCTGCTGGCGAGCCTTCAGAGCCAATTCTGACCCTGAAGACCATCCACCTTCATCAGCCTTGCAGCCCTCGCGCAGCCCTGGCACCGAGCAGCACGGTGTGTTTGAGGACGGTGCTCTGTCAGGGCACAGTTTAACTTGGCTGCGCTTAGTCCTGGTTGTCGTGATGTTTGTGTTGACCTCGGAAGATCCTCAGGGTTTCTAGTGTGTGCATGTTCAGCGTGGAATTTGGGTAAAAGGAAAACGCCCTTGGCAACCTGAGTTGTGTGAAGAAAGCTTCCCGAGGCGGGAAAGGTACATAAAGGGCACCACGATTTGAGCTGCCCAGGTTGCTTTGGCTCTTGGCTGCGGAGACCACCCGCGTCTCTCTGCCATAGTGCCAGACTGCAGAGCAGCCACTGCCCTTCCGACTAACGAGGACTGAGCAGAAATGTTTTCAGTTTCAGGGGTTTCTGTTCAGGGATGCAACTTTGTCAGCTTTATCCCAGCGGGATGGATAACCACGCTTACGGCCTTATCAGTGCAGGGGGACCTGGAGGGCTGTTCCGAGCAGGCTAACGCTTGCATGGAGCAGGATGGTCCCTACCAGAGAACTGCCTGAGAGTCCATAAAACGGTGACGGACCAGCTGGAGATGACACCAGGTCGCTGTTCTGCTTTGTTGCTTAATGGGAAGGCGTGCACGCACATTTGGTTGGAGGCTACATTGATTCTTTCCATTTTATTTTAGCTTCATAAGCAACCTCCTCCTGAGCTAAAATTACATTGAGGGCTTGTACCAAGACAGAGATGACAACATACAATGTTCTCGTGCCATAACTAAAGTACTCCTCATTGCTTCTCCTTGTGAATTTATTGCTTGTGGCGTTGCCAGATTGTACTTGGAAGCAAACTCTCTCTTCAGAGGAAGGGAAGGGCACCTTTTCCCATCTGCCTGGTCAGAAGGGAAAGCATCACCCAAGCCAATTTGTACCGCTGCTTTGGGAATTAACATTTCCTTTGCCGTGCCTCTCCCGCTGCCACCTGGTTCTGGTACCTCTTACAGCCACCTGGGTCTCCGCTCCATCTCGTGGAGGCACTGCGCAGCCCACAACTCCTCGCTTTCCCCGTCTGCCTCCAGCTGATACTTCGTCAGAGTGGAACTGGGCTGTCACCACCGACCGATCCTCGCGCCGAGTCCCTGGGTAACCGGCTGCCAGCACGGCTGTGAAATGCTGAGTGGATGACGGTTCTCTGAGCTTTCCATTTGCTTTTCCGCCAAAGTTCATGAAAATGTTTTTCTGTGGTTTAGAGCATGTTAAAAAAAAAATAAAAAAATAAAAATTCAAGGTCAGGGAAGGATCATGATCTTAAGTAACTCGCACTGTGTCAAACATACTTATTGTTTTATTTTAACATGGTCAGAGGATAGGAAAATGTGCTATAAATGGAAATTAAAGAGAAACAAACTGGGAACAGATGTCAGGAAGTATTATTTCATACAAAGAATAATAAATATGTGAAATGGCTAACCAGGCAAGGAGGCTGAGGCAAAAAACATCGGGGTCGTTTAAGAAATACTTGGATACTTTCCTAGTAGAGGTGAGAAGTTAAAAAGGGGCACGTTTTTATGGGTGGCCGCTTCTCTCTCTTCCCAGTCCTCCCTCCCCTGAATATCTAATGCTCCTGATTTTCTTCTTGGTGGATGTTTGCAAACTACCATGCAAAACTGGAAGAAATAAAGCTGAGAGTTTTGGGGACCAGGCTCTGCCTGGCCCTTGGTAAGGGCGCAGGAGTGTCACTGGGCAGCAAAATCATTTCTGCTTCCCGAGGTTTGACGTGGGCAGGGCGAGAGGATGCTGCGCTTCCCCAGACTGCTGTAGTGCCCAGCTGCTGCTGGGGCACGGAGGACAGATTTCCCCCTCGAGCAGGACCGTGCCTTCCTACTGAGATGCTTTGTGTGTCTGTCTGTCCATCTGTCCCTCCCTGCAGAGTTTTGAACCTGTTGGCCACTTTTGGCTGAACTTGGAGGAGGGGAGGCCTCTGATGCTGCTCTGCTTTGCTTCCTCAAGTGAAGGACACAAGTTACTAGCTCTCCGTGGTCCCACTGCGTATCTCTGCGGTATTGGCAAATGAAAGCTGCTGCTTACGCACTTCAGGAGAGATTTCAGATTCCTTTCCCAAAGCCCAGATGTAAACCAGACTCAGCCTGACCGCGTGGCCGGGCAGCTGCCGCTGTGGCTGGGGCCCCGCGTGGCTGCTGGCCTCCTGCGTGGCTCTGTCCAAGCAGACATCCCAGCACAGCCCTGTTGGCCACGGGGGCCTCATCCTGTTTTGGTACACCACAGCCATGGCTCCCTCTCCTGTGTCTGCGTGCTGAGCCATGCCAGCAGTGTGACACCAGGTCCAACTACTCCTCCTCCTCCTCCTCCTCTTCCTCCTTCCTCAGGGAAGCGGCCACGTGGCACCCTGCCCTGAGCTGTCAGTCGAGCGTGCCGGGCAGTTTGTAGATTTACAGCAGGGACACAAGCAGCTCAGCACAGCCAGAGGAGGAACGTGAGGGAGATGGGGAAGGGCTGAAGAAGGGCCCCTCCATGAGCCCCACCTGGCAGAAGGTTCCCTGCCTGCTCCTCAAAAGCAGCCAGGGAAGGAGCTGGGACACAACGGATGCCACGCTCCAATATCCTTAACCTCAGAAAACTCCCCTTCATACCTGCCTGCCGGCTGCCCCATCTCCGTCCTTCCTGGTTTACTGACAACCAAAACCCGCTTGCGAGCGGGACAGCGCTGTGCCACCGGGCTGGGGCAGGCGGGGTTTCCGTCAAAGCCCGGACAGTTACCCTAACCCGCGTGGTGTTGGTGGAGGCAGGGCAGGCAGCCGCCAGGCGGGCGCTGCTCAGACAGGGGACAGCACCCGGCAGCGCCAGCAATTTCCTCCAGTCCCACTTTCGCCGGCGCTTTCCCGAGTGACAGCTCGCCGAAGCCATGGTAGATTTACCCCGCTGTGAGAGTGGGCTGCTGCTGCAGCTCCAGCACCATGTCCATGGTGACTCCAGATGCGCAGCTCCAGATGTGCAGCCCATCCCAATCTCTGCTGCTTCCTACCAAAGGCTCGTAAGCAGCGGCCACACGCTGTTGCAGCCTTCAACTGGTTCTTCCTCAGATGTCACCTTTTGCACTGCTAAAATGCCCTGCAACTTATTCAGGCAATGGCTTGTTGTTTTCCGGGAGTTCCTCCAAGTTGCCGCTCGTTTATGAGCCGGGGCTCCCTAAAATATCTGCGAGTGCTCTTGCCTTCAGTCACACATTACACAATTGGCAAGCCCGGCGTTCGCTCTCTGCTTGGCAAAGAGATTCCTCTTAGCGCGATCTTCTTTTTTCTTGGTCCGCGTATTTCCAGAGCTGCTGAATTTTTAAAGTCTTTTTCTAGGCATAGCTGTATTTGAAAAAAAAATAAATAAAAATTTAGGCACACCATGTTTTTCCAAATCCGAGCCAAGCAAGCGCTGTATTTCATAAGGCTTTGGGCCACGGAAAGCAGCAGACACAGAGACATACTTATTATATATTGGTGTTGATTTACTTTCCCATTGTTCAGGTCACTGAGTCTCATTTTATTTTACATTTCTTTTTTTTTATGTCTCTTTCTTACAGATCCTTTTTGCAAGGGTAAATACCAGGATTAACACTTGTGCTTTTATTGTGTTTCACAGGAGGGGTTTCACTGGAGTCCATGGCCTCCACATTTTGTTGTGCTTTAACTTTTTGATAAACCGATTGATATTTTGAGAGATTTTCTTTTCCGTACACCAGTTCTTTGCTAACTATCAATAAAATAAATGACTTACCATCTTTCTGAGATTTCCTGATTTAGATATTTACCGACCATTTGTAGATGGTCTCTGAGAAGTTTTACCTGATGACTCACGCTTACCCCGCGTTGCTCACGGAAATGTTTCCTTCCCCTTCTGGGGAATTTCAACAGTTTATTCATTTATTCCAAATATTTATAAAGAGGCACTCAGTCGGTGCCAGGGACAGAGGGAGCTGTTTTGAGAATGTGGTACTGGGGAGCACAGCGGTCCTTTGCAGCAGCCACTGACGACTTTTTAAGGCATTACATTTCATGTGGCTTGTGACCCGAAAAATAGACGCTGACTCCTCACCTTGGAGCTGGGACTGTCAAAATCCGCCTTTTAAGTTATTCCCAAAATCCCGGGGAAGCAGGACTCAAGGTGTCGTTTAATCCAACGTGGAGGCCAGACTGCGCTCCTGGGCCTCCCTCACCGTGTTGGGAGGTAAAGGTGACGGCGCCGAGAGGCGGGCAGCCGTCACCATCCATGCTTTCTCCCTTCAGCGCAGCGAAATAAAGCTGTTTCTACCCATAGAGGTCACCCTGATTTAGCCATGCCTTGCCAAAGCTGTGGATGAGACCCCCTTTTCCTCAAACGGGACACGCATAAACCAACAAAAATGCCTTTTCCCAGTAGCATGAATCCCACGGGTGATCCCCGGGGCCGCTGGAGTCCCCAGAGGACACCATGTGTCACCTCCCGTGAAAGGGTGGCAAGGGGGATGCGGCCACAACCTCACCTGGTGCAAATGCACCTCTGAACTGCCAGCACCACTTGGGTGGGATTATTTTGGGGTATCGCCTGAGACGTAATGGGGTTGATCATCCCCGTGCTCAAATCCCCAAACGTCTTGCCCTTCCTCCTTCCTTTTAGCGGTAGCAAGGCAGATCTTAAAATGCAAGAAATTGCAGGAAAATGGGTTTGAAAGCATGTCGGCGGGAGGGGGCCGGGGACAGAGAGCCTGCCTGGGGGCGTTTGGCGCCGGCGCATTTTGCAGGTGGCCCTTAGCGTTATCACAGCAAGCAGGACCCAAGGGGAGGTCCCTGAAATGCGGGGCTGTCAGAAGACATCGGCCAACAGGGAGGTACCAAATATTTCTCTGAAGACGTTTTCTTGTTTCTTATCTCCCCTGCGTGCAGGTGACTCGGAGCTTGCATTTTAATTCCCTTAGCGGTTGGCCGCACTGAACTCCGGCACTCGGCCATTAGCTTTCGTAATGAGATGGTATTGGAGAATATGTAACACCAGGTAATTGAACAAATGGCATTTTTGGATGCCGGTGAGTGTCTCAGACCCTCGAGGAGCAATGTTTTGCAGGGCTGGATGGGGGCAAAAACAGCTCTCACAGCACAGAACCCAAAGCTATAGTGCTTCTGAGGGGAGCCTGGGAGGAAACATTCAGCATTTGGGTTTGATGATGCGTAATTTCTCTGCCATGTTTCCTGAGCTTTCTGGCCAGTTGGCAGCCCTGGCCGAATCCAGCATTGCCAGGAAATTATATGATATCGTGCATTTTAGTAATAAATGGCACTCTTCCTGCCTTGCAAATCAAACCATGTAGAGCATTAGAGTCTTCACGGCATCTCTGTTCCCGGCAGTGAATGAAGAAAATAAGCAAAGCGGTATCAGGAGGAGATGGCGGCTCGAGCAGAGGGAGGTGTCGGTTTGATCCCAGCCACTTACACGTGGCTCAGGGCTCTGCCCGTACTCACAAAACACGGCAGCTGCTCCACCACCTTCCACAAAATATCTGGTGGCTTGGTGAGCTCTGGCCTCCTCCAGGCATCCCCTTAAAACCAATTTGCTACTGTGGAGCCTCAGGACATATCTGCATTTTCCAACGGCCGAGGAGCACAGTGCGTAAAGCTAATCACCTGCTCCAAGGTTCTGCGAGGCAATGGCATGCAGAAGCTCAAGGTTAAAAAACGCCGTCAAGAAGCAGCGGCCGGGAACCGTGAATACCTTTCAAGCAGTCCTTAGGCACATCAGGAGACGAGCAAGCAAAGCAGTTGGAATTTATAAACTTACATAATTAATTTTTCTTTGCGGGGAGAACAAACATTCCCATGTTCCAGCTCTCTCAGGGCCTTTGACAATCGGGCTCCTTTCTATAAATAATGTTATGTAAGTTTATACATTTCAATTAGTGCTTGTTCTAGTCTCTCGCAGCCCAAGGACGTTTTCACTCCAGTTTATTATTTAGGCTGTGGATAGATCATTTTGCCTTGGTGCGTCTATGATGCAATTTAAATTAAGATGCTTGCAAGCAGCGTAATAGTAATGAAACGGTCTCTGGAAAACATTGGCACGTCCCCAGTGAGAATGAAAGGGAGAAATGAGCTTTACATTACAGCGTCCGACAAAATGTCTGCACCCTCCTCTGCAGGGCGAGGGCGGGAGCGGGAGCTCTCTGTCCGAGGACACGGCCTGCGAAGGGCGAGTGCTCGTACCTGGGCTGCGCCACGGAGCCACCGGCGACACAGTGTAATGGCCACGGATGGTTTGGGGTTTTTTTTTCCCGGAGCAGGAACATCTCCGAGTCGTCCCACAGCCCTGTAACTACAACGTGCTGCAATCAGAGCCTGCAGAAATGCTTAACCCTGGCGGCTTAATCCCCAGCCACTGCAAATTAGTACAGCACCATTAACTTCAGAGGACTATTTACATGGGGGAGGTTAAATACGCCCAGGATCAGGCACAAAACCTGCAGCGATTTCGTACATGGGGCAGTGGTTTACTAATTTACGAGGCTAGATCTCATCTGTGCTGCATGCTGGTTTGTGAAGTTTTATTTATTTATAGTGAGCGCATCCATGTCAGAGGGATTTCTCCATCGAGCGGTATGAAGAAAACCCTTCATTTACTCTGATTATGTTGCTGATCTCCATCCCTAATGCGGGAGGTATCTTCCCTCCAGGTCATTTTTCAGTAACCCGTAAGTATGACGCTGGATATTAAAACTAAGTGGATTATTTTGTTTCCCTTTGCCCTGTTTTTTATATCGGAAGTTTCTCTGCAGATCCTACAATAACAAGATAAAAGCTTTCTGATCTCCTTCTTTGATATATCGTAATTCTGATACGCCGGGGGCCACATCCTGCACCCTGGGTGGTACCGCTGGCCTCTGCTCATTGCAACGAGGGCCGGGCAGTAACGGCTGTGTGTAACTCAGCAACGCGGCACGGCAAATAGCCTGTGGCCTCCGAGGTGGCTTTTACGAGCATAAACAAACACAATAAGGTTACAGGGAAAATCCAGGGCCTGGGAGAAATCAGATGAGCCCCAAGCACCTGCGAGAAGCCATCAGCAGCGGGACGGTGCAGGGCAGGAGGTTCCCAGCGGGGAGCGAGGCCCCCGGGTGCTCTGCCAGCTGGGCGCACAGTGTGCAGGATGGTGCTTGCACCCAGGGGCCGGCACAGAGGATGTGGGGAGCAGCAGGGCTGAAACCAGGGTTTGTGACTGCTGTCCTGCCAGGGTTCCCAGAGAGCTGGCACAAAAATTAGGTTGCCTTGCATCTCTCTCTCGATAGGGCCTGTCAAGCGCCTTGGAGGGAGCTCCAAAACAGCCCAGTTAGGTCCCGACCCAACCCTGCGGCCCTAAGAGCGAGCCGCCGCTGCCCCCCCGAGACAGGGCCTCTCTCCCCACCCTGGTTTTGGAGACCCTTCTGCTCATGCCACCCAAAGGAGGAGCCCTCAGCTACGAGTGCCGGCCCCAAGCCCCAGTGGAGAAACACCCACTGTGCCACCTCCGCTGTTTTGCAATCGCCATGGCCTAAACAGGATTTCACTCCAGTGGTGGCTGCAAGCGCTTTGCCAAATGGTTGGGAGTGTCTTGAAAAACCTCCTGCGGGTGGTGTTGGCATAGTTTTCTCTGCTTACTAAGCTGCCACCGAGAAAACAGCGAGCTTGGATGTCAGCAGCCTTCCATATGCAGGGCTGGTTTTAATTGGAGTCACCTTACCCAACCTGGCACTGCAAGAGTCCGAGGGAAATCACGCAGCAGAGCCTCGTCCAGGACATCCCTGAAGTCAAGGTGTTTTTTAAAAAATCTAAGTTACATGTGAAGACTGGCGGTTTTCCCACAGCTGGGATTTTGCTGGTGCTTAAAACTGCATTTGCTAAAAAATAAAAGCAAAATGGAAGCGATTCAGCTGAAGGGGGTCCAGTGCATTTGTGTAAACAGTTTTCTCACCTTCGAAGAGCTTCGGCTGCAGCCTCCGCTGCCCGGCAGTTTTCAGTTCTGCGGCTCTTCAGGTCTTGCAGCAAAATGCTGTGGGATGCCTGAGAGCCAAGGTAGGCAGAGGTGTAAGGGGCTCACGTTTCTGGGACACAAAAAAGGTGTTTTGTACATAGCACTTGTTTGTTATTTGTGAAATAATTATTGTCTGGTTTCTGCTCATGTAGAAGTTGAATTTCAAGTGGGTTCTTCTGCATCCTTTTGCCTGCGCTGCTGTGCCTTCTGTCTGCAAGGAGAAGGAGCCTCCCTGGGAGCAAAACGCGGTTAGTTACTGCAGCCTTCGTCTAAAAAAGGCAGGTATGTCCTTCTAGAGCAGGGAAAGACTGACTTTAATCCAAGCAGCTCAGGAAGTAATTATTCTTGCCAAATGTGAATCAATACAAGCACAATGCAGCTCTGCCCACAGCTTGCAAATGACAGCACGCAATGTAGCAGGGGCGAGTTTCTTGCCGCCATCGCTATCCTGCCCCACTTTGCCTGCAAGAGCAAGCTGCAACGCTCCGGGGGAAAAAAAAAAAAAAAAAAAAAAGGTGTTGCTCTGGCAGACATGGATGGATGTGCCAACCTCTTCAACTTGAGTGGGTCTGCCAAAGCTGAAGATACCCCTCACATCTCCCCCATCTCAGCAAGGCACAAAAGGAAAGTGGAGCAAAACAGCTCTGTAGTGGTTGCTTTTGCTGTGCTGGTTTGCATGCGCGTGTTGCGGGGGGCAGTGGGGAAAATGACTGCGTGAGGAGACCACTGAAATGTCGTGTTCACGTCGCTGGCAAGCCTTGCTGACAAACCTCGCCTACCCTGGGAGACGCTCTTTGCTGGACTGAATTCCAGGCTCAAACATTTAGGTGGGAAAAAACAGGTTCATTCCTGGAGGAACTGAGATGCTCCAGCTCCAATTCCACCTTGTCTGTGCGTTTTTAGATTTTTCTCATTTCCAGTGTTTGAAAATCAGGGCTGCTGCTGAAGTGCTTACATGCCACAGGAGGAATCTTTAGGCTCCCATTATTATTTAAATTTTAACCTCTTGTCTTATGTTCTTAACCTCCTCAGTCACAGAAGCACACTCAGGTTAGTCCCGTGCTTTCCGGGTGTGCTCTAGCCACACCAGTCTGTCCACAAAAATCAGATAGAGCTATGACCTGGATAAGCTTTGGCCCATCACAGAAAATTAATTCCAGCTGCGCTGGCCTTATGGGAGCATTTGACCCAGGAGAACCAGGTGAGTATTTACAAGAGGGAGGTTGGGAAGCATTTCAGTCCATGTGTGCCTCCAGCCAGCAGCATTTTTGGCCCAAGTATGGGTGCAAGCTTTGGAGCAGGGACTGTGGTGCTAAGAAATGTCATTAACATTATGGGATGCGGTGTGAGGTGTCTGGGCCAAGCGCTTCCATAATGTAAATCATGACCAACCGTGCTGGACTTATAGGTGCTCCCCATGGAAAGGCGCTAGTCAGTGTTTCGGATGAGATGGGTGCTGGTCACTCGTGGCAAGCTGCTGCGGGGAGACTCTGTTCACAAGAGTGGCTGCAAGCAGGTACCTGGGAATGCTGGGCAATACACAGGTTCAAGGGAAAATCCTCTGTCTGCTGCTTTCTGGTAGCTGGGGGAGGACATGCCCGCAGCTGCTGCAATGGGGCTGGGAGCCGTGGTGGGACGGGACGTGCTGTGATGTGGCTCCCCCGGGAAAGCAGCCCACAGCCCCCAGGGGCAAAGCGCCCCACAGCTGGGCCCCGTCTCGCCGCAACCTGGCTGCATCTGACTTCTCTCGCTCTTGCTTGGCTGCTGTGAAACAGGAATAGCAAGATAACCTTGAAGATTTTTATAACCTGGGACTTGTTCCTACTTCTCCTTTGCTCCTGGCAATGTACCAATTATTAATTAACAGGCAAATGCTAGAGAAAAGGCCAGTGCACATAGCTCGTTTCCATAACTGTAAACGCAGTAGCCCCCAATCAGCTTTTATTCCAGTGAACCCAATTGCTATGACAGCAATGAATAAATAGCTTGGAAAAAATAGGAATTATTTTGAATTTGATAAAAAATTAGAGTTGAGTCCTTTTAAAAGACTCCCTTTTCTGTCTGTTGTGCATATCACACTACCTATGGAAAAACTCATGCAACAAGAATTCATGTCACCAGGTGACATGACAGCAATGCCCTGAGCATACAACTTCCCTGTAACCAGCCCCAGAGAAACGTTCGGCGCTCTGCACCTCACTGGCAAGGGCTGTACGCTGGGTCTAATATTTGCATCATGATGCTGAGTGACGGTGGTGTTTTTGACTATGTAGGCAAAAAAGTTATTCCAGATTCTGACCAAATTAAACTGCGTACGTACCGCTGACAACAGCTGCAACTAAAAGCAATTGCTCTCTTTCTCAGGAGGAAAAAAAAAAAAAGCAAAAATTTACTACTGTGCCCATAACAAAGCTCGGCTGTACAGACCTGAAACATGAAAATCCTGCTTCCTTTCTAATGAAGCAAACCACTGAACAACTTTAACATCAAATTTTTCAGGGCTTCCTTAGTTTCACCCAAGCACAACCAGCCATCCAGGAGAGGTCGTACGTCTGTGGTTAGATGCAGTCCCTCATCCTACCGCACACGCTAGAGGTGGCCCAGGGGCCATACTCCCTGACAGTCACACTGGCAGGTGTAATTAGCATCTACTCCACCACCAGTGCTTTAAAAAGTGTATTTTTATGAGGCGACTCATTATTCTGGCACCCCACTACCTGTCTCAATGGCTGGATACAAAATCCTCTTCCCCAGCAGGCCCTGTCAAAGCAACAACATCGACAACAACAGCAAAAGGCTGGGAACAGCATGTTTGGGTGCTGTTAGGAACCGGTTCCCATTAATTAATGTATAAGGTTGTACCAGGTCATGACACGGGATGGCGGGGCATCAGGTGGATTCGTGTCCTCGCTTGACAGCATTGTTTTATCCCGTCTCGGTGGCTGTAAGCAACAGAGCCTGCTGAAAAGGGAGAAAGAGATATAAATAAAATGAAATACATATAAATCTGAGAGTGACCAAAGTGCTTTTAAACAGGATGCCTCCTTTAAACCCCGGTGGGGACAGGGACGTATGGGAAGATGTCCTGGCTCCCAGCAGAAGTGTGTGGGGCAGGAGGGAAGGGAGCTGCTCTGGAGTGATGGGAGGATGTCACGGTGGGATGGGGGGGAGAGTTGCTCCGTGGGATGGTTTTGTGCTAATCAGATTTTATTAAACCTGACGACTGACTGAGGAGATTTGGGTTTAGAGCTGGAGCCGTTTTCGTGCTATTGTAGCAGGCTGAGGCACCGGGATGGTGCTATGCTCACTGTCACTCGTACCGGGACCTCTTAATTGGCAGCATCAGGTAAGAAACCTCAGAGCCAGGCTTCACACTCTGCCCGGCGTGATGCACAGACTGGGGGAAGGTCGAGCCGCCTACACCGAGGGGAGCGGAGCTGGAAAGTGAGCTCCCGCCTTACCCCTCACTGAGGGTTTTAGCTGAACCGAGCACAGCGGAGGCACTGGTCAGGTGATAGTTTGAAAATACGCTGTGCTCAGTGGTAATGTCGGTTCTGGGTATTTTTCCCCCTTTCAGCTAATTTTTGAGGCTTGGCTGTGAATTGGATCAGGGAATCTATTTGGATTAAAACACCTCCCCCCACCCCCCGGGGTTTCACAACGCAGCCCCGTGACCAGTTGAGTCGGTGCGATTACAGAGGAGCAGGCACGGCCGTGGGTGCGGGACTGGGAGGAGGGAGAGATGTCTTTCCCCCAAAGACAGCAGACCATTTCACCATAATCCAAACTTTTCAGCTTTAGTGTGTTTTTTCCAGGCTCCCTAGCACCCAGTGTTAACGTAACACACTGTTCTAGCTGATTTTTGTTTTCGTTTTTTTTTTTTTAATTGATCTCAAAACATATTGTTATGAAATCTCCTGTGCAGTGGAGCCAAGCTCCTGCCTGCCAGACGCTTAATTCTCCTTTCGAGCCTCGTGTTACTTAATGGACAAAGATGCTTGCCGATGTAGGGTAATTCCTCCCTTTGCTGTGATCTTTCCACTTTGATGAAAAGCACAGCTTTACTCAGAGGTGAAGTACATATATAAATATTTGAAGAGGAATGAAATATGCAATGTCCCTCCCAGTGCGTCGTGGACAGGGATGTTCCCTCCAGGCCCCTGAATGAGATTTTGGAGCGGCTCCAGGAGACTCGCTGCGGGTTTTCTATGGGCTTCCAATATTTAACGACACGGAGTACGGGGAGCTCCGTACGTGCTGGGGATACTCATGCTGTTTCCCAAACCAGCCGTGTTTATGGCTGTGCACGTCAGCTACTGAGCCTTGGTGAAAATGAGCGCTGTGAAATGGAAGTGCATAAACGTGTATTTTCACGGATCGTGGGGACATGCTTACCTCTTCCTTTGCAGTGAAAACAGTTTTTTAAACAACTGTGCCAGGTGACATTGAGATAATTGCTTTGGTTGGGCCTCTCCTCATATTGGATTGAGAATGCAGGTGCTAAAAATAGAAACAAATGGCATGTGTTGATTTTCTTCCTGTACAGGGCAAAAAGCTGTGAGGTTGAGTCCAGGGGAACTGTAAATCTGTCTGCTGGTTGCTATTGATCTGGCCACAATGAGACTGGAGACTGTACTCCCTTGCTGTAACAGCACACGTTTTTATGTTTTACTTCAGTATGCATCCTGGGTCTTGGAGATTTCTCTAGTTTATTTCAGTAGGGATGTTTGGCCAGGATTTGTAGTCTCATCAACTTAGCAAGTAAGCAAACAACAACAACAAAAAAGAAGGTTGCTAATGAGTGAGTCATGCATGATTAGTATCAGCTCTGGAGGGCAAATTTCCAAAATCTGAAACTCTCAGAAACTTATTTACTAAGGGAAGCACTGGCAGCCTAAACCAGTCCTTTTCTCCGCCTCCCCCTGCCCCCCCGACTCAGTAACAAAAGCTTCGTGGACCACCACATAAAACTAAGCCAGCTGCAATTACCTTGCTTAAAAAGTGGTTGTTTTTTTTTTAAAAAAAGTGACACGGAACAACATTTTTCAGCACAGTTAGGGGTTCTCCTCCTTTGCTTGATGCCGTGTGGAAAAAAAAAGAAACCCAGAAGGAATGAACATTGTCACAAAGATGTTTTGTAGCCACAACCAGCAGCCCCTGTGGCTAGTCTGTAAAACTGGTTGGCGTTTACCTCAGAAAATGTGTTTTAGTTATTGCAGGAGGGAGGGAAGGAGGCACCACCTCACCTTCACCTGCCAGTGAAGCTGGCAGACATCAACGTGCTGGTGTTCGCCTTTCTGTCAGGTCCAGCACTGCTCCCTCCCTGTGCAAATGGCGCCCAAACCGGGCACCTTGTGGGGGGGGGGGGGGGGCGGCGCCGGGTGCCACCTCCCTCCTGTGCCCGCAGTCAGCGCTGCTGTGTCTTGCGACGAGCGATGGGTGTCTGTGGACACCCGAGGGACACCGATGCCCCCTTGTCAGGGGCGTTTTACCTCAGGAAAGGGGGTGAGGCGTCGAGGGATAACATGGCGGCCGGGAGGGGGTGAGGTGTCGAGGCAGAACATGGCAGACAGAAGGCGGGGCTGCGGGCGGGCGCCGTGGCGGCGGGATGGGTCGGGACGGGTCGCCGGCCTCCTTGAGGTGGCGGTGGGGAGCGGGTGGCGAGGGAGACTGGCAGGGTGACGAGGCGCGGAGTGGCGGAGGGGAGCGGGTGGTGGGGAGACAGCGCCCTGCTGGGGAAGGGGGCCGGCGAGGTGGCGGCGCCAGGCCTCCCTCTCCGCCCGCCCGCTCCTCTCCTCAGGGACACGACGTTCCGCCAACCGTGGGGACGACGGAGGTCGCGGGAGGGGGGCGTGGGGCGGGTGAGGGGGTGCCCACATCCCACGTGCCCCGCCCGGCCCCGCGCCGCCCGCCCCACCAATCCGCTGCGCCGCCGGCCGGGGAGGCGGGGCTTCAGCCGGGAGCGCCGCCCCTCCCTGCTCACCACCTCCCCCCCGCGCGCTCCCCCCTCCCGCCCCACCCCGCCCGCAGCGCGTGGCGCGAGCCGCGGCGGCGCCTGGCTGCTTACGGCGGGCGCGCGCGCGCGCGCGGCGGCGGTACCGGGCAACAAGTGAGGCGCTTCCCGCCCGCCGCCCCTCCTCAACGGCCGCCCCGGCCCGCGGCGCCTCGGCTGCTGCTGGGTCGTCCTCCGCCCCCGTCCTCCCGCATCCCACCTCCTGAGGAGAAAGCAGCAGCGGCGGCGGCGGCGGCGAGCGCCGTCCCGCGGGGAAGGCGTCGGGACAGGACGAAGCCTGGGTGGGCGCCGCCTCGGCATCGCCCTCAGGTGCGGGATGGAGCTGTGGTAGGGCGGGCGGCAGGCAAGCCGGCGCCCCGGGGGTGGTGAGGGGGAGGGAGGGACGCCCCCCGCGGACAGGCGGCCGGACAAAAGCATGGTGGATGCGGCGGCGGCGGTAGGAAGAACCCCGGCGGAGACCCGCGGCAGCCTGGCAAGGTACGTGCGGGAAGGGGGGCTCGGCCGCCATCACCTCCCTCACCACCCCCCGCCGCCGGCGCTGCCTCCTCAGGGCGGCGGGGATCGGCGCTGCGGAAAGGGCTGAGGAGGGGGAAGAAAAAAAAAAAAAAACACCAAAAAATCTTTTTTTCTTTTTTTTTAATCTTATTTTTTACCTCCGCTGGTGGGGTTTTTTTCCTCGTAGCACCCCCCCCGGCTTTGTGTACTGACAGCTACAAGCTACCGGGGGGTGGGGGGGAGGGCGTGCATATTTATTCGGGATTTTGGGGGGGGGCTTTTTTTTTTTTTTTAAAATTTTTCCTTCCCTCCCTCCCTCCCTCCCGCTCCGCTGTGGGAGGCGGCGGGCGGTGGGAAGGGAGGGGTTAAGCCCCGCGGAGGCGCAGTCTCTCCCCGCGGAGCGGCGCGGCGCGGCGGCCGCCGGCACATGTTGCCACCAACTCGGCGAGGGGAAGGCACGGAGGCGCGATCTGTTGGCATGGATGAAACTTAGGCCAGCTCAGCCGACTTAAACGACCGTATGTTTGCCGTCGCCTTCTCCCCACCCCCCCCCCCCTTCATTTATATTCCACCCCCCTCCCCCATTTAGACGGGTGGAGGAGGAGGAGTTGATGCCGAAACCGTGAGTTTTGGGTTTTTTGTTTTTTTTTTCCCGGAGAAAACCTGAGCGGTAGGTAGGGTTGCTGCAGTGCTGGGTGCTGCTGCAGTCCTCCCCTTGGCTGGAGGAGAGAGGCAGAAGGCGGGGGGGGGGGGGGGGGAGCGGGACACGACACAGGGCACGGTAGCGCCCGCCGGGTTTTTTTCGGGGGTGCCAGTGGAGCTGGGAGACCCGCACAGCTCCTGGGGGGCCAGCTAATTAGCAGGCTGTAACCGAGTAGGTTAATTATTGATTACCTGGATTTTGCTGTTACAGTATAGCGCTGAGGTGGTGGCTCTAAAGTCTGGACTTTGGTGAACCTGTCGGGGGGGGGGGGGGAAATGCTCTTTTTACTAGAGTTGGCCTCGAATATCAGTGCTCCTTCAGGAGACGATGCTTTTTAGTCCTTTAAACTTCCCGAGACACGCTGTACCCCATCAGGAGGGGACTTCAGGTTACTAGCTGTGATTGTGGCCAAACTGCAGCTCGCAATTCATTAGTCATCCTGCAAAAATTTATGGTGAAAGTTACTTGAGTAATCCTTTAGTCCGACCTCCCAAAATGCTCAGTGCTGTTGGAGTTGATGATTAAGCGCTAATGTTTAGTTTTAACTATGCAAATTAAGAGTTTGCTTGGCTCAGTTGCTTTTTTCTTTTTTTTTTTTTTTTAATATCATTTTGGGCACAGAAGAGTTTAATCTTGCTGTGGAAGGATGTGTGCATAAAATTACAAGCTAAATATATAATCTGAAAGTTGTTGAGGAAACATGATTATAGCGTTCTCCTTTGAGGAAATTTCTGGTTAATTATTGCCTCCCCCCCCCACCCCATCCACCCCGGCCTTAAAGAGAGCCGGCCTCGAATTTCGTTCCCTTTGAAAGTTGCTTAAAACGGTTTCGTGTTCTCTTTGCAGTTCCGCTTTCACGTCAGATTTTTCGTGCCGTCACGGAGGGGTGTGTGCGGGTGGGGTGGGGTGAGGGGAGCAGAGGACCCTCCGGTGAGTTGGGACAGTCGGGGCTTTGTTGGGATGGCGAGCTGGCCGCCTTGTCACCTTGGGACCCAGCCCGATGCCTGTTGATACCACCCGAGGGGTAGAATTGGCTCTGAATTATTACCGAATGCGTGGAGGAAGCGGAACGGAGAATCAGCTTTTCTCGTTCAGCAGATGCAATCTCTATAGTGTTTTGGTTTTTTGTTTTTTTTTTTTCCGGGGCCGTGAACAACTTGAAGAGAATAGACTCTTTAAAAAAACAATACTGCGTTGGAGATTAATTAAAATACAGCGTTTCTCGTATACTTAAAAACATAATGCTGTCAGTTAGAATCAAAATCTTTTGGCTTAAAGGCAACCCTGATTTTGCTGCTTGCTTTGAACGTGTGACTTTCTACCTGAGATGTTGTGCAATACTGTTGTATGGCTCTGAGGAAGCTACAGAGACTGCGTGAAGTGATCAAAAATTAGAATTTAAGTAACTCCGTCGGCTGTACACTGGTTTTGCTTGGCTTTTTGCTTCTTTTCCCTGTGTACTATAAATAGACAAGGAAGACGGAGGAAAACAAGGTATAGCAGCAAGGTAACACTGCTGAAGGGACTTGTTTTGAAGGTCACGCGTTAGATGACTGGGAGTGCTAGCTAGCTCTCTGATGCCCTGTCTCGTGATAGATACAGCTCACTAATCTCCCCAGAGATTGTTCCTAATGAGCACAATGTCACCGGTGGTCAAAGGTTTTATTATTATTGCCTGTAAGCTCCTCCTAAATTTTTTAAATACTTCTGGGGGATGAGGATGCTGCTGAGGAGATCAGTATAAAAGTAGCACTTGCTCAGGCTCTGCTGAAAAATGAGAAGTGGGTAAAGTGTTTTTGTATTCTATGCTGACAAATATATGCAATTGTCTGCATGTATAAATTACACTGTGTATGGTGGGGGAAAATGCAGGATTGGAGTCTTCATCTTCCTGCCTACCCATCATACTCCTTGGAGAATGAAGTCTTTCAGAGGAGTGCTCCTCCATGGTGACTTGTCAATGCCATAGCAATTGTCATTTTACTGCCACCTGGTGCGGCTATTTTTGTAGTGGGACTAGCTCTGAGAGTGATTTTTCCTGTTGGCTGTGTTAAACCCCTTGAAGGAGAACAAATGGTGGTGATAAAAGGCAGTCTATGTCAGTGCTGATCGTGTTGAAACATATGACGTAGTCATATGTCTCCTACCACAGCCAATATTGTCATTATCACAACAGTCAAGCAGGGGTGGCTTGCCATTGATACGTGTACTTGGCTGAAGTCTGTATAGCTGTATTTCTCCAAATGAACTAAAGGAGAGGAAAAAGTTTGAACAATATCAATTAAAATCCTCAGCCAATTTCTTTGGTCACTTGTTCTTTTTCAGCAGATGACTTCATTTTTGACAAATACATGTCAAATTGTCTTGTAAAATCTTTACTTCAGACAGCTTGTGAAACCACAAAGTTAGTTACTTGATGGGCTTTTTCTGTGTGCTGTCAGACTTGCGGGTTTTGATGGAAAGACTGAGCAGCTCTGTCAGAAATGCATCAAGGGTTGATGTTCCAGATCTCTGTTGTTTTACTGGATTTGATTATATCGCATTAATATCTCTTTTTTTCAGTTGAAGCATTGGCACTCTAAATAATATAGCCTGGTAGATTTGTTGTAGGTTTGTTACACACTTAAAAACGTCTTAAAATGTGTAATTCTAAAACTTGCCAAGAATAGGCCAAAGGGGTTTGGGGGGGAAGCTATTGGCGAGAGTATACTTAATGTGGCAACAAGGTTTTGTATTTAGTTTGATTGGTGTGTTTTTGTAGAAAGCACAGAATATAGGAAAAAAAATGTATCTCATTAAAATAATTAGTCTTTTAATGTGTGTGGTTTTCATGTTAATGTTTCTAGAAGGCCGTTAGGAGTGATCACTTTCCAAAAGCTTGAAACCGGCTTTGTCCCTTTCATGGGTTGTCGGTTTGGGATTTTTTTCCTAGTATATCTATTTATTATGTTTTCTATTCCTCTACAGTAGAAGCACATAAGTAATTTTTAAAGCAAGTAGGCATCCATTTGCTTTTCAAATTTAAACTTTTAAAATCTTTTTCAGGTATACCCAATTTTAATCCCTAATGGTTGTTTGTAAAATAACATTTTTTAACCAAAGCGTTAACAATTAGTCTAGGAAGAAGCTGCGGTCATTATGGTTGTGTGCATGAGAAATCATGGGAATTAGTGTTTGATGTTTCTAGTGTGTTGTAGGCTATATTCAGATAAGTGCTTCTCATGATTTAGAGAAGAATTTGTCTGTGAGTGCAGTTAACAAAAATTACTAGTGTAATCTCCCTGTTATGCCATGTTCTGACCTCACAAATGTATATTTAGATGCTTTTATCAGTCTGCTACTACTTCACAGTTGCATTGCACAATCCTTATGTGCTTAAAAACCAGCAAAAAAAACACCAAGAAAAAATTATGATATAATGAAATACAGGCACTTTCCATCATTTTAGTGCAGAACGACGAAGTCGCGAACTGAAAGCTGGGGAATAAATATCTTGGATCTGTGCAGGCACGCTTTGCTTTTTACATAGGAAGAACTGACAGGTATCTTAGGCTTGATCCTGCACACTTCTCTTGTATCTTTCTCATCAATTTCGTCGGGCTTTAAGGATTTAAAAGATGAGTAAGTAAACCTCCCCAAGTCTCCAGATCATGTAAAACCCAGTGAACAGACTGGGTCATTAAAATGTCTTTCGGTGAACTGTGCAAAAGAATGATTGAATTGATGTCTCATGAGAAGCAATTAGCATTTAAATAAGGAAAAGAATCCCAGTGTGTGATGGGTGTGGTGCTGAGATTTTTAGAGGGAGAATTGATGAAACAATTTCATCAGCAGTTGGTTGAGAAAGCTTTGTTGTTTGAGAGAAATACAATAGTAAGAGTTGGAAAGCATTTAACTTGGAACTAGTTTTGTTCATCTTTGTGAATAACTTCTGAAATTTAACAGCTGCTTCATCTTAAGCTCACAGAAGAGTTACTCAGAGTGAATTGACTAAATGACTTAATTTGTAAGTCAACTATCTAAATCAAATGAGAAAAAAAATTAAAATTTTTTTTTTGGATGACTAATTTTATTATTTTTCTGTAAAAGACTAATGCTCAATGGTTTATGAAGCACCGGAGGATACGCATATTTGTGCGAAATTTGCAGTAGCAGTGTGGTATTGACAGTTTGTGTGCGCCACGCCAAGGTGTGTCTGCATGTGGGATGCCCCGCTCCCTGCCGCAGACGCCCCCTGTTCCGCCGGTGCCGCGTTTCCTGCTGGTAGCATCATCCTTCGGTAGACTGGTGCAGCTTTGAGGTGCTCCTGGCTGCGCCCCTGGTCTGTTGCGCTGGCGTAGCTGTTTGTACAGCTGCGTCGTGAACTGAATTGAGGAACCGAGTGGGTTGAGAAAAAACCTTTCTGTTTGTTTGTCTTCGATGTTATACGTAATGTAATACAGCGAGCTCTGCAAATGTGGGAATTCATGGACTGGGGAAGGGTGGGATTTTTTTAATTCAGTTTAAGGAGCGGTGAGGCTGAATGTCAGACTGTATCCTGGATTTAGTGCTAGTTCATCTTACTTAAGCAATGATTTTATTTTTTTTATCTGATCTTTGAATGTTAGAAAATGGTAATGGAAGGCTGTCTTTGGGATGGAGAATGTTATTGCAAACTCACTGCTGATTTGCTTTTGAATAAAAGCAATTGAAAGACATGCAAACCAGCTTAAAGTTGACTACTCAAACCACTCTCAAATGTAGTGGATACTGCATTGGTGTGCAGGTAACAGGTACAGAAGAAGTTCCTGCTGGGATTTAGAAGCCTCTAATCAGGTTAGGTGCTTATCCGCCATTAACAAAACCAGGCGGTAGCTGCCTAACCTGCTTAAAGATCTTTTACAAAATCCTCCTGGTACTTATATGCATCTTTATCTGCCTAGAACCACTGGAGAAATTGTTCCCTTTTCCTTAAACTTGATTGGCTGGAATGAGATCTGTATCTTATGTTTTACAATTTTGAAGGAGGAAAATGAGCATCCCTACTTACAGCTCCACTGATATTCTGAACTATAAATGAATTCTTCAGAAAGAGGAAAAACTCTTTTTTCCCTGTACTTGTTAATTACACTTGAAACCAAAACTAATTAAAGGTGAAAATCTTTTCCTGTATTTGCATTTTAAAATATATGTTTTGCATTCTTAAACATTTACTGAGTTCAGTACTGTAAATTTAGAGGCAGATCCTGGAATTCTGACCTGCATATTCAGAGTATGAATTTGGTTTGAATTGACTTTTGATTGACTGCACAGCACTTTCAGGGAAATGTGACTTGAGATGGCTGGGAAGGTTACTGGCCCAACAGTGTATCCCATCACCTAGCCACTGTCTGCAAAGGCAGCATCTCGTGGAAGTCAAATTGAAAACCAGTGTCTGTTCACTTTTAACCCAAAAGCAGGCTGGTCGTTGCGGGGCAGGAACCTCATCAGACACACCAAGTTGTAGCATCCTTGCTTTTGAAAGATAGTTTTTAGTAGTGCGGCTTATGTCTGACAGTCTAAGGTGGGCAAAGAGACAAAGCAGAGGTAAAATTTTGATGACTTGAAGTATGGTGCTTAAAGGACAGTTTTGTTAGTTGTTGGTAGCAGTTACTGGTTTTCAGATAAAGCTGGAAGAGATGCCAGGAGGACATGAATTGTCTTGTTTGTGGAAATTGTGGTTATCTGCATCTTGAATAGGTATACTAAATCACCTTTTTCTTTCAAATACAGCATAAAAGTAAGAAGTAAGACAGTGCCTCTCCAGCAGAATTTATCTTTTTAAATGTCCATTGCAAACCTGACTTCTTTCAATGTATTGCCCATTCTTAATTCTTTATTACCAGAACTAGCATTGATCCACGTGCTAAATATCTGGGAGGAAGGTAGTTCATTACCTACTTTTTTTTTAGCTTTCTGGTAATTATGGGAAGATAACACTCGAGCAGACCATATTAGGAGTAGCAGAAGTGGGTGGCTCTGTCTAGTCGAATAGCTAACCAACTGACGAGAAATTCAAACCCCCGGGTGTGTCTCGTTATGGTCGAGGTTGCCTAAAGGCTAGCTGCTTCTGGTGGGCCGGTGCTGGTGCTTGTCTGGCCCTGCCTTTGGGACCTATGTGGGTAAAGGTGGGGACAGGATCAGCAGTGTGGGGCTGCAGCAGCAGCGGGCTGGTACGCAAAAGCTTAAGCTGATTGAAAATGGGATCTGATGTGGTCTTGGCTTTGCGAGTCTTCCCTCTCCCGCACTGTTACTGGTGTTTGTTCAGCACAGCAGCAAACCTAGTGACATGAGCCAGCTGAAAACTAGTTATTGCTAGGTTCTTTACTATCTTCTTTAGCTCCCTGAACTTACTTACCACAGCCAAATCAGTGCAAAGGTAGGGTGGGACTGTGCAGTTTATAGGGGAAGGAATAAATTACAGCACTGTGTCAGCCACGACTGAAACTGTTTTAAACTGCCATGGGACTGTACCCTCTAACTTGTAATCCGTGTGATAAGTGACAATTTTCTGCCAAGAAAGATTTCTCTGCTGCCACTCAGTTAAACCTCTTCTCTTGATTCTTTGTAATTTACTATTTGTTCAAGCTGAAGCCTTCTCAAAGGTATGTAAAAACTGAAGTTTGTAAATCAGAAGCTGGCAGCTCTAGGTTATTCCTAACAAATTGCACAATGTCGTAATTCTAAAGCTTGAACTGACCTTAGAATGACATGTGATTATTTTTTGTTGTTGTTGTTTACTGGATTGGGAAAAATGGGTCACTTTCACTGCCACGGGCCCTCAAATACTGAGGTATTAAACTTAAATATTAGTTTTTATAGCAAATTGAGCTCTTACCTTCAGTTTTCAGTGTGAAATCTCAATTACTGAAAAAATAAACCAAAAAAAACAACACAACCCCAAAACCAACAGCCCAAACCCTTTTTACTTTTAAAGAATCCAAACGTTTTTGATCACAAGTTATTTTGCATGTGCAGTTAGGAACGCCTTTGTAGATGTTTAGGGTGGCTGCAGATATGCCAGTATAGAATGGTAATATTAGCACAATGTACTAATTTATAGGGACACTGCCATCGTGTAGATTGCCTTATGTAAGTGTGGGGTACATGTGGAGCTCTGTTGCTTTTTTTTATCCCTGTAGAAAATCCTGGCCAAGCTCAAGTAGTTTATACCAGTAGAAAAATTGGAATATACATTAAACCTGGGACTGAGTTTACATAAGACTTTTCATAATGACCAGAGGGCTTTTCTTGGATATACCTTGAACTTCTATAGGAAGACTTGAAACAATTAAAATATGAACTGAACATTCTTTCAGCCAATCCAAGGATTTAAATTTAACATGTAAAAAATATTTAGGCCTAACTTGCATTGAATTTGCTAGGTACACGATATTTAAGTGTCGTCTTAATTAAACTCAGACCTTTTGTGAGAGACAGCTATAATAACTTAAAATCTAGACAGCGTTGGGATGATCCGAGTGATTTACTGGTAGCTGACTTGCTACATAAAAATGGATGGAAAAAATAGTTGAAGGTTTTGTGAAGTGTTTGGTTTGAGATAGTGGAGATCTGGTGGTATCTCTTCCATCTGTAAGTGTTCTGTCAGGTAGGAATTTCACAGAAAGTGGTTTGAATGATGTTAAAATAAGGTTTTATTGTTAGAGTTACTTTGTAAAGATAACTTGATGAAAACTTTGTGGGTGTTGCTGCAATTTTTCTTAGCAGCATTGTAAAGTCAACAAAACTTTTGCTTCATAGATACTATTTTAAATAGCGTACCTTAAAAGATGACATTCTGGTAAATTCTCTTTCCTCCTGGAGGAGCTAGAGAGAGGGAAGCACCTGGAATTAGTCAAAATGGTGACAGGAAACATAGCAGTGGTATAACTTTTAAGATTTTGGGATTCTGATATTCAGAACTTACCATTCAGCAGTAAGTGAAAGGACTGTTCAGTCTTAATACCACAGTCAAAAGCTCATGTCAGTAGTCTCAGGACAGCAGTCAGGCAGGCTATTAGGAGTAGGGAGTTTTGGATTCTCATTAGGCTTTTATAAACTTTAATGCAGCAGGGATTTCCCTACTTTTTTTTGCAGCAGCTGCTGACAAGTTAACTTCTTGAGTTTCATCTTAACATAACTGCTTTGAGCAATGCCTTTAAACATGTGTTATCTGATTGCTTTGAGAAACGAGACTCTACAGAGAATAAACCTGCTGACACTAGGTCATAGTAGTCTGAGAAATTTAAATGTTTGTGATGCTTGCAAATCCTGTCAGATAGCTGCAGGGTCTGCCTGCATTGCACCTAGAGGAGTTGGCTTCGATGATGATTGGATTGTCTACTGACAAGCTTGTAGGATGGTGTTCTTGTGTAGTGAAGACTGATTCTTAATCCATGTGACTTAGTCTTGGTGAGACCTGGTGATGGAGTGTGGTGTAGAAGAACCTTGTTGGAACATGTTCTCTCCTTGGTTGTGGTTGACTTGGATAATGTTTGAGAGGCTGCAAGTGGAGTCTTGCATTGTTCTTTCAGAACTGTATCTCGTGTGGGGTGGACAATGGCTTTATTGTCTTTGTGCCTTCTTTCAATAGTAATTGCACAGGTTTGTTTTTTTGGAAGCATCTGACTAGAATATTTGGAAGTTGCCCTATGGATCATAGGAAACAAATGAGATGGTATAACAAACACAGTAAAGCTATTTTGTTTGTATTTACATGGTGCCAGATGACAATTGCTATCAGCCTGTGTAGAGGAAAATATTTACCTGTTGTTCTGTAGTTAAATAGTAACTTCTGTTCTGTAAACTAGCAGTGGTTCACAAAACTGGGCTGCGACTTATAATTCTAGATTGTATTTAGAGAAAATGCCATGTATATTATGTACCGCTGCACTTAAAATTCTATAAAGCATGAAGTTATGTTCTCTTGCATTGCTAAGATTCATATGCTTTTCATAGAATCACAGAATACCAGGTTGGAAGGGAGTTTTTATAAAGTATTTTTTTATTTATGAATTAGTAAATGCAATGGTGATGTTAATTTCCACCTTACATGCTGTTTGAGGCTGTTCCTTAATCACTGCATTCAATCCACCACAGGAAACGTAATCCAAATAGGCTTCTTGGAACGTCACCCTCATAGTATGGTAGCTGCAGTAACAATGAATGAGAAGGGAGCTGTTCAGATGTGGACTGCAGCTTTAGTGCTTGATAAAGTCAAAGTCAACGTTTAGAAGTATATTATTTCATTTTCACTGTAGTTTTTCCTTGTCTGATAACAAAAGTTCAGGTTGTTGAAAATAGTTTCCGGGCCTTGTTTTGATGACTAAAACAATGGGTCTTGTGAATATTACAGTACGACATTTTAAAGATTTTTATCCAAGCCAGGTAAATTACCATTGGAATGAATAGTACATGTTCATTAAATCAGCTTGTCTTACTTTGGTATATTAACCACTAAAGAAAAGAAAAAATTAAAGAGTTTCTGTAGGATACTGGATTAAATGCCACACGGAGTGACACGTTTTCTGTGTGGGGAAGTTGCAACAGTTTATATCTTTTCCTTTTTTTAACACCATTTCAGTTGGAAACTAGGATTTTTCACCCATCTGTGTGCAGACATATGTTTACTCAGTGTATTTTTAGAAGCTGGGCCTGACTCTTATCCCTGTGACTGCAAATGTGATGTGCCAAATGAATTGAGAATGAAGGGTGCAGTTATTTCCTGAGGTCTGTAGGTAGCTCCAGTGTTGCTGCCCCTGCAGAAGTGTTTGTTGTAATTGGAAGGGAGCAATTTAGAACTTTGAGAACCACCAGTGAAGCTGAGAGGCATTATTTCAAAGCAAGAATAAGACCAGATTTGAAAACCTTTCTGTGGGAATAGGGCTACAAGTGGAGAGCTTTATCACTATGCCTAAGGTAGCTCCAACGCTTGAGGTTTGGAGATCATTTTCTTTCACGTAAGAGGCTTCAATCCTTCTGTACCAGTTTCAGACTTGAAAGGATAGTCTGCCAGTTGAATTTGTAACCAATAAGGCAAACCAGTGGTAGAAGCTGACGAGGGCCCAAGTTTATTATCCTAGCTACTGTAAAAGCTACTTTGTGAAGCAGCTGAGTGCATGGATGAGGGTTAGGGGGAGTGGAAAATGGTGAGTAAGAAGGAAGCGGTAGCTTTAAGGCAAAGGGTGAATTGAGCAGACGGCCACAAAAATGTTTGTTTCATTGGAAGGCTGGCAACTGTCTAACAATCCTCTTTCACACTGGCAGTTTCAGATTGATTTTAGTATTTATGAGCTTTTTACTGCTTGTTTTCATCAGTCCATCTCAGAAAAGAGAGGGGCAGAATCCATCTGGAAAGCAGTTACAGCATGGGTAAGATAAGCAAAGTAACTTTTAAAGCGTAGCACGAAACTGATTAAACTGTCTGATTCTGTGCAGTGTATGTTTCATTCCCTTAAATTGTAGGGCATGGTCTGGGAGTAACTGGGCTAGTTAAGCGTAGTATTAGGAGGCTTCAGGTCCAGTTAATGTTTTTACCAGACAGCCAAAATAAGTGTTGATTAGTAATAATTATAATGGTAAAATTTGTGGGTGCTAGAAACTGAATTGAGATCTACCTTCATATGGGTCACAAGACACTGATGACTTTCCTGAGAAATTAAATGGCAAAAGCTCAGCATCCCTGCCATGAGGGTCCTGGACAACCAGTTACATGTGTGGATGTCTTAAATGAGACAGCTTTCTAAGCTAATGGGAATACAGAGATATGTGTGGGAAAGAGTTCTTTCTCAAATTTTGTGGTTATTTTGGAAGTAATTCTCTCTGTATTATGTTTAGCGAGACTGAATATACAATCTGGCTTGCGCCTGCTACCAAGCCCTATTGATATAGAGCTCTAAAAAAAGTCTCCACAAATTCTTACTTGTAAGCTTTAAGTACTAAATGCTTCTTTTTGTTGTTGCCATATCAAAAACGACCTAATAGCCTAATAGAAGTGGGGGGGGGGGGGGAAGACAAGGTTAGTCAGAAGTGCAAAATTGTTCCAGAAATAAAATAACTAGGACTTCTCATGGCATACAAGGAATGGAGGCCAGATAAAGGTTTGTTACACGGCTTGTATGGCAAATGTACATAGAGAAAATAACTGCAATATTTTTTGTTATGTTGTATTTTCCAAAGGTTCCCTTCTTGTGTGGTAAGAGAAATGCAAGTCATTCCAAGTTCTCCATGTGTGAAAAATTGAGTGGAATTCATAAAAGTTGAAAATACAAATTAGCTCAAAGAGGGATTGGACAAGGTGAGATTAGGCTCAATAACAGTAATTAAACACGGTTCAAATGCAGTTCCTGGCCCTCTAATACCTTACTACAGAAAACCAGGGGAGTATTGCTAGAGAAATGCCTCACTGTACCATTGCTTTGAGTGTGGGGGTTTTTGGCAGTTTGGGGTTTTTTGTTTTGCTTTTGGGTTGGGGTTGGGTTTGGTTTTTGTTTTTTTTTGAGCAAAGTGCACTGAAGAAAACTAGTGGGAAACAGAATGTGAAGTTAGATTGGCTTTTATTCAAATTCTTTATAGTTCTTTATGCCTCGGGCTGCATTTTAGGAAAATACAAGCTCATCCTTTCTCAGTCTTGCTATTTACTTGGATCTTGAAGTTCCATGCTCAAGTTGCGCTGGTGTCTTTTGGTATTAAAATACTGGAAGAGTAGAATTTCTCCCAAAACTAAATAATATGCTTCAAGGTGGCTTAAAGCAGGTATATGCAATTAATTAAAACTAACGTTAAAATAAACATAAACTGCTCTGAATTTCATGGCGCTTTTTGATGCTTTATGTAGTGTGTTGTTATCTCAGTAACTTTCCTCCAACTGGAACATTGTTTCAGACTGGTGTTTGAAGAACACAGAAAACATTGACTGTTACTTAGTGGTAACCCCTGTGACCTGCTTCTGCAGAAGCAGAATACTGATATCTGTTGAATATTTGCCAGTTCTTAAGATGTTCTTAGTTACTATTGTGTAAAAGTGGACTTGTGTAAAGTTCTGAGGGGAAAAAGAGATATGATTGTGTGTAGTTAGAAAAATAAATAAGTGTTCAAGAGTTCTTTAAAACTGGAAATAGCTCAGACTTTTTATAACAGCCTGTGGGGCTCTTAATGTCTTCACGTTATAAAACTGTGTTGTTGCTCAATCCAGGAATCTCTTTTGACTCACTGAACAGAACTGAGGTATTAGGGGAACCGATACATCTCACAGGAGGTATGGGGGACTGCTTATGGCTTGTGATGGGTTTAATAATAATAATTTTAAAAATTATCTTCAGAACCATAGTGTCACTATTACTGCATACGCTATTGCTAGAAGCACTACTGGAAGCAGTGCTGCATGTGCAACTGCTGTAAGGGATATAGAACTAGATGATTTTGAAGGTCCCTTCCAACCTAAAACCATTTTAAGATATCAGGCTTCAAAATGAAGTTACGTGGTGAGATCCAAGTCTATAGCTATAGCCCCAGTGGTAGCTAGTCTCTGCAAAGAAAGAAGGGTGGTAGTAACTGTTAGTATACCTGAATTACAGCTTCGTTTATCCAAATTCCTGATAGTTTAGTCCTGAACCAGTAGAGTGGTAGGTGTAATACCTGCAGGTAATAAGGATTATCTTATCTCTTGTCAGCTGCAGTGAGTAAATGGAGTTTTAATGGTTGGGTTTGGCAGTCAAATAACGTAGACAGGTTACTCAGCCCACTTAGAAAATACAGCGTAACTCCTGTCTTCAGTAGAAGATACAAGTATTTGCAGTTAAAGGTCATGGCTTCTGTCAGGCTTGAAGGAGGTGAAGTTACATGCTTTACCTTGCGTCTGCAGTCTGTTCAAAGGCTGGCGTTATATGACTGTTTGCACCAGGGTATAATGTTGTCATTGCTGTGATACGAGGTAGCCTCTTGTTAGAGGGTGGAGGGGATTTATGGATCCAGAACCAAGGCTCAGTTCCTGGTGTGTTGTCATCCCTGCTGAAGAGGGCAGGTCTGTCTGCTGCTCTTCTCTCTGCTGCATGTTTTCACTGTAGCTGCTGTGGTGCTTATCTGGTGTGCATCTCTGGTCATTGTTAGTTTTCTGCTGGGTTAGTGATGTGAACTGATTTACGGAGAGGCCTGGCAACGCACGAGAGCCAGCGTGAGGGAGGGATTGGGCCTGAGTTCTTGGAGTCAGAAAGGGAGGAGGAGAAAGTCTCCGTCAAAAGAAGGGGTCAGGTGATTAGATCGGTTCAGCTGCTTGTGGATCCACAGTCTGGAACTGCTGCAAGAGGTGAGGGTTGAGGCAGGTAGTCTGGTTCAACGCATTGTTTTTCTTTCATTCTGGGGTTACGTGAGTGTGCCTAGGTTTGGTTTAGTGCCTTGATTTGCTACTGTGGCTGCATCTGCTGGGGAGCGCTTTGCTGGTGCAGGAATGCTCGTGCAGTTATAGGCAGTGTGGGAAGGAACACCACCTGAGGTAGTCCGCATCATGTTATCTGATCTCCCTTTCCCAGGGGAATTGTTAATTGTCAATGCTAAATATTCAAGTTGTTTTAAGGGAGCTCTGCTTTGGGTGGTTTGCTTAGCTGCAAATCTGTATGATGTGCTGCTGTTGAGACTGCTCACCAGTAGTCACAGCTTACTGCTATTGAGCCTTCATGTTGAGACTTGAGATTAATATCAATCATAAGTAAAAGCGTAAAGGAAGACTGTTTTAATAGCAAAGGACTGCTCTTGGAGTGAAGAAATCGGTGTTTGGTACGTGTAGAAGCACCATTTAAACTTATTTTTAAATAGAACTATAACCTTGAAAATAGCTGGTGCCCTACCTGTCTCTCTTGCTCGCTGAAACGTTCCTTCTTTATGTAATAAACAGGAATACTGAGTTTTCTTCATCTTGCTGGAAGAGTTTGTGGGTATGCAGCACAGGTCGCTGTGCCACTGCGGGCTATGCTGCCTTTGGAACGCAAGCTAACACCCCTGCGCTGTTCAGGGTTGCGCTGTGTGAATCTACTTGCTGACCTGAAACTGCTTTTAAGGATCCTTGCTGAGTAGTGTTACGTTGTATTGCGCCCAGTGGTGGTGTTAATAAAATTTGCCCCTTTATTTGAAAGGAAAATGAGGGAGCCTTCCTGCAATAACAAGTAATACCTTTTGAGGTGTTACGTTTTAAGTAGTCACCTGCAATCTGTGTGATTGCATAATTTATCATGGGCTTTATTCAGTACCTAAGAGCGAGGAAGATGACTTTTCTGTCGGTATTAAGACGTGAGGTAACAGTTGCTTTCCCTTTTGTAGCTCCCTTCTGAAGGCTTGCTCCTTAATTTCGTGCTATAGGTATACTCTTAGTGCATTGCGTGTGGCAGCTTTGAATGGATATTCATTTTATCTACAGAGAGTGAGACAGTGTGCAGAGTGCTGCAGAAGAAGCTTCAATGGACAACTATCGGACCACTTAGAGGCTCTACTGGTTAAGAACTTTAAACATCAATAAAAATCAACAAATACGATCAATATTTGGTGTATGAATATATGGTTCTTTGATACTTAGGTTGCTATATAGAAACCTGGACTAAAAGAAAGTTCTGCTCATTTAGGAAAGTGGTGTTCCTGAAGTTGTCATATGATATCTCAGTTAATGTGTAAGCAAGCAGTTAATCCTCAGCTATTTTAAACACTCAGTGGGTGTTTTGTTGAATATAAGCAGAATGAAGTAAGTTAGATAAAACTTGGTCTGACTTCCCAGGAAAGAGGGGGTTTTGTTGCTTCATTGGTAAAATTGGTAGGATTGACTGTCAAAATTTATCCATTTGTCACTTGCTTTCATGTTTATCAATGCCCCTTATGTTTTGATGACCTTTGCAAAAGAGCACCTGCCTGTCCTACCTTAAAGGTTTTTATTATTGATGGTAACATCTCCAACTCAAATGAAGTAGTGCCTTGCTTAAAAACTTTAGTAAAGAGAAACTACTTCATGGTTCTGGGCAAGGGCCAGCATCTGCCAAAGTCTGGATCTTGAAACAAGTTCTGAGTCTTCAGAACTCCTGTTTGGATTGATTGTAGGTTGCACTCGTTGCAAATCTAGGTGTGTTTGTTTTGACATCTTGCTATAGAGGACTAGTTAGTGCACTGTCTGAATCTGAACCGTGTTTCATTGTCTCTATCCTAGAGAGGATTGCTTTTTCTGAACTTCTAAATATACTTTGCTTTTTTAGCTGCTTCTTTGCAACATCTGCCTTTCTCTTGCCTTTTTGATTCCTATAGCTAAACCTCAGTTAGAGGTTTAAGCTTATTTTTGTGCATGGCTATGTCTTAGTAGCATCAGTTTAAAAAAACAAAGTTAAAGCTGTCATCACATGTTTCACATACTAACTTTGTGAAGTCATTACAGAAAATCTACTGCTGTAACAGGGATAATCAGAATTCTTCTGCTGGATCCTAACTCCAGTGTGAGCAGTTCGAACTGATAAATCACGTGTGCCCTTAGTTAGGGGCTGCTACAGTTATATGTTCTTGGTTTTGACCTTGAGCTTGGCCTCCTCCAGATGTAACCCCTGGCTTTTGTCAGGGAGCATCGTGGCCCCCGTCTGTGTAAATTCTTGCCCCCAGAGAAGAGAGTCTCTTGTGTAATTAATTCCTGGAACTGGATGGAGTACACATACTGTGTTCAAGAAGCGTTTGGACAATGGTCTTGGATATATGGTTTAACTTTTAATTTGCCCTGTGTGGAGTCAAGAGTTGGCCTGGATCCTCACAGGTCCCTTCTAGCTCAGAAGAGTGATTCCGTGATTCTGAGTCTCGTTTTGCACCAACTCTTCTAGTCTTCTGAATGGGTTCCTTGCACGCATTTGCAATACATTCACTCTTGAGATAAAGCATAAAATAATACTGTTTAAAAACAACCTGTGAGCAGTTTCTCACCATTTTGCATTAATGTTATTTGGACTTACAGCTTTTGGTGCATTTGGAATATTTTTGTGTAGCTCATGGCTTCTTTGTAGTACCTGTTTTCTTCTTCTGTTGTGGTTCACCTTATTTTATTGATTGCTGCCTGGTCCCACAGTGAAGCTGTTTTTCTTTCCAGGTTCTGCTGGCTTGCCGTTTCCATCCATCTCTTGATCCCAGTGCTGCTTTTGTGGCTCCATAAATCTATTCACTTCTGTCAATACCTTAGTCTTGACTGCAGTGAAGTGTAAGAGCGGAGTGGAGCTGGAGGGCAACTCCTCCCTCTTCCCCCCCCCCTTCTCCCTGCAGAATCGACCTTTCCAAATACTGTATCTGTAGCAGAACCTTGGTTTATCCAGAGTATGGTTAATGTTAACCTTTTTTTTTTCCTAGCCACATGCATGTTTTCTAAAGGCTTTGAACAAATGGACTTTATGTATGCAGTGATACTGACGCATAACTTGGTGCAGCTGGAAGTTGCATAAGCAGAAATGTGGTGATTTGTACAAATTTGAACTGATTGCTTAAAGTGGTCTTCGTATCAGTGTGGCTGAGAAGTTGAAAACAGGCATCGAAAAACTGTGTGTCAGACCACCTTTGAGCATAGGTGACTCTTCACCTTACCCACTGAAGCTGGAATAAATTCCTGCAAGATTTTCTGTTCCTGAGGTTCTGTGTGTGCTGATTTGCTTTACCAACATACAGTGTTTACTCTTGCATTCTGCCTTTTCTGCTGGTTAACTATGTGTTCTAGCCATTTCTTTTTTTTTAACACGTAAAACAGCAGGAATCTTTCAAATAGAGTATTGCTTTGTACTGCTCATCTCAGTTCTTCAACAAAACTTGTATAAAAATGCATCAGATTGAAGCATGAACCAGATCCCTTTAAGTTTGTTTTCGCCTTCCCTAACAGACCTTCCATTCTCAGCAGTCAAAGGAAGCAGCTGGGAATTTTTGTAATATTAATGCTGATAGAAGAAGCTATTACTGGAATAGGAGAAAGTTCTTGTGATGTGTCCAGATCGCTGTTGCTAAGCTGTAAGTAGGAAACAGGCGCTGTCTTGTGCTTCATGATGCTGCTCCTTAGCAAGCTGCCCAGCACACAAAATTTCCGTCGTGCTGGCACTGGGGTCAATCAGTGCAGTGTCAGCAAAGCAGATGAAGAAATGAGATTTGCCTTGAGACATGGGCTCTGGGTGTTTACTTTAAAAAAAAAAAAAAAAAAACAAAAAAAAACCCAAAACAACCCCCACAAAAAAAAAAAAAACAAACCAAAAAACCCCGATCCCCCACTAGCAACAACATTGCAAATACAACACACACCCCCCCATTGTGATGAGGGTTGTAATACTATGGTTGTAATACTATGGTTGTAATACTATGGTTGTAATACTATGTTTTGTCATAAATCCAGTTCGCTTAGTGTGAAATTGCCGAACTCCATCCTTTTATTAATTCCTGTCTTCAAGTGTAATGATTGAAGCTAATGCATATTAATTGCAAAGTTGAGGATTTTATTTCAATTTATAGAAATAGCCTTCCTGAAGTCTGATTGTTTTCTATTTGCTTTTAGTTCAGGAACTTGGGTCTAACGCTATGAGTAAGTTTAGTACAACCTGTCTTTGTCTAGTTTAGGAAAAGGACACTTTTAACAAAGCAGTCGATCCCTTTGTCACTTGATAGCCCTTAGTATTGGTTTGATATTCTTAATGAGTTATATTCTTAATGAATTGACAAAAACACATATAGGTAGCTTTTGATTACAGAAGAGAAGAATGCTTTCATGCAAAATTGTGGCGGGTTGTTCATGTCTTACAAAACCCTTAGCTGTTTTGATAATGAATGTGACTTGTTACCTATCTTTTCTCAGAAATATTAATTTTATCCCCAATATTGAATGACTTTTTAAAAAAGGAGGCCGAAAATTGTACTGGAAGTATTTACATGTGGGATCGATAGCATTTACTGTGCTTTATGTGATGGGACCACTATCATCTTGCCAGACTGGTACTTTTTCTCATGACAAGTTCTACCCAAGTCTAACAGCAAATGGAGATTTTTCTGCATGGGAACCCGGTCTCGTTTGCTGCAGGGGATTGCAAGGCTGCAAGTGAAAACCAGGAAGATTAAGGAAGATCTTGTAGTTACAGAATTTGAGTGCTTACCTAAAAGATGTGATTTGAAGGATTTGGTGAAGTGATTGAAATAAAGTCTTTGCAAATGGTGTCTCAAATCTCAGGTGAAGCACCTAGATGATTTACAGAGGTGTTGAATGCTCATCTTAGTAGCTGGGGTCTGTGAACAGACGAGCTGTATGGTGCTACCTATCCTGGAAAATCAGGCTCTGGCAGAGCTCTTGACAGCCCCGTGTGTGTTAGCTCTTGTTAGGAGGGGAGCTTCTCCCCCCGGCTCCGTGTCTCGGGAGTCCTGGGATTATCGGTCAAATACTGCATCATTTGTTGTTCTGGGGAGAAGTGCTATAGATGGCAGGCTAGATAAGCACTGATGTGCACGCTGAACTGCATGGAGTAGTACAAAACATGGGACAGCTGCTTCTCCTGTATTTTTGTGTGTACTGAAAGGGAAGTGGAGGAAAATAGTATATAATGAGCTGTTTTTAGTGGAAGCTGCTGTGGCAGTTGACAGAGGAAGATGAAGTTTCTTTGAACTCTGTGTTGCCAGCCAGTACTTTCTGACAGTCCAGCTGTTTAGCTGAAATGATGGCACTGACCACAAGTATGTTTTTGTCCTTGAGGTATAGAAGAAAACTGCTTTAAAATTAGAATAGCAAACTTCATAGCTGGCTGAGAACGGGACATTAAATAAAGTAGTATACAAAGATAAATATGCAGACAGTACATGAGGTCAAATGAAGGAAGAGTAGGGACTTTCCTCTGAGTAGCCCATTATTTCCAGGAGTGGCTTTTTATTTAAATAATAATATACCCCCCCCTTTGGATTTAATGAGAATCCAGAGGTCAAATGGGGAGGGGAGGCAGGGGGGACCACCTGATTATTTACCTGCTGCTTTCTTGCTAAATTTTGTGTTTAACTTGCTGAGGAGTGGGGGAAAAAAAAAAAGTCAGACTGGTCAAACCAGAAGAGACCAGGGGTCAGCCTAGTGATGGCTGACTGGTGTCTGGGGAGGGCTGGAAACAAAATGAAAAGAAGAGCAAGTACACAAGGTGTACTTCTCAAGTGTACCTTCCTGAAGGCTGTTGCTCTGTGACTTCAGGACCTCTGAGGCAGTGTTTACAGCTGACCTTAACAGCCGTTACGAATCTTTTATTTCATTAAGATTTTTCTGTCTTCCAATAATTTCTACTCCTGGCAATTGAAAGCGTCTTTGACAATGAGTTGCATATCTTGACTTAAATGTAGTCCTACTAACTTTCTTATTCATTCTGAATTGTTTTCTAGTCTGACTTCACGATTTAGAATGGCTTGTTAAATTTTGTGTAGCTTGTATGTGTATATCCCCCATGGCTAGTAAACAGTTTGATAAGCAGTACTTTAGAGGAACACACTGTTTCCATGTTGCTCCTTGTACTGCACACCTTCCATTCTGACAGCTGGGGAAGAAAGGGATTTGATCCATTTTCTCTCTCAGTGAAAACTGGAGATGAGTCACAGAATAACCTTTGCTGCAACAGAGAGAGGTAGACTTACTATTCCTGGTCTTACATATATGGGAAACCTCTCCTTTTTTTGATTTCTCTTCAGTTTCTTTTTCCTTCCGGGGAATAACTACACTTTCAATTTCTGCTGCCATTCATTTCCTTTTATAGTTGGAAGAAAAGAAAAAATCAAAGCCAAAATTCATGTTCTTTTCTGTCTGCAGAGATTTGAATACCAGCAATGCAGCTGGCCAGTTGTGTCAGCCGCTCTCCCAAGGAAGAGCCAAGTGAAATGGACAGAAATGAATTGTATGCTTTAAAATTCAGCTCTGCCTATTATGTATTTGGAAGGTATATGAGTGCAAGTATAAAAGCTTGAAACTTAACTTAAAAATAACTGACATTATCATATAGCAATTTATTCTATACCCTTAAGCTCACCTTACTAGCAGAAAAAAAGTTTCTCTGCCTGCCTTTGCCAAGCTGAGGGCTCAGATTCTAAGTATTATACAGTCAAGTGTTTCAAGGAGGCTTAAATTGAGGAGCAAAAACTGCTGGCTAATTTAGACGTACTGTGAAATGATATGTAAAATTCCTAAGTAGCAAGTGGAAATTTTACATTCTTACCAGCTTCTTGTTTGCTGATGAAACCCCAAACCCCTGCTAGCTGTAGGTGTGCATGTATTAGAGGTAGATGAGTTTTTGTGCTTTTTTGGGTGTAGGTAACCTATTTTTAGGCTACTAACTTGCACATTCTTTGTCTGAAAGTAGTTTGCATTTTATGAGATCAAGAACTCAATAGGAAGAAGGCTAAAAAAATCTGTCATTTTTTTTCTCTTTCCAGATATGAGAAATGAGTGTTGGACGCAGAAGATTAAAGCTGCTGGGAATTTTGATGATGGTAAACATTTTTATTTATGTGATTGTGGAAGTCTCAAAAAGTGGCAGCCAAGAGAAGAATGCAAAAGGCCGTGTTATTATACCGCGCAGCAAATTCTGGAGAAAATATACTCCTCACAAAGCTTATTGGAACAAACAGCAACAGAAGCTTGAACTGCTGTACAACCCTATTCTGACCTTGCTTTCCAACATGACCGTGGAAGAGAACTTACTTTTGAACTCCAGCGTTCTCAGTTCCTGTGACCCTGACCCATGGGTACCTTCAGAGGTTAGTGACTTTGCAAGCTTGCCAGACAGATTCAAAGATTTTCTACTTTATTTGAGATGTAGAAATTACTCGTTACTAATGGATCAGCCAAACAAATGCAAACATAAACCTTTTCTGCTGCTGGCTATTAAGTCACTTACACCCCATTTTGATAGAAGGCAAGCAATTAGGGAATCCTGGGGCAAGGAAATAGAATCGGGAGATGTGACAGTCAAAAGGGTCTTCTTACTTGGACAGACCTCACCGGAGGATAATTTTCCTGATCTTTCACACATGATAAAATTTGAGAGTGAAACCTACCAGGACATTCTCCTCTGGAACTACAGAGACACTTTCTTCAATTTGACTCTGAAAGAGGTGCTGTTTCTTAAGTGGGTCAGCAGCAGTTGTGCAGATGTCCAGTTTATTTTTAAGGGTGATGATGATGTTTTTGTGAATACCCATCAGATCCTGGATTACTTGAAGAGCTTATCAAAGGACAAAGCCAAAGACTTATTTGTAGGCGATGTGATCAAAGATGCTGGACCTCATAGAGAAAAAAATTTGAAGTACTACATCCCAGAAAGTGTTTATGAAGGTTCATACCCTCCATATGCAGGAGGCGGTGGGTTTCTGTACTCTGGTGATCTGGCATTAAGACTGAATAATGCATCTGACCAGGTACTCCTTTACCCGATTGATGATGTTTATACTGGAATGTGCCTTCAGAAGCTTGGGCTTGCTCCAGAAAAACACAAAGGCTTCAAAACATTTGATATCGAAGAGAAATACAGAAATAACATATGCTCCTACACAAACTTAATGTTAGTACATAGTAGAAAACCTCAAGAAATGATTAAGATTTGGACACGCTTGCAAGATCCACACTTAAATTGTTAAAGTAATGTGCATAGGTGTCTTAAGTCCGAATAACTTTCCAAGGTTGGGTCTGACTTTCTTGGTGGACCATTGAAGCTCTGTTTAATAGTTTAATTTTCTCTGGAAACTTTTTCCTGTGCTTTTGAAAATGAGAATAATACTAAAATTTGAGGGAATGGCTTGAAGACTTGGTCCTGACTTTTCCACTGTCCTGGTGGTCATTATGTTTCAATATTTGTCTTAATTTTAAAAAGGACTTCAAGGATGTAACTAGCTGTCAGTGACTGGTTTAGCTGTATTGGAAACAGGGATTGCCTACTACAATGCATCTTTCATTAATTGTGATGGTGGAAGATAATTTTTTCTTGAGTAGTGTTTGTGTGTGGGTGTGTGGAAACCACTGTAAATTGAAAAGTCACAAATTGGAGGAATGTAGTTTTACTTCAAGTATAAAACACTCTTAAGACTTTAACTATTGATTTTTATTTTTTTTTAATTTATAGTTTTCAGTCTTTTTGCACCCTGGAACAGTATTTTTTCCTTATGACCTTTTGTGCAAAGTGTGCCTGTGTCTGAAGGATTTACCCTTTTATTAGATGATGCTTTTTTGGTTAAAAAAAAAAAAAGGGGGGGCGTAATACTGTTTGAAACACCCCATGAAAGAGCTAAATATATAAGGAAAAGGAAGAAGAGCTTTTGGTTGGGGCTGGGCAGTAGGTACAGTCAGCTCTGACCCCTGCCCCAAGCTTACGTGAGGTAGAGCTGACTTGTTGCTTATGTTATTTATGTGAAAAGCTACTCTGGTCAATTCTTGTTTTCTGTTTTGGCACTAAGTGTGATCAGGTAGCTTGATTTGATGCAAATAACTGAATTTGCACATTGCTTATGAGAGCATGGTTTGGATCTCCTATAAAGCGGTAGCAAATCTAAAATTGTGCAGATCCTAAGAGTTTTGAATTTTGAAACAAACTTTGAAGTTGCATGATGTCTCATGTAGAGTTAAACATGTTCTCAAAACTCAGATTTTCTTCTGTATTTCCACATCTTGCTTATAAGAGTTATTCTAAATAGTGGTTGCTTCCTTTGTATATGTAGAAGTGCCTGTCTATTTATTGTTCAGATTGAAGACCAAAACATTTTCTTAAATATATTTTGTGTAACATTTTATTTGTATAGTGTTGTCACTCAGATATTTAAATAGAGCATGATATTTTAAATCTGTGAGATGTGTAACATGTTAAATAAAGCTAATTGTTATTTTTGAATTTGAAAAATAAAATGTGATTTAAATATTTCTTGTAATGCTTCATTTGAGACGTAATGTTGACTTCCAGAGCGGTTGCACTCTACTGCGTGGCATTCAGTAACAACACATTTCAGAATTTCAGAAGCAAAAGGCTTTATTTGGTCACTTTCTTAACGCTTATGTAGCAGACTATCAAGAAAATGTTGCAATTGTGCCTGGATTTGTTAGGTGCTGTAATAGATGGACAACTCTGGCAAAAGCGAGGGAACACTAAGTGCCCGAGGAAAAATAGTACGTACAGAAATAATTGCCTGTACAATAACACTGCTTATACAGTTGAAAGGAGCCAAGGAATGGATTCAATGGCTGCACTTTAGTTTTTGTTTGAAATAACTTGGCAGCTACAACTCTTCTGGCTTCTTCACCTGCTTTCTTGTTCCTTCGTTTACCTTGACGAACAGACGTGGTGCTTTTTCTTGTTTAGGGAGAGGTGAGGTGGTCTGGTCTTCCACCTTTGTGTTCTGTAGATGTTCATGTCGACCCTGAGATGGATAGGTTAAAGACAGACTGCTCTGGTACTGCACCGTGAGGTTTGGCCCCAGTGCCTTGTCACGCCTTGTGACAATTTACACCTTTTGGAAAAGAGCTGCGGGTTTTACTGTATGTGTGTTACTTCCTACTCCGTTCTTCCTAGCCATGCTAAGCACCCTGTTTCTTTCTAAATATTAGTGGGATTTTTGTCAAGAGTTTGGGCCAAGTGAAAGAAAGGAAGTTTATGATGGGGAATGCAAGCAGAGATGTGATGGCAAGAGTCTGTGTGGACGAGAGAGGGAGGAAAAGGAGGGTCCTGTGGGTGAGCAGAGACATGGGGTAGAGATACAGAGAGGCCACTGAGTGTTAAATGTCGTGATGAGTTCCAGGGAAGGATCAAACACAAAGGGTGGGTTGCAGAAACAGAGCGACAGGACAGGAAAAGAGCCCAAGAATTAAATCTTATGAGTAAGGTGGGGTGGAGTGCACATGTGATATTAACCTGTTAGTGAAATGGGTGGGATTGGTGGAGTGCCAGCATTAATTATTTACTTGATACCCTTCCTGTGACCATGTGATTAAAGCCAGGCCTCTTGTATGGGGCACAACTGAGAATAAGGAAGAGCAGGCTGAGTGGTACTTGCCAAGGAGAAATGCTGCGAGAAAGCATCTACCTGCCTTCTGAAGTGACTAGAGAAGAGGGGAGAGGAAAAGACGGAGCGGGTGGCCCCAGTGGGCTGAAGAGGTAAAAGGTTCTGGAGAAGAAATTGGACAGATTAGCTTTGTTTACTCAGGGTGTAGAGAAGCACTGGTGATGGTACTGTCTGATTGGGTCTCCGGTCCACTCCCACTGAGAAAGAGTTGTCATGACAAAGAATTGGGAGTGTATGGATTAAAGAGTAAGCAAAATAAATAGGAACAGAGATAAGGGCACAGAATGTAACCGAGAGAAACCACGAGTGGTGGGATCGGGATTTGGGGACAGTTGGGAACAGAAGATGGAAAGGCTTAAAAAAGTGAATACAGAATTAGGTTGTGGTATCGGTATCTGCGTTTGGTTGTCCTTTGTTTGTTGGGGTTTTTTTTGGTTGCCGGTTCCTGGTTTTTGAAGCATTGCTTGAGTACGAGGTACTTAAAATGAAAAGTGAAAGTAACATAATTAAATCGGGAGTAATATTTCTTAAATGTGGACTGTTTTCTATGAAGTAAATTTAGAGTTGAGAAAACAATGAACAAAACCCTGGTAACTACTATAAAATAAATGAATACATGAATTACTTTTTTGGAACTACTTAATGAAAAGTGATCTGACAAATATAGGGAGATAAAGATGGATTTCTTTGTCCTTAATTTTAAGGCAGAGAAAAAAGTCTACTAAGATGAAAGCACGAGAAAATTCAACTACAATGAGAATAATGGAATTTGAAAACTGAAATAAGAGGTGTTTAGATGAGATGGTTGAATGTGGATGCAGTCTTTATTTTTTTTTTTTCCCCCCTTCGCTGAATACAGAAAGAAAAATGAAGTACTGCTGTGATTAAATGACATTGCATCAGGGTAAGCCATTAGAGTCCATTAGCTTGTTTGTATAAAGGCTCTTTGCTTCTAAATCCAGTTGGGAGGAGGAAATGCAGGCTTTTGGATAAGGAAGGTAAACGAGCTATAATTAACGCACAAATTATGATGTTTATCTTCTAGAGGATGGAGTCCCTTTTTTTCTAAATAAAATTTTTCTGCTGGTCAGTTGTTTGGACTGAATGCACTTACTCTTGGATCCCTTCCCCCTCTCCCCAGTTTTATTTTTGTCATGTAGGCTTGAGTGAAATGGAGCGCTTGACGGGACCGGTGATAAGACAATTCCTGACAATCCCTTCTGCTTTGCAGTGGCAGAAGTACCGAAAGCCAAACTTCAAAAGAGTTTTGGCTGGAGAATACAAGAAAGATGCAGACCAGACTGTAGTAAAACTTCTGAGTTAGGTGTGCAATTCAGCGAGGACCCGCATGCGGGTAATTCTTAATTTTGGGCTTTGTGCTTTGGTAATGAACAATCTTGCTCTTACCTGGTGCTGCTGCTTTGCTCATCTAGCTTACAGTAAGCAGTTTACTCCCTGAAATCTGGCCTCCTTTCCCTTCCGGCTTATTACACCTCATATGCATAAGGTTTCCACTGTAGCTGTGTTTGCCTGAGGGCGCCAATCCAAATGAGTTCATGTCTACACTGAACTATTTCCTTCTCGCAGAATAGTCACAAAACCAACTTAGCAAGCAAATAGGGCAGGGACAGCTGCTTAATGGATCCCTGTTACAGACAATAGCAGGGAGGTGATCTGAAGGGAGGAATGTCAATCTGTGTGAGCACAAAACATCACTGGAAAAATCTCTCTTCAGCCTCTTCCTCTGACTTTTTAAAGCTGTTGCCCTGCTCCTTGCTGGATGGAGATGAGAACAGGAGTGGGAGTGAGAACGTAACGAAGGAAGCTCAGCTCTGGAAGCCAAGTCATGGCCAACAAGCCCCATGCTATGCAGAGAGACATCTGCTAGGGGTTTTCCCAAAAAGGAGAGTTGAATAAAGACAGGGTTTGGAAAGAGCCAGTCTTGATCTTAACCTCTCAGGAGCGTTTTGATGTCTTGTTTTCCCGTAGCTCCACATCATATTACAAACTGTATGCTCAGAGATTTAAGCAAATTTTCTAAATGTCAGGGGTGATGAAATACTGAGCAGGTCAGTTTTTCTTTTCTTTTGTCGTGCTCAGACCCGGTCTTTGGTTGCTAATCACAGTTTATAATATTTGTATTGGCCCAGCCTGCTCAAAGGAGTGTTTAAACAGCTCGGGCTAGACTCTGCTGAGGGATGGCTGAACAGCAGCTCCTGGAGTTTGCACGCCAGCCTTTTCAAAACATTTACAGTCTGGTTTCATTTGTCAATGAGGATGTTTGTACCCTGTCTAACATCTGACTGAGCAAGGTGAGTTGGACATAAGCTGGTCTTGGTGCGTCAGGGTCGGTTAACATTTATTGTAAGTATGGAACAAATCTATGTGATCTCAAATTTTGCTCTGGTTTCCATATTTGTGTGTTATTGCAGGTGGGTTTTTTTTTTAATTGCTCTCCAGCCTGAGCACTTCAGACCATGAGTTCCATGCTTGTAACTCAGCACTCTTCCCCGCTGCAGGGGCTGGGGCGCTTGGCGGCACGCAGCATCTTTACTCTCTGAAGAAGCGTGGAGGGAGGCCTCCAAACTCTCCCGTGTAAGTTTGTAGCCCGGATTTTCTGTTCGGGTCAGCACTAGCACGTCTGGTACGCGTTACGATCACAGAGGCCTGGCAAAGCGTCACTTGGTTCTGACCTTAGGTGTATTGGGAAGTCAGTTTTGTGGTGGCACAAAGGGAATTCATTCGGCCCTGAGGGGCAACGAAGAAATGGGATCTCAGCTTTTGGGATCTTTCCTCTTGCTGTCGGTTGAGTTTGGTGAAGTTACTGATCTTAGGCCCTTCTCTCCATCTTACCCTGCTCTCTTCTGAGGGGGGTGTTTATATGAATACATACTGAATTGCCTGTCAGAGATTTATCAAGATAGAAATTTGCGCAATCTCAGATTTTATAGAGAGAAAATTCCCAATCAGTCCTCTAATTTTCTGGACTCCTTGATTTGCTTCTGCAAGCTGTGACCTGTATCGCCCTTTCCAGTCTTTGCTGCTCAGCTCCCCGTCTAAATGCATCCATCTTTCTTGCCTTGTTGTCGTCGTGTCTTCATCCCCTCTGTCCTGTGTTGTCTCAGCTATTGGTGGAGACGAAGTCCTTCCCTCTCCAGTAAACCTCAAGGTTTCCTGAGAAACAGAAGCACCTCTTTGGATTCACTGGAACGGGTGGATGTTCGGCTCTCTAGCAGATGGATTTTGGTTCCCTCGGACTGAATAGTCTTAAGGTACTTGATTATTTTTTTTTGGTGGCTTCATGTTCGGGGCAGACTATGGAGGAAAGAGACAGTTGGACAGTGTTCACTGGGAATTCACCTGGGAATTCAGCTTTTTTAGAAAAAAAAAAAAGAAAAATAATCACTGACTTCTGTCAGGGCCTGATTCAAACTGTTTCAAACAGTGGATTAAATGGGGGGGAAAAAAAGTGCTGAGCTGCAAATGAAGCTGTAAACTTTCTGATTTTGAAGTTAGCTTTCCTACTGTCACTGCCATTGTCATTTCTTTAAACCAAACTGCTCTGGGCAGATTTGGAGAGAGTTTCTACAAGGGTTAGAAATAATCCCTAAATATCCCCTGTTAGCTTTTAAAGCCAAGAGCTGCAGCTTAGTATTTGTTGGTGGCTGTATTTTTGTGTCCTTTTCCCTGCTTCCTCTGTCCCTCTGGCTAAATTTTGACTGAATTCTGCTTTTTGCTGTTTCTGCTCTGCAAGGGGGTTGTACATGATTCATGCATTTATGTTTCCTCGTGTGGCTGAAATGTGTCAGCTGGTGGGTTGGTTTTTTTCCCTTATTACTCTTACCACTGCCACTGATATTCCTTCTCTTCCAGGAAAGTCAATTATCATAGAATCATAGAATGGTTTAGGTTGGAAGGGACCTTGAAGATCATCGAGTTCCAACCCCCCTGCCACAGGCAGGGATACCTCTCACTAGACCAGGTTGCCCAAGGCCACGTCCAGCCTGGCCTTGAACACCTCCAGGGATGGGGCTTCAACAACCTCTCTGGGCAACCTGTTCCAGTGCCTCACCACCCTTAAAGTGAAAAACTTCTTCCTAATGTTTAATCTAAACCTGCCCTCTTCCAGCTTAAAGCCGTTCCCCCTCGTCCTATCACTCCATGCCCTAGTAAAAAGTCCTTCCCCAGCTCTCCTGTAGGCCCCCTTTAGGTACTGGAAGGCCGCAATAAGATCTCCCCGGAGCCTTCTCTTCTCCAGGCTGAACAGCCCCAACTCTCTCAGCCTCTCCTCATAGGAGAGGTGCTCCAGCCCTCTGATCATCCTCGTGGCTCTCCTCTGGACACGCTCCAGCAGGTCCATGTCCTTCTTATGTTGGGGACTCCAGAGCTGGATGCAGTACTCCAGGTGGGGTCTCACGAGAGCGGAGTAGAGGGGCAGAATCACCTCCCTTGACCTGCTGGCCACACTTCTTTTGATGCAGCCCAGGGTACGGTTGGCCTTCTGGGCTGCGATCGCACACTGCTTGCTCATGTCGAGCTTCTCATCAATCATCACCCCCAGGTCCTTCTCCACAGGGCTGCTCTCCAGCCATTCTCCGCCGAGCCTGTATTTGTGCTTGGGATTGCCCCGACCCAGATGTAGGACCTTGCACTTGGCCTCGTTGAACTGCATGAGGTTGGCTTGGGCCCACCTCTCCAGCCTGTCCAGGTCCCTCTGGATGGCATCCCTCCCCTCCAGCGTGTCTGCCTCGCCACACAGCTTGGTGTCATCAGCAAACTTGCTGAGGGTGCACTCTACCCCACTGTCCATGTCGCTAACAAAGATGTTGAACAGTACGGGTCCCAGTGCCGACCCCTCATTATCTCATGAAGGTCTGAATTTTGTCTTTTTTTTGGGGGGACACCACATCTGCGTTATGCCGGCAGACCAGCAAGAATGCAGGTGTGATGTGTATTTGAACACCCACCATAAAACACGCGGCTTCCTTTTAAGAACACAAATCTTTCATTTGTGCAATAAATTTGAGTTGTAACTTCAGAAAACAGTATCATCCTTCAAATCACTTCTTCCCTGTTTTCTTAACTGTAGGATTACTCAGTTTCTTAATGTTTTTGTTACATTTTGTGGTCTTATTTTCCTGGTATGCTGTAACATTAGATTAGCTGTTGTGATAGAGCTGGAAACAGTTGAGGGATTCATGTTTGGTCTATATAACTGCTCAGCCAAGGAGGGAGGGTCAACTCTTCACAGAAAGCTCACCTTGTAAGTAGGTGAGGTTAAAAATACCTGAATTCACACCAAAATTTTACTGATATTTGAAATACTCTTCAATAACGTTATTGAAGAAAATAGAAGCGCGTTTGTGTACCTAGAGACCCCTTGTGTTTTCCTTCTTTTCTGAAATCTGCATCATGGTTTGCATTTCTCATTGTCCCATATTCAGTCATATACAAATAGCTAAAAAAAAAAACAAAACAAAACCAAATGGGGGGGGTGAGGACAAAAATCCCCAGTACAGTCATTGCAAAAGCTTTCAGGTAAGCAGCAGGCAGAGTAGGAAATAACAGGCGAAGCTGAAGGAACAAATGACCCCTCGCTAAGATGGATCCCTTGTCATGTACAGTGTGAAGTGTGAGGGGAAATTTTTTTTTTTTATTTTGAAGATGTAAAACCAAAAGAATTTGTCTGTTTTCCTTTCCCCTCAATCTTTCTGGTAGGTGAGGAAACGGACTTCTGCTTTAGAATCATAGAATCATAGAATAAGTGAGGTTGGAAGGGACCATTAAGATCATCAAGTCCAACCGTTAACCTACCCTGATTTAAAAACACCCACTTCTAAACCATGTCCCTAAGCACCTCATCTACCCTTTTCTTAAACACCTCCAGGGATGGTGAATCCACCACCTCTCTGGGCAGCCCATTCCAATGTTTAATAACCCTTTGAGTGAAAAAATGCTTCCTAATATCCAATCTAAACCTGCCCTGACATAACTTGAACCCGTTTCCTCTTGTCCTATCACTTGCCACGTAGGAGAAGAGGTCAGCCCCCATCTCTCTAAAACCTCCCTTCAGGTAGTTGTAGAGGGTGATAAGGTCACCCCTCAGCCTCCTCTTCTCCAGGCTAAACAACCCCAGCTCCCTCAGTCGTTCCTCATAAGGCTTGTCCTCCAGACCCCTCACCAGCCTGGTAGCCCTTCTCTGGACACGCTCCAGCACCTCACCTTTAGTCGTGGGTTTGGCAGATGCCCAAGAGACCTGAGAGAGAAAATGTCATCATCTTGTTTTAGTTGCTGACTGCTTTGCTTATGTGAAAATAAATGCCTGAGAGGCCTGTGAATTGTTCCGTTTTTTCTTAAATCTATCCTACATGGTTTTGATACGATCCCGGGTGCTCGGCAGAAATATTAATGATGTTTAGACAAAGATAATGATGAATATTGCCATCAAAAAAAAGCTGAAACACAAGCCATGCTTTACAATACCTAGAAACTGGATGAGTTTCAAGAGAGGCGAGCTGCACAACCTAACTTTGCTTCTGCCCTTCAGATTTCAGAGAGGTTCCTCGTTGGAACCAGTCTGAGCATTTATTGTTATTAGAGCTGTCATCTCTGTTTAAATTCTGGATAGATTCTCTCTATAAATATAACCTGGATTGTTCTAACTTGAGGAAGAGCCGTATTGGGCCAAACCAAGGCAAGATTGGTCCTTCGAGCCCCTCAGAGGAAGCACAAAATGCTTCTGGTAGCTTGGGAGAGCCTTTAATCATGATTAGAAGTTGCTTCTAGACCACGGTGGTTAGTGACGAGCAACAAAAGTATCTTCCAGGAATTTGTCTGGGGTTTTTGTTGGGTTTTTTTTGGTTTGTTTTTTAAACTTCACTGCATGCTCTGGCAAAGAGCTCTGCGACGTAATTATGTGCTGTACGAGAAATTCGCTATCGGGAACTCCCAAGAATGAGAAAATCATGAGTCATCGGTCTCCTCCCTCCCTCACAATTTGGAGCGGACACAAGTACTAACCTCCTTTCCTTATCAAAACCGGTGATCTATGCCTAAAAGCTTGAAGAATTGACTTGAGGAGCAGAAACTTGGTTTTGAGCGAAACACCGTGCTGTGTGAGACCTGCAGCAACGGCGTGAGAACGAGTGTGTCTGTATGCACAGCGTGCTGTTGCCGTTCGGCATCTTCTGTGCCCATGCAGCAGAAGCCTGCGGTGCTACTTGAAGCGCTCTTGGCACGGAAGAAAACATACATCGAGGGAGGTGTTGACCCCCGAGAATCCATACGACACCTGGATTTAGTGTGGAGGGTACCTTCATTTTCCTATCTATCTATACCTTGTTGGAATGGACCATTCCACTACCCCTGGTGGGTGGTCCAGCCATCGGTGATGTAACTTAAACCCTTGAGATCTTTAGTGCCAAAGTATAACACGAAAAATTGAAAGTCTTGCGTATAGGTTGTCGGTTCTCGGTTACATGGTGTGTTGAACAGAGCTCTTTTTTCTTTCTTTTTTTTTCCCCCCTCCATGAAATATACCTGTGTCAGCAGTTCTTACTCTATCTGATTATCCCTTTATTCTCCTCTAGCTTCCTGAGTTTTAATTCCTGTCCTTTCTTCGTCACAGGAGAGCAAGATAAACCATTTTAGCTACAAGTGGAAGAATATTATTAAGTGCAAGAAAATTGGGTTCAGAGCTGCCGGAAGGTGAATGCCGTAGTAGGGGTGTTATGGAGGAGTTGTCTTTGGACCTCTAATTGAAGCATCTCAAACTCCTTCAAAATATTCACGTTTGATCTAACTTTGGAACTGATTTCCTACTATTTGCTACACTGAAATTGCATTTGCCTGTGCCAAAACTTGTCATGTTTTCCAGCTCTCGTGTGTGCTGCCTGAGCCATGCCGTGTGATGTAGTTGCAGCTGCTGGTTAGAAAGTTTCCCCGCTCAAGGAGAAGTGGAATATGTGCCTGTGCCCTGGGAGGAGGAGCTGGCATGGACCCATTCTCAGATGACGCCTGGTCCTCGATCCCACTTGCCGGGCAGTTCCAGCACATGTGAGGGTCCTCCCCAGGCGTTCACGTGCTTTTCCCCTACTCTGAGTGTGTTTTAGGGCAGGAGGGAACGTGGACCTTCTCGTTCTGCTCTCGCTTGAGTGATTGTGAGCGTGGTATCCTTCCTTTCCCCTGGTCCATTTTTGCTTGTTCTTGGGTGGTCTGTTTTGGATTTCCCCTGGTTTAGGATGTTTGTTGTATGTAGCCGGTGTTCAACACCAGAGAGATCTGAATCATTCACTCGGGGTAATTAATACCGACCTAATTACACGGCTGAGTTTTGCACTGAAATTTTTAATGGTACTTAATAATTAGAAGAGTTCTTCGTTCCCCACCTCTATGATTCAGTCCTTTGCCTTTCCTGCCTCCAGTGAATGAGGGCACGTGATGAAATGAATTCCCTGTTTGTTTTGCGTTGGGTAACTCTCCGAGTCCCCGTGCCTCCTGCCTGGGGAAGCGCGGGAAGGTGCTGCAGGTTAAACCTCTCTACAGGGAAAGCTGTGGTTGAGTTCAGCGATGGTATATTGTCCCTCATCTAAACGAGGAGAGGACACTAATGAACTCTGATCTCAGTAGGAGATTGCGGAGACCAAACATGGGAAGGGAGTCTCACGGACTGCAGCTTTGTCCGCGGCTGTTGCGCACAGCGCAGCTTTCTGTTTAGTAAATCCTTAAGCGGCGTTCGCTAAGCAGGAAGGATGCTAGAGAAGATACATCTTTATATGCTGTCTAATTTACATCCATCCCCAAAGTGTCTGTCTTGAGAGGAGGCTCCTGTGTAACCCGGTAGCGTTATCCTTTACCTTCTTAGCTGATGACTGTGCAGGGTTGTGTCCTGCAGCCCAAATAATAAAGACATCACCTCTCCCAGTTTCACCAGGCTAGGGGAAAAAAGCGGTAGAGGTCAGCATGATTTCAGACCTGCATCACGCCTGTAATAAAGCTTTTGCGCGCTTCAAGCAGCCATCCAGCCGGGCAAGAAGGGCGCTGCACCCCATCTGCTATTGATCAGCTGAAGTGGGGAATGATGGATGGACTTAAGCTGTTTAAGCTCAACAGGAGCCGGCAATGTGCGCTGGCAGCCCAGAAAGCCAACCCCATCCCGGGCTGCATCCCCAGCAGCGTGGCCAGCGGGGCGAGGGGGGGGATTCTGCCCCTCTGCTGCGCTCTGGGGAGACCCCCCTGCAGTGCTGCCTCCAGCTCGGGGGGTCCCAACAGCAGAAGGACACGAGCCCGGTGGAGCGGGGCCAGAGGAGGCCATGGAGATGCTGTGAGGGCTGAGCCCCTCTGCTGGGAGGAGAGGCTGGGAGAGTTGGGGGTGTTCAGCCTGGAGAAGAGAAGGCTCCGCGGAGACCTTAGAGCCCCTTCCAGTATCTGAAGGGGGCCTACAAGAAAGCTGGAGAGGGACTTTGTACATGGTCATGTAGTGATAGGAGGAGGCGTAATGGCTTCAAACTGGAAGAGGGGAGATTTAGTTTAGATATGAGGGAGAAGTTTTTCACTCCGAGGGTAGTGAGCCCCTGGCCCAGGTTGCCCAGAGAAGCTGTGGCTGCCCCATCCCTGGAGGTGTTCAAGGCCGGGTTGGACGGGGCTTGGAGCACCCTGGGCTGGTGGGAGGTGTCCCTGCCCATGGCAGGGGGGTTGGAACGAGATGATCTTGAAGGTCCCTTCCAACCCAAACCATTCCATGATTCTATGAGTTCACCCATCGTACTCCTCTTGCTGGCTGAGGTATGCTGAAATGACTTTCTGCGCTGCCCTGCAGAGGGGGGAGAGAAAAGAAGGTGTATAAACGAAGAGGAGAAAGCTCGGCATGGGAGTGTGCTTGTAAATTGAGGACCTGCAGTTCGCTCAGGAGCAGCCAGGGTCACCAGAGCTGGACGAATTTCATGGTCAACGGCATAATGGGAGCTGCAGGCAGGAACCTTGGCCCACTCCTGCATCCCAGGAAAAAACCTCATGAAGAACTTGCTGAAAAATGGATGTGCGGAAACACCTGAGTGGCTTTTTTCCCCTCCCTGGGTCTGTATCTCTTCCATGATTTCAAGTGAAGCACAGTGGTTTCAAAAACGCTATGGATGGCTTATTTCTACATACAATATATGTTTACACTTCGTGTGTCTCCAGGGGCTAAACAACCACCGGAATGCCCAAGCGGCTGTAGTTCTGTCAGGGTGAGGAGATAAACATGCTGCTTTGGGGCTGACACTCCTGTTTCTATCCCCAGAAGGGAGATCCGTGTAACGAAAAGGCCCAAATTGGGCAAAAGAAGACTGCTACAACTGGAATTTCATTTAGTCACTCCACATTTGCTTAAATGCACGAGTGCTGTTTTAACGTTGTATTAAAAATCCCTTCTGCCTACTTCTCTTTAAATTCCCCTTGTGTTTCTTCCTTTCATTTCTGGTCTGTTCTGAATATCCCAGTGTCTGGAATTTGTCTTTTATAATGATATATAGCGTGGCGTGACGCCAGCCTCTACTCCGGGGAATTTTTGTTCATGTTAAGATTTGAAAATCTTTATAAACACACCCTTGGAGGAGAAATAGTCTGGTATTTAAGAAACAGGATAAAGAGTTAGAGGAGCTCAGTTCTCTTACCAGCTGCATCATATCCTCCTTGAGCTGGCGTTTGTGGAGGGAAAAAGGATAACCTCTGAAACTCAGCTCCGGGATGCTTCTGCACTGCCTCGTGTGGAGGAGGAGAGCATCTGAGATGTGGTCTATAAATATTATATAAAACTATAAAAATTCAGTGAACAGCTTTTGTCCCTAACCACTGGGGCTCTCAGGAAAGATTTGAGAGACATGTTTTTTGAGAAAAGCTAAATGTTCTGTAACAAACCCGGCCTCTGTTGTTTGGACCGTCCTTCTCGCTCGCCATTTTGAGTCCTAGGCTTGTGAACACAGGGCGTTTTCTTACAGGCACCAAGACGATCTTCAACGTATTCATGCTGAACTGGAGCTGAGCAGTGGGGTGGGGCGGCTTGTTCCTGAGATGAAGTTTTTGAGGGTGGTGGTGATGGAGAGGTGGAGGGGAGTTCAGAAGGGCTGTAGGAGGCCAAGTGAAATGGGGGAGAGATGTGATGGAAGACAGGTGAAAGATGACACAGCAGGGGGAGAAGTTAATGTAATCTGGTGCTGCGCTGGAGCAGAATCTTGGGGTTGCTGTAAGCAGTGGTGGGTCATGGTCAAAGCCCTCTTGCCCTCCAGAACATGGCAAGGAAAGAGAAAGAGACTATTCTAAATCCACGGTTTATTCATTGGTGCACGTGGTTCAGGTTTCCTCATCTAAAAAGGACAGAGAAGAACCGCAAAAGGTGCAGGAGGAGACAGCAAAGATCCACACTGAGCGACTCGGGAACAGTTATGTGAGGTACAACTCACAATTTGGAAAGAAATGACTGGAGAGAGGCGTGACAGAGGCCTACAAAATCACGAGTGGCCTGGAAAAGCAAGAAGCAGGAATCTTCAAAGGGAGCCAGTCAGAGCCAGAAGCACGACAAAAACCGGTGCCTTTTTTTATGCAGCAGGCAGTGGATATGTGGAGCTCCCTGCCTGAGGATTTTTGGATGCTCAAAATTTACGCAAGCTCAAGGGGAAAGGCACTTGAAAATGGGAGTCTGCTTCAGGAGGGTGGTCTTTGTGTGATGAGTGTCACTGATCAGAAATCACATCTGGCTCAGAAGACACCTGAGCAGAAACCAACTGAAGGCAGGAGAGCACTTTGGGGCAAATACCTTACGCGGTCATCTTGTTCTTACTCTTCCCTGGTTGTTTGCTCGTGACCGCGTGTTGGAGGTGAGGACGGGGCTGGACAGACCATCAGCCTGACCTGGGGCCGGTTCTGACGTTCCCATTCAGTAGCGTTGTCAGGAGCCAGCCCAAAAATCTTTGTTTTCTTAATATACAGAATTCCTAGCAATTACAGCAGTGTAACATGCAGGAACACCAACTCTGTAATAACTGCACAGAAGATAATTATTTTCCTCATTTTCACAACAAGCCATTGCACGTAGGCAGCGCTCATTTACTAAGTCTTTGTTGTCTTCGTTGCGATGAGGCTCCCCAGAATGACAGTCCTACAGCTCAGGCTTTTGAAGGAAGGAGGTTACTCTGGCTCTGCAGACAACTTGCCAGCTTCTTGAGTGAGAAAACGTGAGCGGAGAAAGGGAGGAAGCTGGTGTCACTCGGTGGTGGCCGTGCCCCTTGCTCACGTGTCTACCATCAGCCTAATACTTGAGGTTTACATCAGTAATGCTTTGGTTCTCGCTCCTTCATTCTGCAGGAGACCATACCCTTGGAGAAAAGAGTAAATGCCATTTCTCACCTGGTTTTGCTGGCTGTGAAACCACCTGGGAAGGAAAGGCCGCTGGGAAATGGGTGGGTGTTTGGCCCCAGTGCCTGGAGGGACACTCCTTGCCCCTCACACAGGCTTCTGCTGCTCTGTCCATCCGTGTCCACATCCACCTGCCGCTGGAGCACCTGCTGTTGTTCTGGATGGAGATGTTTGGGCTCGGGCAGATGCCACAGCCCCAGCTTACGCTCACTTCATGTCCTGGACAAGTTTTCATTGGGATGAGTGCCTGCTTGGTGAGGAAGGTTAAGCTGGATTTCTCCATGGCCACACGATGCAAACCTAGCTGGGGCTGAGCCACCAGCCAGAGCTCTGGGAGGCAAACGAGGAGGGACCTGGCAGAGAAACCAGCCTGGGAGCGCGAGGGAGGGCCAGGAGTGAAGAGGTTTGTGTGATATAAAGTGTGTATCTCTTGCCAGAGGGACTCACACAGCAGCTGGAAGCAGGGGAAGATATTTAAGGCTGTTTGAGGTAACTTGACAACTCCGTGCTGAGCTTTTTTGCGGACACAGAGGTGTTCAGGTGCAGGTTGTCTTCCGAACCAGCGCGGCCCTCACTGAGCACTTGCGTGGGAAGGACGTTGTCCCCAAATGCTGGTGCGATGGCAGCCGGGGGGGTTTGCCTGGCACCTCCCAGCCCAGTGGGGCCGGGGGGCTGAAGCGTGCCGGTGGGGCAGGACCCGTGCCAAAGCCAGGGAGGTGTGGGCAGAGCAAAGCCTTGGGTGGGCTTCAAGTCTCTGTGCACACATTTGAATAAATCATTTCAATAAATGATTGTCTCTAACCCCACCCCTCCCCAACCAATGGTGCTGGCGTGTCAGTGAAGTTTAGATTTAAGACTGTATTTTTGTGTGTGTGTGTGTATATATATATATATAAAATTCCTATCTTCTGATTTTACTCTATTAGGATAAAATGCTGCATAGAGGATCCTATTTACAGGCAGGAGGCAGCTGCTTTTCATTAGGATTGTTTGCCATAAGCCCAGCTGTCGAAATACTTCTGCATTTAAAGAATGCGGTCGACTCTCCCAGCCCCTCCGCTCCGTGATAAGTGCGCTGCCGGGGCGAGGGGGGCGGCAGGTGAACCCCCTCCACCCAAACTGGGGCCGGAGACCTCAAAAGCCTTGAAGTTGTACAAGCCCCACGCCACCCAGCTGGGCACAAATGCCCCAAGTGGGGGAATTTTTGATGGGGGCTGGTGGCTGATGGACGCCAGGCGCTCTCCTCACCGGGGGACGTAAGGTCCTGTACCCCTGCAAACAGACCTATATGTTAAAAACATGTAGATATGCGTTATGGGATGAATTGAGTCCTGCAGAGTTATCTCTTGTGCAAGATCGTCTCCCCAGCACGGCGTGGATGGCTAATGGGAGAAGCCCAGTTGCTTTGGGCAGAGAAGCGGTGGTCAAGCTACCATTTTACAGGTACCCTTTCCAATCATATCTCATTGGCTTTTTTTTTTTAAATTTAATTTTAATTTTCAAAGCAATGAAGGGCTACAATGCGTGCTTGGTCTAATTTTTTTTTTTTTATTTTTTCTTTTTTTTTTCAACCAGCTATCATCCTGGTTTACTCCAGGTGGGATTTTTCTCTTTGGTTTGGGAGTTGCTGTGGCTGCTGGCAGTTGTTCAGCTAACGCAAGCTGTTGCTCAGCTGGGTTTTTGCTCTGGAGCTCCTTCACAGCCCAGCCAGCTGGGAGAGCGGGGAAGTGGCATGCACCGGACACGGGGGCGGCTCTGTCGTTTTTAACATCTGGATTCCTTCATGTGAAGTCATTAGTAAAAGAGAGTTCAGGCTGAAGGGAGGAGAAATTCCCCTTCCATTGCTCTTCCAGTCTGTTGTTTGAGGATGTTCATGTTACTGGTGTGGTCATCTGAACGTCCTGCTGGAGGAATTGGATGTGTTTCTGATTGCCTCTCAAAGAGCTGATGTTGAAGGTGGTGGCCACTGCCAGCGTGGACCCTGCCGTTACACCTGTGAGCATGCACAAAGCATCTGGGATGTAAACCTTTCAGGCTGAGCTCGTGTCTGCCTTGAAATCAGGCAGAGTTTTGCCACCAGCTTCATTGAATGCCCTCAGTTGCTTCTGAGCAGCCCGTTCCCCAAGGGGTTGCCACCAAAATATCTGACTTTCACAGAATGGTCAGGGTTGGAAGGGACCTCTAGGGATCATCTAGTCCAACCCCCTGCCACAGCAGGGACACCTACAGCAGTTGCACAGGACGGCGTCCAGGCGGGTTTGGAATGTCTCCAGTGTGGGAGACTCCACAACCTCTCTGGGCAGCTGTGCCAGCGCTCTGCCACCCTCAAAGGAAAGAAGTTCCTCCTCATGTTAAGATGGAACTTCCTATGCTCAAGTTTGTGCCCGTTACCTCTTGTCCTGTCACTGGGCACCACTGAAAAAATACTCTTCTCATCTACCTGGCACCCTCCCCTTAGGTATTTATAAGTACTGATAAGATCCCCCTTCAGTCTTCTTTTCTCCAGGCTAAAAAGCCCCAAGTGCCGAAGCCTTTCCTCATAAGAAAGATGCTCCAATCCCCTCATCATCTTAGTACCCTTTTGCTGGACCCTCTCCAGCAGTTCCCTGTCCTTTTTGACCCGGGGAGCCCAGAAGTGGACACAGTACTCCAGATGCGGCCTCCCCAGGGCAGAGCAGAGGGGGAGGATGACCTCCCTCGCCCTGCTGGCCACACTCTTTTTGATGCCCCCCAGGATGCCATTTGCCTTCTTGGCCACCAGGGCACATTGCTGGCTCATGGTCACCCTGTTGGCCCCCAGGACTCCCAGGTCCCTTTCCACAGAGCTGCTCTCCAGGAGCTCAGCCCCCAACCTGTACTGATGCATGGGGTTATTCCTCCCCAGATGCAGTACCCTACAGCTTTGGCTGAAGCTGGAAGCGTTGTGGCTCGTGGCTGGACAGTTTCCAACGAGGTGCTGCCAGACACAATATTTGGGAACCATTTGCTTCCTTCGCAGAGCAGTAAGAAGGATCCATTGCTGTTATTGCCTTTGCTGCTGCAGTCCCTTGGTGGCTCCGTTGCGTGGGTGTACGGAGCAGCGTTTCCTGCAGCCTTTTAGAGCTGGGCTTTGTCCTCATTTTGGTGATTTATTTGTTGGATTTTCAATATTTCTCTTCACTTCTTCTCCGTGTGAAAGCCTTTAGCAAGAGCAGGAAGCGGTAGCTCTGTGCCAGGAATAACATCGTTTTGAAGAATCATGTGCAGTTAGAGGCATTAAAGGAAAAAGCGGTGACATGTTCTCGATGTGAACTTTTGCACTGCTGCTTAAACCGCTTCCTGACTGCAACATCATCCTCAAAGCCCCGATTTCTTTGCTAGCATTGCAGGGGATTTTCATGGCCCAGCAATTCCTGCTGCCTTTCTACAGCACCTTGCAGTCCCAGCTTTACTACGTGCCCAGTGAAGCCGGTGGCAGCAGCAGCACGTTGGGAGTGAAACCCTTCTCCATGCAGAGAGTTTCAAGGTGACAGCACTGCCAGGACTCCTGGAGTAGCAGCTGACTGCGGTGGGGCCAAAGGAGATGGGAAGAGAGGGGGTTATCAGCCTGGATAAAGCGATTTTGAAAGCATCTGGTAAAGCGCTGTGCATCAGATCATAGAATCACAGAATGGTTTAGGTGGGAAGAGACCTTAAAGACCATCTCGTTCCACCCCCCTGCCATGGGCAGGGACACCCCCCCCAGCCCAGGTTGCTCCCAGCCCCGTCCAACCCGGCCTTGAACACTTCCAGGGATGGGGGAGCCACAGCTTCTCTGGGCAACCTGGGCCACTGCCTCACCACCCTCACAGGAAAGAATTTCTTCCTAATATCTAATCTAAATCTCCCCTCTTTCAGTTTAAAACCGTTACGCCTCATCCTATGGCTCCCCTCCCTGATCCAGAGTCCCTTCCCAGCTCTCCTGGAGCCCCTTTGGACACTGGAAGGGGCTCTAAGGTCTCCCCGGAGACCTCCTCTCTTCTCCAGGCTGAACACCCCCAACTCTCTCAGCCTCTCCTCCCAGCAGAGGGGCTCCAGCCCTTGCAGCATCTTCATGGCCTCCTCTGGACTTGCTCCAAGAGGTCCCTGCCTTCCAAGCCCTTTGGCCATGTGTGTGGGGTGATGAGCATCCCCTTGCAGAGCCCACCGTCAGCCCTTGGTCACCACCACCAGCTCGGTGCGCACATCTGGGCAAGGTTTCAGCAGTGTGACCCCATCCCTACCTGTGCCCTGTGAACATCAGCATCAAGCACATATGCAGCAGACCTTGCTGAGAAGATTGGGTGCGTATTAACTCGGGGTAGGTGGGGAGCTTGTCTAACCAGGGCTGTGCAGGTCCATCCAGGGCTTCAGCAAAATATCTCCTCTAGGGCCCCATCTTCACAAGGTGTTTTGCTATGACATCGGGCTATGAGAGATAGCTGGAGGACCCCTGCAGCCCCTTGGCACCCTATTACCAAGCAGGCAGGGAGTAAATCATAGAATACTTCAGGCTGGAAAAGACCTTTAAGATCATCAAGTCCAACTGTTAACCCAGCATTGCCAAGTCCACCACTAAACCACATCCCTCAGCACCACAATCTAGCCACATTAGTCTAGCCAAAGCCTTAGTGGCCTCTATCTCTTCTTTCTTCTTCTTTCTTCTTCTTTCTTCTTCTTTCTTCTTCTTTCTTCTTCTTTCTTCTTCTTTCTTCTTCTTTCTTCTTCTTTCTTCTTCTTTCTTCTTCTTTCCCTTTTCGTCTTTCTTCTTGCTTTTTTTTTTCAGGTGTTTCAGTTTGTTTTTTGTTTTTTAATGGAGAGATCAGGATTTCCCGCCCCCGCTCCCCCCATCCAGCTTTGCAATAATGAACTAACACAGAGAGGAATGGCAAAGTGTCGGGGCCACCCCCACACCCACACGTGCTGCTGCGAGAGAGCAGCAGGGAAGGAAACACTGGTGGGGGAGAGGGGATCTGGCCACCAAAAAAGCATGTTTCTCAGCACATGGATCTAGGTACAGTCATCCTGAAAGTCTGTGGCAGGAGCCAAAGCATCTGTTCATGATGCTGGCATCCCGCCACCACCTTTCCGAGCCCAGGCCAGGCTGCTTTGGGGCAGAAGGGGGAAATATAGCTCATTTTTTTTTTTGCCAGGCTGGGGAACTCCCCACGGCGCTGGGCTTTTCCCACGTCGGCAACGCCAACGCAGAGGCATGAGGCTGTACCGTCCCCTCCCCGGCAAACCCCCCGCATGCGGTGGGAGCCAGCACAGTGGCAAGCCGGGTGGAAAACGCGAGTTTTTGTTATCGGCTCTTGAAATGTCTTTGCAGCAGAGGAAACGGGCCCCGGTTTGGCTGTTGTCGGCGTCTCCTTCGGTGCTGCTGCTGCTTCTCGAGGCAAAACAGGCTGTGCGCAGACACGCGGGAGAGAGGATGGACCCACCTGAGCTGATCGGCTGCCTGGGGAGCAGGGTGGCCCCTTTGGGATGGGGATTCGGATGGAAAGCTCCTCCAGCACCATTGCCACCCCAGGAAACCCAGGACAAGTCTCTTCTGCTGCCTATGGTGGCTGAAAACAGCAATTATCAGCAGGATAACAACCACGGCTGCCTCCCCGGGCCTCATTGCTCCCAGGCGGTTCAATTAGCGCTCGCTTGCATACAGCAGGGGCGATAACGCTGCTTTCAACCGGGCTGCGTTATTTTTATTTCCATTTCTTCCCAGCCAAGCATCACTGCAGGATCGCGGCAAAAGGAGGGGATGCGGGAGTGCGTCCTAACGACGGTGGTCCCTCCGTCCGGGTCCCCAGCGCTTCGGAGGTGATTTTCCACCACGGCTGCTGGGAAATGCAGCCCCGTGGGTGTTTTTCGTGCCCAGCCAGCGAGCGAGAGAAAATATGAGTCATGATCCCGCAGCCTGTAAAATTGCTTTGGTCTCCCTGTTTTGGACAGTCGTTATTGATTATTTTTAGCTGTAAAAGGGGGGCAGGGAGGAATGAGCTAGGACACGGCTCCCCGCTGCTATTTCAGGGGATTTGTTAGGTTTGCAGCTGACTGGTGAGAGATTAATAGACAAACCCCAACCACTTCGGTATTGTGTGCTCTTTATTTTTAATATAAATCGGTTTTGCAGTGGTTTGCAGGACACAAAGCTGCCTGCAGCCCGGGTTTCCTCCCACCAGAATGAACGGCCCGGCCAGGCACGTGGGTCAGCGGCCGGGGCATCGTCACCATGGGGGTTTTGTTCCATCTTTCCTTCTCCCTGCTGCTCGGGATGTGCAGAAGGTGGGAACTGCTCCAGGGGGTGACTGGGGGGGGGTCCCTTGGGAGAGCAGGGGGAACGGGAGGGTCCTGCCCATGCCCGGCTGGATGCAAGCCCTCCAAGGTTCTCCAGAGCTGGTCCTCCCAAGTGGCTTGTGAACCTGCTGGGGCCGAAGGAATGGCCACCAGCGCTCTCGCCTGCCAGCCTACCCCGTGTCTGGGGCAGAAGGACAGTGTCTGCCTCTACCAGCAGATGGAGGGGGGGACGGGACATAAAACTCACTGGACTGGGCGCAGGGAAGAGGGTCTGGTCCTGCCAGATGTTGCTTCTGGCATCTGTCTTGTCCCAGCCTCGGGTCTCCTCTCTGCCATCGCCAAGCAGAAATTACTGTCGCCGGGGAGATGCTGAGATTGATTTTCTCCGATACCCTCCTTCGCAGCCACTGGAGGGGAAACCTCCGTGGGGGATCCTCCCGGAGCACGGGCTGGAATTTGGGCTTGGCCAAGAAGGTTGAGAGAGAGCTGTGCTGTCCCAGATCATGGGTTGATGTGACCTGGCGTCTCAAAACCATCTCAGTGGCTTACAGGGCTAAGAAACCAGACATGCAGAGAGAGAGTAAATTCCCTCCTACCTCGTGTCACATCCTCTGGACCGTGAGGCACTCCTGTCCAGCACTGGGCAATGTAGGTGCTGACCTGGGGTCTGCCCAGGTGGGGATCGTGCCAAGGCGCTGAAGCCCTCTGCAGCCAGGAGCTGCTGCTGGCTGCATGGGCTGTTTGTTCTCCCCTGGCCAGGCTGTCTCGAAGGTGCTCTCACGGCGCCCCCCGAGCATCACAGCCACGCGGTGTCTCCCACTCAGTGCCCTGGCAGTCCCCTCTTGCTGGGGACGCCCAGCCAAGAAATCCGGCTTCGTGTCCTCTGATACCTGAACACAGGGAAAAAGGCTGACCCAAACATGTTTTGAACCGAGGAGCACCACCTGCATCTGGGCATCCATCGCCAGACCCTTCCTGGGAAGCCTTTAGCCCCCGCCCTGAGAGCCTCGTCTTCCTCACGGGCTCAGGTGCATCATCCTCTCTGCTCATGGTCTTCTCTGCTCACCCTCCCCATCACCCTCTCCGGCTCGGCGACACCTCTCGTTCCCTCAGTGGACCTCCCCCATTCGGGTTGGGGTTTTTTTTTGGTTGGTTTGGAGGACAACCCCCCCACGGGTCATCCATGGCCATAGCAATTCAGCGATGCACTTCCTTCCTCTCGGGCCCTTGGTGTTCACCAGCTTCCTCGGTGGCTCTTGGCAGAGATGCTAGGATTTTTGGCGTCCACCAGCTCAGCAGCTCCACTGAAAGCCTGGCCTAGGGTTCGGGGAGGAATGATGGGCTTCACCAATTTTAGGGGTGGATCTCTTGCGATGCCCTTTAAAACAAGTGATGAGGAAAACCCCAGGGCAAAGCGCCGGTCCTGGCAAGGAAAGGCTCACAGAGAGAGTTGTGTTGGGATCGTAACCAAAATAAGGAACCGTCAAAGAGGAGGGGAGGTGGCCTTTGTCTGCTGAAGAGGGGCGAGGGCTCAATTTTTCTCCGTCTTTTGGGATTCCCTGCAGAGTCCAACTCCCCTTGTATCGCTGTGGACATGTGGGCTCGCTTATAAACCTGCTTTCCCTATGGAAAACTGGTCTTGGGAGCTATTAGCAGGGAAATACTTCCTTTGGTTTTTGAAAATAGTTCGTCAGAGCGATGCTGAATTAAAGAAGTGAAAAAAAAAAATCAGGCTGAGCACAGTGAAGCAGCGGCTCGCACATTGTACATACGGGATGCATCAGCATCTCAATTTTAAAAATATTTAATTGAAAAACATTTCTGCAGGTATTTATTTCCATCAATTCTTTTGAAACGTGTTTTACCATGTGTCCTGGAGAGCAGCTTGTTTGCCATCGTGTTGCCGAGCTGGAAAGACCTCTTTTTTTTTTTTTGCTGCCATCGGGGCAGAGCGATGGCCGCTCTCGACCTGTGCCACCAGCCCAAGTGAAAGCGGCACGCAGCGAACATGCCAGCCAGGCTGGTCATCACCTGAGCTCAGCCATGGGCACAGAAACTGCTGACCGGGGAGCGGCTCGGGGAAATCCCACCTCTTCGAAATAGAGGGACGAGGATGTTTCCCGAATCGCTGGGTGGAGCCGCTCCTCCGGGAAAGCCCTGGAGTGGGTGGGAAAACACCTCTTGCCTTCAAGAGGTGAGAAGGGCAAGGGGTGCCTACGTCCCGTCAGGGTGGCCAGTTTCCAAGGGTACTCATTAACTGGGCGCCGGTACCCTGAGTGGAGAAGGGTATTTGGTAGCCACAGTGTGGGTTTTTCTTCCCCCTAGCGCTGCCCCGATTGCCGGGCCCCACCTGCCTGCCACCCAGGGGTGACGCTGCAGCTAGAAAAAACAGCATATTCCTCCTAGGCACAGACTTCAACGTGTATTGCTTTTTCTCTTTGCCTTTTTCTTTTGCATTTTCCCCCTTTCCCCCCTTTTTTTTCCTCCTTTTTTCTCCCTTTCACCCCCTTTTTTCTCCTCCTCCCTTTTTCCTTCCCCCTTCTCCTTTTTACCTTTTTCCTTTTTTCCTTTTCTCCTTTCTTCCTATTTTTTCCCTTTTTCCCTTTTCCCCTTTTCCTTTTCCTCTTATCCTTTTTTCTCGTTTCCTTTTCCCTTTTCTTTTTTCTTCCTCGTCTTCATTTTTCCTCCTTCTCTACTTTTCCCTTTTCCCTTTTTCCTTTCCCCCTTTTTTCCTTTTTCTCTTTCCCTTTTCCTCTTATCCTTTTTTCTCTTTTCCTTTCCCTTTTCTTTTTTCTTCCTCTTCTTCTTCTTTCTCCTTTTCCTCCTCTACTTTTCCCTTTTCCCTTTTTCCCTTCCCCTCTTTTTTTTTCCTCTTTTTCCCTTTTTTTTTTTTTCTTTTTTCCCAGACCACGGGGGAATAAGGGCACTGTTTCCCCCATAGAGACAGAGGCGGTTTGGGACTAGCCCTGCTCATCTCAGTCACTAAGGGGCTGCTCCGACCTCGCCGCCTGGGCGGGTCCCTGCTGGTCATGGGCCACCCCGCCATTTCGGGCCGATTTTGTGGGGAATTTCCACCTTGGGGACAGCCCTCAGCCGGTCACGGTGGCCCTTCACAGGGCTCTGCTCTTGCCATGGGGCGTGCAGGGACCAGACCCCTCCGGCAGCCGAGCTCCTCATCTGCGAGAAACAGAACTGAAACACACACGTTGCTCATTAATCAAGGCTAATTATATCAGCTGAAGAAATAACCAGCGTTGACCCTGGGGACTAACCTATGGCTCTTTAGTTCAGCCTCGCATCTTCATCACAAATTATCGCAATTGGAGCTGTTTTCAGCCACAGAACATAACAACTGACCAAGATTTTTGGGGGGATGTTTGAGATGCAGCGGCAGCATTGCCTTGCTCATGGGACCCTTCCTGGGCAGCACCTCCCCATCATCCTCCTCACACCACTGCTGGGAGAGCCCGCATCCCGGTGCTGGCTGCTCTCCTCAGCTGCGTGTTTTTTTATGTAATGATATCCCACACCAGGCAATCCCACTGGATTTTGGAAATGACCAGACGTCCCACATTGTTTTCCCTCTGCCACCACCTGCTACCCCATGAGGAATCAAGGGCGCTTCGTGGGGGGATATTGTAAAGCTGCAGCAAAATGCGTTTTGTCCAAATCCTTGTGACCTGCTTCATGGGGACCCTCCTGGGGTGGTGTCACGACTTCAGGTGGCAGGAGCTGAGGTTGCGCTTGGGTCCGAGGTAACAGCAAAAGCCGCGCAGGAAAAGCACCTCTTGTGGTGTATGGGGTTGCTGCTCCCCAGCCTGGGACATTACACCGCTGACAGAGGGAGACCCGCAAAGAGAGCTTGCCACAGGTATGTGCCACAGCCTTGGGGACCTGGGCCCTGGACCCAGGAGATGTCATGGACCTTCTACAAAAAGCCCTACATGAGCAGCAGCAAGTGCTTTGGGTCTTGGGGAACACAGAGGTAGGGACAAAGGCTTTGCTGCCCCCAGGCAAGGGGGGACTGGAGCTGCAGGAGCCCTGGGCCAGCCTGGTTTTGGGTCGAGAAGTCATCTGGCTGGTGGGGTTGGAGGCATGTGTCCGACCACCGGGGCCCGTCTGCTGGGAAATGCCCGTGAGCAGTTGGTTTCTTGGCACGCAGCAGCATTTGTTTCCATCTCACCTCACAAACAGGTCAAAACTCCAAAGTTTGTGGTCTTTCAAGCCAGGAGGGGCTTGAGTGCCCCCCGCCCCGGTACCATCTGTAGGTCAACACTGAAACTCGGTCCTGCTGGTGTAGCTGTGTCTACTTACCAGATGTGTGAAGCGAGCTAGGGACTTGCTCTCTTTGTACAATTTATTGTCATCTTCAGGACCTTTTATGCTGTTTTGCAGAGAGAAGGCCACAGGCACATCTGGACTCTACCTCTGGACATAGCCACGCAAACATCTGGACACAAACATCTGGGATCTAAGGACTACAGAGAAGGGCTCCAATGCAAATGTGAGATGCTCTGCAATCAATGGCGGGAGTCCTTAAGTCAAGATCTACACTGCACACAGATCCTATAGCTTTCTCCCACTGAGGCTAAACAACAGTGTCCATGGACGCCCAGGCCAGGATAAAGAAGGAACGGGTGCCTTGAAGGCACCAGAAAGCCCAGAGAAAAAAAAATCACTTTAGCCCTCCCGTGTTACACATCTTCTTACACAAATCTCGCAGGTGTGTGATTTATGCTGTTAGTCTATTGAAATCCCACAAAGTGCAAAGTCTAAACTATCTACCGGTTTTACTGATGGTGTTACGGTTCGCCATCAATGTGGGTAAAACACTCACCATGATACACTGGAGCGTGATGGCATCCCTCACTTAAAACATCCCTGAGCACAGTCCAGAGGATTAGTGGCCAAATAAATGAAAAGCAGCCAATGATCATGGAAAGCCAACTCGGTATTTAAGGAAAACATCAGCTCCTGAGAAATCCCGTATCTTTAATTGTATCTAAGAGCATAATTGCGTCTTTGGCCCAACCAGACCTAAAATCAATCTGGCTAACGAGTGACACAAAGAAATGGGAATTAAACTGATGCTTATCTCCGGTAACTAAATACACGGATCTGGTTCTGCATAATGTCTATATAAATAATAAATAGCCCCTGCAAGCATGGCACTGCCAGCTCACTCGGAGGGATGAAGCTATTTAGATGGGCACCCAGGACACATCACCTGGTATTTAGCTGGGCGCCTTGCTGAGCTCTAAAGAATAACACAACTTTTGAAACCCGTTAAAAAAAAGAGCTTGTCGGTGACGTTACCATTTTTCTGAAAAATATTCTCAACTTTGCCACACTGTTCCTCAAACGTTGTTTTTGCAGCAGCACTGAGCTGCCACCCATGTTACCCTTTGTTTCGGAGCTTAGTTATTTCTAGTTAGCGAGGCGATGAGTGAAATCCTAATTTCTCATCCTCCTTTAGCTCTTCCCGTTGGCTTTTGGTGCGTGGGAGAATCATGAATAAGTGACAGAAAAAATGAAAGCGTTCCGTTACTTTGATCTTCTAAGGAAGAAAACAAAAATAACTACTGCCCTGCATGATTTTCGCTCTCTCTTTATGCAGCAATGCCATCACTAGAGGGAGGCAGACGGTAAATTTATCTATCCTAAGCTCTCAGCTAGTTTATGTTGCCTTATAAATGACAGCAGAACAGTTGTAAGAAGGAGCTCCCGGTATGTCGTGCAGCCTGAGCGGGGAGGAAATTTGAGTGCTTCCTGAAATTAGCTTAATTTTGGCGACTGTCCCTTTGATGGACCTGCCACCACTGTCGGTCCCCAAGGTGGCTGTGTCCCCCCCAGTGGCTGCGACCAGCCCAGGGGTCTTGGCAGCTTCAGAGCTGCTGGGCTGCTGAGGGTCCTGTCAGGTCCATCAGCTAGTCCTGGGAGAGACTGAACCCCGTCCTGAGAAACTGGGAGCACAGGAGCTGGTAGAGAGGCTGAGACCCGCAGTTTGGGTTTTTGGGGGCCCATGGTGCAGAGTTTGTCTGCACACCTCAGCAGGGGCCAGCATGAACATGCCCACCGTCTCCCCTCCAAAAGGTACTTTTGGGTCAGCTGGCCCCAAAATAAATGAGAAAATCAGCAACCACTGAGCACAAGGATTAGTGAAAAGGGCCAAACATCCTAACGGACAACTTACATTTTTAATAAAATACGATAAAACTCAAAAAAAATAGCTACCAAACAACTTCCCCCCCCTCCCCGTACATGTTAAAATTTCTCACGCAAATGCTTACATATCGGCAAATTAAAAATAAACTCGGCCTTGCAATTTATTTCACCATCTCCACTCTACTACCTGCTAAGCTAAAATCAAGCAAACACTCCTGTTCTCCCGGCAAACCAAACATGACTTGAGGGACCTCCCCGATCCGCAACAGCGCTTCTCTTCCAGGTTTTCACATTGTGGCAGCACAACCCTGTTTGATGCTCATGAGGGCAAACCCCCATTTACACGTTGAGCATGGAGCGGGGTTCGCAGGTCCATCCACGCCTGCTGTAGGACAGAGAGAGGGAATTTGGACGTCATGGAACGGTTTAGGTTGGAAGGGACTATCTAGTCCAACTCTAGTTGGAAGGGATCCAATCTAGTTGGAAGGGATCCTCTAGTTCCAACTCCCCTGCTGTGGGCAGGGACACCACGGGTCGCTTTGGACATGGGTAGTTACAGACACATGGCCATGGGAGGAGAAGGTATGTGCTGCTGGAAGAGCCACAGCCTCTTGCTGGGCTTTTGGCCATGGGGACTGCATGTGGGATGGGCAGAAAAGCTTAAAAACCGGGAGCTGGGATTGCAGTCGCTCGCACCAGCGCCGCTGGGAAGGTCTGACACGCTGCTTGTTTCAACCCACAAAAAAAATGGGTGTATTTGTCCCTGAACATCCATCCGTGAGCCTGTCAAGCTGTGATGACTTAGAAGAAAAAAAAAAAAAAAAGGATTTTAAAAATTTATTTTGTTTTGCTAAATGATGATTGATATTTTAAAAGGAATATTGTCAAAGCCACCTGTCAAACAGCCTAATTGCCTTATCTGCATGGCCCCTAATGACAAGTTAGACTATTGCAGCTGAAAGAATTTTAAGCATCTAATAATTTACACATCATCACCTGGGCTATTTTCTTTCGGCACTTCACTAAGCGTAGATGAGGAGAGGAGCTGCTTGTGTTTCAAGGCGGTTTCACCTGTTTCACTCAGTCCTGCGTCAGGACAGCGCAGCCCTGAGGGAAATCACAGCCTTCCGCAGAAGCCGGTTAAAGTGTTGCGATGAAAACATTCACTTTTACATTAGGGCTTTTTTTTCTTTCCCCCTCCAATAATTGAATCTTTTTAATTTTATTTTTTAAGAAACAAGCAACTTGGGCTCTGCTTCTGGGTCAAGTCGGGATATCAGCATCACTTTAATTCCAGTTTATAGCATTATGCATTATAAACGGATAATGCACCTTCTCGCTAAAGCACCCACGAAAGAAGGAATCCTGGATGGCAAATTGAAAGAGCAGGTCTGTCCCTAATGAGTGACAGCTGGCCTCATTTCATTGATTAGCTAATTGCTATCAGAGGGCTAGGAGGGCAGTATATGAGCGAGTAGGCTTCCAGCTTAGCCCCTTTGCTGCAGGGATGAGTTTTGGCGAGGGGCTGGGAAAGGTGGTGACCTGGTGTTTGCTCTGCCTGGGGGATTATTTTAGGGAGGGACAGGTTTTTGTCTATTTTTTTTTTTTTTTCCCCCCTCTCATTTTAATGCTGTGCCTCCAGTAAAGCTCTGCAACGATGCCTTTGCCATCCCTGATGCTTCTGGCCCTGCTCCTGGCACCCTGGGTGTGGGGACCGGCTGCTGGCAAGCAGGTTCCCGGGGTGATGCTGGGGTCCCGCTGCGATGCTGCCGGCTGCGATGCTGCCCTGGGGGTGAGCAATGGGAAGCGGGAGCTCAGTTCCCTGTAGGAAACTCCCTTTTTGGCTGCAGCATCCTGCCTGCTTGTGACTCCTGCTCTCCTCTGCGTGGCCCCTGTGGATTACAGTACAGCTGGGCTTTGGTCGCTCTGTTTTGGGGATGGTTTCGTACTGGTTGTGGTCTACCAGCATAAATCAGGCAATGTTGCGGGAGGGAGGGAGGGGTAAATATTTATTATCGTGTGGAAAAAATGAGGTGGCCGAGGGGCTCGGTCCAGGCGCAGGCAAAACCCCAAACTACCAGGACCTGGTGGATTTGGTGCTCCCTTCCTATCGGGCTCAGGCTGGGATCTGTCTGAACAGTGCTGCAAGCGTGGGCAGTGGTACACGGGTCTGCAATCAGACTCTTTTTTTCTTTATAGGCCTGTGGGTCCTCTCAGGAATATCAGAAGGTTAAATCAGGTAAGAATTAATTCTCAGACTAGTTTTCTTTTTTTTTTTTTTTTAAACCTGAATAAATCCTCCCCAGAATTTGTTGGCTACCTCAAGCCGTGGTGGGGAAAACCAGAAGCAACAGGCTGGCCCCAGGGTGCTGCAGAGAGGGAAAGGGACACGGCTGATACTGAGTGCTGTGGAGGGGGGGAAAGAAAAAAAAATCAATGCTGGTGTAGGAGAGAACCCGCACCGCTGTCTTGCGGCTGCCAAACCCCAACCACAGAGCAGGACCCCGGAGGCAGGAGCAAGCGCGCTGTAGCACATCACTGTCGGGCAGCAATTAAAACAAGTAGCAAAAGTTCAATCCAAACTTTAATCGTTCCCCTGTAGGGTAAGCCTATTGCTGGCTCCTGGCTCTTCTAGCTTTGAGATAGCAGTTTTGGAAAATGCCTTATTTCTTCCTGCCCGAGGGAAGGTGTTTCCCGCTTTGAGGGCTAAATTAGCTATGGCGAGATGCTAATGGTGCTCATTCTACTGAGGCTCTGAGGCCTTCTTGCTTGGCTGAACCTTTCAAAGAAAAGGGAATGGAAATGCCTTATTTTCATGGCTGTGCTGGGACATCTGTGCTCCTGCATGGCTGTGTTGGGGTGGGGGACTTAAAGCCTGAGCATGCCCTGCTCTGGGGTGGTAGCAGTGGGGGCACAGCCCGGCTCCCTGTGGGGCAGGAGGTGGTGGTGGCCAGGGCTTCTTCAGCTGTCCCCAGCCCTCTGAGTACTCTGGAGTGGCACATACTGATGGGGTGAGCACTGATGGGGAGGAGGTTTGGGGTAGATTGATGGCAGGTGTGGATGGAAACAGTCCCTGGGGATGGAAGGGATGGCTCTGGGCTGGTGTGTGGGTGCATGCTCAGATGGTATCCTGCCCTTGACCTCAAGACCTGACACAGGGTTTCTTGCATGTTCTCCTGCTGATGGATGTGCACGCTGCTTGGCAAACGGGAGTGGGAGGTAGCAAAATGGGGGGATAAGGGAGCTTGAAAATGATTTCTGGAAGTAAGGACTAGTAACTCTGGGAACTGGAGAGGGAGGCGAACTTGAGGTTGTTGCTTCTTGTCTTCCAGGGTCAGAGTTTCCTTGGATATTGGCATATGTGCCTATAAGAAGCTGCCACAGAGTCCTGAAGGACAAATACGGGGAGTTTTCTCCTCCAGCATACCATGGTGATAGCCCCATAAACTTTTGGTGTGACTGGACAATCTGGGCAGGCTCCAGAAAGCATATAATAATTTATATTCAGGGCTTTACCACTAAGGAGGGTTGCAACAAAAACGAGGACAAAATCCTGTTTGAAGGAATTTCTTCACTGGTGGAAAACAGTGTGGTTTACGCTTGTTGGAAAAAGGAGATGCATGTTTTTGCCACCTTCGCTCAGGCTGTCCACGTCGTATTGCTGAAAAGATACTTGCCAAACTGCAGGGAGACACAATTTAAAGGGAAGTACTACATCTTCCAGGACCAGGAAGGTGAATCTTCCTCCAAAGATGATGTGAATTCTGAAACTCCTGCTCCAAAACCGCCAAAGCAAAATAGTATTTTTCAGACTGGGTGGGCTGAAGACCTTAGGGATGTGCTGGGCTTTGCGACTGCACGTAGTGCTGTGAGCCTTGGCAGGACCACAGTGTTGAGCGGAGGGTCACTGCAGGGAAGAGGGAGCACATGGGGTACTATGGCTGTTGGAAGTCCCATTGAGCTTGTCCCATACGAAGGTGCAAGGACACTGCTCGTGGAAACAAAAACTCCTTGTGTGCTGGGGTCTGAGCTGCGAGGAGGTCTGAGACGCTGCAAGGAAGCTCAAGGCAGAAGAACACCTGGGGGCATAATCCCCACTACAGCACAGGATACCTGGGGGCAGAGTCTTTCTGAGAGTGGGGACATCACTGTGGGGTTTGGTTACATGCACAGGCTTTCAAGTGTGCTTTTGGAAACTCCTTTGCTTGGTTCCTTGAAGGTAGTGGAGCCTTTTTTGGAGCCGGCAGGCGTGGGTCTGGAGAACAGGCAGTCTGTCCTGCACCCTACCCTGAGGCCAAAAGATCTGGGAGACCCACAGTTTACTATTAAACCAACATGCACAAGTTGCCTGGACTTGGCTGCGCACTTGCAGTCTTTGTCCCCTGGCGGAAGAGAAAGCAAAGAGAACACAGGTACCACCACCTACCGAGGGCTCAGCACGGTTGGTTCAGAGAAGGATGAAAGCCGTACCCGGTGGAGTGTCTTGGCTGGTGGCACAGTGAGCAGTGATGCTGATGGCCTTGCAAAGGGCCTGATGCCCAGCCTGAGCAGCCCATATGAAGTGGTAAATGGGGACCGCTTGCATCTGCTGCCTGAGAGACGTCAAAGATACCAAAGCAGTTTGGGGGATTTGTCCATGACCCAACCTGAGCTGGGAACAACTGGCCTCCGACATACAAAGCTTGTGGATATTTTGTCCCCAGAACGTTTTAGGGGAGTTGTTGAAGGGAAAACAGCACCCACAGCACCATGGGACATACTCCAAGAGGATCCTCATTTACGTGGCCAGAGCAGTCACGTCCTGCATTCAACCCCTGCAGACCCTGGGAGCCTTCCCCAAAGTGCCCAAGCACATGACAGTCCAGGTCCTGAGAAAACTTGTCTGTCTTCCTTGGGTGTAAAAAGCTGCTACCAACAAAGTGACAGAGCTGCACAGCCGAGGTTGGTCATACCCCCTTTGACAATGGGGCTGAAGCGTCTTCCCACAGCCACATCCACAGTGGGGACAGAAACAACCCCCACACTGGTGGTCTCCTGCACAGAACCTGTCCCTGTAGACTTTGGCTCTACCAATTTCACCCCTGAAGCGCTTCCTCCTCCAGAAGTGAGACCCATGTCCAGGGTTGTCTTCTCTCCACCAGCTGCTTTGGGTTCAGACCCTACCAACCACAGGCGAAGGGCGGGCATCTCACCAGCTGGCCCAGGAGAACAGGAGATGTTCTCACCTTCACCACCTTGCCATCCATCAGCAGCTGCTGAACTGGGCACAAATGGGTCCCCTGGACACCTTGGCCCTGGAATGCAAAAGCTGGTGCTGGGGGAGGCAAGTGGCCAACAAGGAGAAACCTCAGCCTCTGTGGGCTCAGTGGCCACGGGTCCCTCCCCAGCTTCTGTCACTGGCCCAAAGCCTGCTGTAGGGCTTCCTCGGCCTGAGGACCATGTAAGGAGTGGCTCTGAGGTGGCACCAGCTTCCCTATCTGGCACCTGGGGGGCTAGGAGAGAGGAGCATATGGTGCCTATGCAGCATCAGGGCATGGCTGCTAGTGACAAACTGGCTTCTGTCTCCATCCTCAAGGGATTTAAAATGGAGAAAACAACTAAAGCTCTCCGAGTGGGTGCAGGAGAGCAGAGAAATGCCTCCTCCAGTACTGCTCCTGCACACCCTGGTGCTCCTGTGGTCCAGCGGGGAGAAACGGTGTCGAGAGGCCAAAAGCCTCAGGAGCCCTCTGATGATCCTGTATCCAGAAACACCAGGATGCCAGGAGGACAGCAACAGAAACATGCTGGTAGGTCTCCCTGTACTTCATACATTGCTGTAAACCATCTTTAGAAGGCAGGAGTAATCGGTGGGGGCAAGGACAAGGCTGTGTTTATCACCTGCACTCCAAGCCTGGCAAGCGTAGCCCCGGCTGTCTGGGGAGGGGAAGACTTCCAATAAGAGGTCTTGTTGGCCAAACTTCTGTTGGAAGCGAAGCCATGTAATTCAAGCTGCCGGAGGCTGGATTGGCTGTGAGGGGCCAGATCCCTGCAGACAAGCTGGGGCCTGGGCTTAGCTCTGATTGCAGAGCTGAGATGTAGCTCTGGGGGCTGAAACTATAGATAACTTGCAGCAGGAGAAGGTTTTAAAAGGGGTCTCTTCTGTGGCAATTTGCAGTGCTCCTAGAAGTGCTTATGTCCATGTCCTGGTGCATACAATAATCGTTGTCTATGCATTTTCTTTCCAATGTGTCAGAGCTAGGACCTCCCTGGGCAACGGAGTACTTCCCTGTCAGCAGCTGCCACCTCGTCTTTCGGAATGGGTCTGGGATGTTTTACCTGCCGCCGCATGCTGACATTAAAAACAACATCTGGTGCAACTGGACCATCTGGGCAGGCCCTCAGAAGCACATTGTCATCTATGTCCATGGCTTCCAGGGGAGCAAAGGCTGTGGCGAGAACCAGGACAAGATTGTCTTCCAGGGGGTCTTGTCAAGCGTGGAAACCAAAGTGGTGTATGCCTGTCACAACCGAGGTACTCTGATCTTTGCTACGCAAGCTACTGCAGTCCATGTATTGTTTCTGTCAGGGAGTGGTTCCCTAAGCCATGAATATGGACATTTTAAAGGACGGTATTATGTATTCAGAGACTCTGAAACTTTGGGCTCTTCAAATGGTACCATAGCTCCCCACAAGCCTGTCCAGGAGGTCTCCAAAAGAGAGAGCTGGAGGACAGCAGTAGCGACAGGTTTATTGCCCATGCTGAGAGCCTCTCTGGGCCCACCAGGTGCACTTGCTGGTGGCAGGATCCAGTCTGAGCTTCTGAGCCCGGATGAAGAGACTCAACACCCTCCTGATCTCATGGAAGATGCTCAGTCTGGTGCTAACCTGAGCAAGCTTGACCTGAACAAGTGTGGTCAGCTGCAGGATGAAACGGAGCTGGAAAGGAGCCTTAAGGATTGTGGCACTGAAGGCAGAGAAGCTACAGATGACATGTTGGTGGGGCCATCTCCAGCTGGGCAAGATGCTGGGCATAAAGATGAGCTGTCTGCTTTTGAGATTGCAAAGGGGGATGTAGAGCTGGTGTCTGCTTCGGTCACTGTAACCCCATGTCACTCAGTGGGTGTCCCTTCCTCAGAGGTGCCCAGCAGCAACATAGGGGTCTCTCCCAAATCATCTAGCCTGGGTCAGGCTGGCAGCAACCTGGCAGAAGAAGTGGTTGCTGCTGCATGTCACATGCAGACACCAGTGCTGGAAGAGCCACTGCTAACCACAAATACGAAACCTTTTCCTCTCTACCCCTCTCCTGGTGTGACTGCTGGAGATGTGGTGTCTCCAGGAGAAAGGAATGAAGAGCTCTTTGGTAAGGTGTTTTTTGGGTTATTTGTGGCTGAACTGATACCTGACACTGAGCAATATCTATTTCCAGTGATGCAGCACACTCTCTAGAGTTTTTTTTGTTGTATACATGGCTGTCACCTTCAGTTGGTCCATGTGGTAGCACTCCTGACTCCTCCTGTATCCAAGGAAAGTAGTACTTGAGAAGACATAGGGTCATCTGTTGTAACATGGGCATCTATGGGCTGATGTTCCTCTTAACAGGGAGAGGCTGGTTCCTAATCCAGGTGCTCTGAATTATCTGTGGAGGAGCCAGCCTCCCAGCTGTGACTTCACACCCAAAGCAGACTGTGAATGCCCATCTTGTTCTCAAAGAGCTCTAGCTTGCCTTGATTCCCATGGCTGTAGCCTGCCACGGTGCTCCTAGCTGTGATAACCAAGTCTGAGGTCCAGAAGTTAGAGGAAGGAGGGGGTTGGGGAAACGGCCTTTGGCTCTTAAAATTTAGGAGTTGACGGTAGACGTCTTTCACAGAAATATTTAGCTGATGATATGTATTAATTTCTGCCTGAAGGTAGAAGAGACGATGTTTTCATATGGTCTTTCCTCCCCTCCCAACTGTTCTTGCCCCTTCATTGTAGAAGTGAGGAGGATTTTATTCAGCTCTTTTGTAGTTGCTGGCATCAAATACACAGGCTGCTTTGCTCTGTCGGTGTCCAAGGCAGCTCTGTTGTAGGAGCTCTGGTGGCTTCGCAGGGGTAATATTTCATCCACTTCCAGAAATAGAGATGAGGTTTATTAGGATGATTTCTTTCTAAAGAGCACTTCCCACCATAGAGTAGACTGTATTTAGAGCTTGATATTTAATTTCAGTGTAAGGAACATAGGAGAGAGCTGGCACATGGCATTCTTCTTGCAAAGTGACATGTACCTAATGTGCTTGTTTTTCCCCCCCCTTACCGGTACACCGAGATTAGCAGCCTGATTCTTTCCCTTGCTCTGACAGATCTGGTTTCTGCCCTGGCATCTCTGGAGAACGACACAGCACTGCAATCCCAGCACCAACCCGGAGGTGAGCGATGCAAAGAGTTAAGCATGTCTTAAAAGGCTGCCCTAAGTTCAGTGTGCTGGTTGGTGTTGTGCATGGACATCACCTGCTCATTAAGTTTAGGAAGTGGTGGAGGGTGTTTCTGAGTAGTAAACCCTTTGAAGACTTTCATTTTTAAGCTTATCACTGCAATCCCGCGGTTGTGCTTTGGCCACTTTGTACTTCCCCTGAGTCCACATGCTAAACCTGACATAAATGCTGGCTTGTTTGAGTTCACGCATTACTTGTTGACTGTTTAAAGAAGATTTTTCTAAGGTGAATGAGCCTCAATTCCTCTGATATACTCCAATGGGTGTCCAATGGATCAGAAAGCTGCAGGAGTCCTGCTCCTCAGACCAAGGAGAGAAGCAAAACCCCCTTATGGGAGCATTAGCGACTAAGCAGCACAACGCTGGGCTTATATGGCAGAGCAAGCCACAGAAACAGCTTGCAAGGAGGAGTCATACAGAAGGAGCCTGAGTTTTGAACAGGAGAAATATTGCTGAATAAATAGGCTTTAAGTGGCAGACATTGGCAAATCTGTGCCAGCCTGGATTCAGCCAGACTGCAGCAGTTTATCTAAGCTGATCCCAAACAGAGATGGCTGAGAGAAATGGGCTTTCAGACTCCATCGCAAATGATGATGATACGTTTGGGAAAGGGAATAGCTAAAGAAATGAGTGCTATCGGATGCACATTACTGTTTTGTATGCTTTTTGCTCAAATATCAATTCCTGTATTCAGCACTGAGCATCAGCTGAGGTTTGTTTTCACCTGTTGTTACTCAATTTGTTTGACCTGATGCGCGACCTCTGGAAATACCCATGTGGCACTGTCTTAAAACAAGTGTGTCCTTGTGGAACTGTTGTGCTAGTGTCGATGTTTAAGGACTAACTCATTTAAGGAGCCTGTTTGTGTTATGTGGACTTAGACATACCAGGATCTTGTGTCTTCTGGTAGATGTGCTGTTTGAAGTAGCTATTGAAATCAAACCCAAGGACTGGATTCCTCGTGGTGGGAGCGAGCTCCGAAAGGGTTTTCTCGAATCCATGAAGAATCATGTAAGTCTGGGCATGGGGAGGAGGAGGAAAAAAAAAAACCAAAAAAAACCAAACCCAAATGTGATGTCCCAAATCTTCAACTATGTTGTGCCCTTAATTCCAGGGATTTTCTGTTAAAGCCACATGATGAACCAGCACCTGAGTTGCTTGTGCTGGTCATCATCTGAGGCCGATGCTCTGGCAGGGTGTCCAGCTGCAGCCCTTCGGAGCACCACACCATCGCAAGGCTGTGGAAAAACACTGCAGGGATGGGGATACAACCAACCGAGGGCTGTCCCTCACTGTGGGAAATGGGGCAGCTTGTAGCCAGAACTTAAAAAAGGGCAAGTGTGCAAGCATCTGCTTTCAGGGCTGCACCTCAACTTCTTTTCTGGGACGCAAACTGGAGCAGATATAGGGTTCAGCCTGCTGCCTAGCCTAGAAAGCTTCCATCCGTCCTCCGCTGCTCTGTGATGATTTAGCACCCAAACGCTTAGCTGGGGCTACTACTGCCCTTCCTTTTCCCAAATTACCTTGTGTGTTTGTGGGGATTGAGCTGAAGCTGAGCAGATGGGGAGCAACTGGTATTCTCCTAGAGAAAAGGCTAAGAGCACTGGGCTATGGGACATCTAATGTGTCCTGAGTGGTTTGTGACGGGGAAGAACAAGGTGAGGAGGCAGACTGAGAAAAGCAACTGTTTGCTGCCCATGCTACTGCCCAACAAACATCAAATCAGCACTGGTCACTCTTTTCCTTTGCAGATCCAGGAGAACCTGAAACTTGCTGCCAACAGAGTCAATGAAATAAAGCTAAAGGAAATCAAAAGGTAGGGTTGCTGCTGTGCTGCTGGCTCGGTAGGCAACTCTGCTATAACCTGTAATATTTCTTGGGTAGCAGTGGCTTGGCTTCTCATTCTCCTGCCCCAGGGAGAGGCCCAGCCTTGCTCCTCTCCTCTGATCTGTAACTTGTGCTGAAAGTAGGGGGAAAAAAAATTGTTTTCTAGAGGAAAGATGGTGAAAATTGATGTTTAATGCTGGCTAGGGCCTTCATAAGTCTAAGATGGATTTAAACTCTGGAGAAAAGGAGGATCCTCACACCTGCCATGGTGTCTGCTGGAGAAAGCTGGGAGCTGTCAGCAAGGTCCCTGCCACGCTTCGCTGAGGCTGACCTGGGGCTGTAGATTGCCACTACAATTCACTTTATGTGAATATCCAGTCACTTCAGCCGAGCTCCGAGAGAGGAGCTGTTACCAGGCTTTCCTTTTTCCCTTGGTCCAAGTGCAAAGCCACCTCTTGTCCCAACTAATCTTTGCCCGCAGTACCATGATCTGAAGGGAGTAGGTGGAAGGTCTAAATGGGCTTTCAGAGGTGGGCTGGGCTGGGGGAGGGCTGATGCTTTTGTCCCACCTCATCCTGGGCTCTCCCCTGCCCACAGGACACGCGATGCCAACCTGCTGCTCACCTTCTGGCTTCACCTGAAGCCGGAGGAGAGAAATGTGTCTCTGCTCCTGCGCTCCCAGCTGGAGGAGCTGCTTGGCACCTCACTAGGGGTGGAGAAGCTGCAGCTTGTGTCACTGTTTGTGGAAGGTGGGTGCTTTGCTTTTCTCTGGGGTGAACCCTTCCATGCCAAGCCTGGCTCTACTCATGGCACCCGTTCCCCCGTTACAGATGTGAACGAGTGCCGCGCTGGGGTCAGCCTCTGCGGGGAGGAGGCGGAGTGCTTTAACGGTGTGGGCACGTACCTCTGCCGCTGCAAAAAGGACTATGAAGATCATTCTCCCACCAAGTCTGGCACCCTCTGTGTCCCCATCCCCCCATCAGGTAGAGGACAAAGTAGCTGCTCTGCTTTCTCCTGCAGCTGGGGTGCTTTTCCTTGTGGGCGAGTAATTTGGGCAGCATCGCTCTTGCTGTGTGCAACCTGGAGTGAGTGCATCAGGGTAAGAGGCGCTTTTAGGGTCGGACTGGGGTCCTACCAGCAGTGCCTCTGCTGATGTGTGTCGCACGTGGGGCTTAAAAATGACACTGCTACTGGAGTAGTGGCTTTAGACGTGCAGGCCTGATGTGGGAAGGGGAATATAATATCTTTGTGAGGCAATTCCCAGCTGGTTGTCCCCTTAAGGGTTCCTCCTTTGGTGTTAGGACCTCTTCTGTACAGTTGTGTTTAGATAAGAGCACACTCGGAGGCACTTGTGGAAGTGGAGGGGAGGGAGGAGGAGCGAGGTTTAGGAAGTGTAGGTGTCTAAGTTAGGAGGGAGAGTCTTGTACTCAAAGGAGAAATGGCCTTTCCCAGACTCCAAAGGCATCAGCTTTCAGAGGTGAGCCTAGATAGGCATCCAAGGGTGACCTGCATCACTTAACTCTGTCAGGTGAAAGTATTGCTGCTTATTGGGTGTAATTCAGTGAGATATCTGTGCTCCCAAAGGCTCTCCTGAGGGGTGCCTGAAAGTTTTAGGGAGTGTCGCTACTTGGGTCTTTTTAGTCTGGAGAAGAGAAGACTGAGGGGGGATCTTGAAAAATACTTAAAGGGAGGGTGCCAGGTAGATGGGAACAATCTTTTTTTCAGTGGTGTGCAGTGATAGGACATGAGGTACGGGCACAAACCTGAACATGGGAAGTTCCATCTTAATATGAGGAGGAACTTCTTTCCTTTGAGGGTGGCAGAGCAGTGGCACAGCTGCCCAGAGAGGTTGTGGAGTCTCCCACTCTGGAGACATTCCAAACCCGCCTGGATGCCATCCTGTGCCACTGCTGTAGGTAACCCTGCTCTGGACTAGATGATCTCCAAACGTCCCTTCCAACCCTGACCATTCTCCAATTCTGTGGTTTCCTGTGAGATGTTGTGTAGATCTTGGTGAGAAAAACATTGATGTTCCTGGTGTTTACCTCAGTGCCCCCCTGACATAGCTGACACAAGGTGAAGCAGATGGCATGTAGTCCTTGGCTATAATCAGAGCTGGCTAATTGAGTCTCGCAGAGTAATGGGTCCTTCTGGCCTGAAAAACACCAATATTCTGCAATACATACTCAAACCACTGCTGCTACTTTACCAAAACTACTTCTCATCCTCGCGACACTGGGAGTGGCTTAAAGCTGAATGTGAGCTTGCAGCCAAATTGCATTTCTCGTCCATCCTCTCTGCTGTCGCTTCATTAACCAGTTATACAGCCTAAGCCCGTCCAGATCAGCTAGATATGATGGTGTATTCATAGACAAATAATCTTATAAATGCAAGTTTATCTTTTGGGTCAAGGAGAGGGTCCTTTCAGGTCTGGATGGGAATGGTAGCAAGTCTTCTAGCTTCCATGTAGCTACACATAGGTTTAGCAAAGGCATTGTTCTATCAAGGCCCTCCTGGTGTAGCACCAGCCCTGTGCTGCTCCTGCAGGCTGACTCTTGGTCTCAAATATTTCTTTGGGACTGAGGTTTGGGAGAGATGCTCTGCCCCAGAGGTGGCTGTGAGTATTTCTGGAGGGCAGCAGGGGAGATGTTGACCCTCCTGGAGGAGCACCCACAGCTCCAGGTCTCTCCCTTGAGCACTGCGGTCGTGATGTGGGGGATATGGGGGACTTTGTGAACACAATGGGGGCCAACTGGGGCAAGCAGGAGGAGGCCATGGCCCTTTTCTTGCAGGGATTGGCTTCTTCATCCGCTATGGTGACATGCTGGTGGGGGCAGCCATCATGTCTGGCCTGGCAATGCTGGTGGCTGCTGGTGCCCTGTGCAGGGCAGCCAGGCAGGGACGGCACCCCAGGAGGAACCCAAGCCCTGAAGAGCCGCCAGTGAGGGCCATGGAGGAGCCAGTGATGGAGCTGCACAACCTGGGGGAGTGCCTACGCCTCGACCCCTTCCAACTGAAGCTGCGGGCCAGGCCCCCTGAGTGGCTGTGGGATGCCCGTGCCCATCCTGGCCAGGCGTACCGAGTCTTTGTGGAGCAGTCCCCACAGCTCTGAGGGGGTCCCCCAAACCCCCTGACCTGCACAAGTCAGTCCTTCCTTCCCCAGCCCACACAAGCCACTGGCTGTGCAAACTCTTTCGCTGTGTTTTATGGACCAGGAATATCCCACATTCTTCCTGGTCTTGTCATTTATTTATTTTCTTTTAATGCAAGCTCAGCTTGGGAAACAAAGCGTTTGCTCCACACCGCTGTTCATCTTCTCCCAACTTACCCCCTCAGCGCATTGAAATTAAACACTTTTTTTTTAAGGAAAAAAGGAAATAAGATGTTTTGGTGCTTAATTTGAGAAGTTAAAGATTATTCATGCACCTTTGCATGGTGCTGCAGAGCTCTACAGGAAGCACTGAGGAGGTCAGGGGGAACATCTTGCAGCCTGGCTGAGAAATACGCCCCAGGCCTTGACTTTAAGTTTTTTTGGGGAGACGCCTGGCCAGGTTATGGCATGCAGATTCCCTGCACTGAGTGATGGGGACAGCAATTTTTGGTGCTTGCATAAACGTTGGTTGTTGAGATGCTGGCTGCAAAAAAAGCATCACCACTACCAAAACCCTTCTGGCTGACAGTAAAGCACAGTTGTCTCCCCAGCTGCAGGCTTATAACTTCTCGATCAGTTTAGTATAGGGGTTTTTAAATTTAAATAACCATTTTTTTTTTGGGCCCTGTTGGGAAGATGTGTGAATGGCGTGGTGGGAAACGTCCCACTGGAGGGCACTGTCTGCCACCAAAAACCCAGCCAGGGCTGCTGCTGCAGAGCTGCACTGGTCTGGGCAGGGGCTGCTGGATGTGGGGCACTGAGTGAATGGGGAGCAGTTAGTGCAGGTCATGGGGTGGTCTCTTTGCACTTGTTGACCGGCTTTGGCCGAGGGGTGCTGGGGAGGTGTGGGTTGAACGGAGCAGCTTGCGCATACGTGGGGCTTTTGCTCTCCGGGGTGAGCTTAAAAGGGGCTTGAAAAGGCCCTGCTGCGTTTCTCCGCAGGGAAGCGGCGAGGATGCTGGTGAAGGAGGAAAAAGGGACCTCGGAGATTTCCCTAGACTAACTCTTTTCCACCCACCTCCCCCCCACCCCCCAAAAAAAAGCAATTCCTATATCTCAGCTGCTGAATCAGGGGAGAAGCAACATGTGCAGCGTGGAGGGGGATATACCCAGGGAGGGGGCTGCAGTACAAATTGGGGCGTCATAAATGCCAATGTTGTGCAAAACCAGGTGAGAGCATGTTACTTGCACCCAGCTGATAAAGAAACGAGTATTCCCGGTGCTCGGCTGGCAGCTGCGGTGTCCCTCCGGTGAGGGGTGACCATGTTGCTCCCTGATAATGGGCTCATCCAAATTAGCTGATGCTGGCGGGACCCTCATGCCTGCAAAGAGATGCAAAGCAGAATCACCACTGCCCCGACAGCAACTCACTTCAGTGCTGTTTAGTGCCATCCAGATTTGAGCACCACTAAGGTTAGACAAAAATAGGTCTCCCAAAGACAACCTGATCATTGCTTCCTTTGACATATGTGGAACAATCGGTTCTCACCGACCAGTTTCTACGCGCGGTTTCCAAAGCATTTTGCAAATAGTGGAGAATTAAATGCAAACGTCTCCCTGGGAGGCAGATAAGTGTGTGTAATTTTCCACCATAAAGAGAAGGAAACCATTAATGGGTTTGCGCAGAGCGTGCCTGTTTCCCTGCCGAGGTCACAGAAAAGCAGCAAGGGCTAAAATAATACTGTCTTTTTGTCTTGGCCTTGGATTTAGCTGACCACCTTCTCCCCTTTTCCTTCCTTGGTTCCATGAAGGGGGATCAGGGGCTCTTCAGGTTGCAAACTCTGCTCTCTCCCAGTAAGGTAAGGGTCAGATCCCAAAGCCAAGCAACTCAGGAGCAGATCGATGTTTCTGCTGACTTTCCAGCTTTTCCAGGAGCAGAGTGAGCCCCGCGTTGTGCTCCTGCGTGGGAAGCTGGCTCCTGTAATACCACAGCTTTTGCTAACCTGCCGTGTATCTCCCCAAGCCTGTGGTGCCATCCAGGAATGAGTTAAAGGTACCAACTTACCTTCCACAGACCTTTTGAGCTGCCATCCCCTGGCCAGTTCTGAAACCAGTGCATCCCACTCTTTCCTGTAGCCACAGCCTGTTTTGTCCCATCTTAAGAGGTTTCCTTGAGTCAGATCATCTCCGTTCTGTAGCTGCTGAAAAGCATAAGAAGCTGGATGTTTAGCTACTCGTCTTCACAATGTACTGGAAAAAGGGGGATGACTCACATTGGAAATGCAGCTGGTGCTTTCAGGAGCTGATGGCAGCTCCACTGTGTTGCCGCTTCTGTAAGCCACGGTGCTTCCAGCTCAAAGGACTGCTTACATATTAACAAAAAAATTAAAATATTTATCCATCTGTGCCAGGAGCACGTGCTATGAATGCTACCCACGTGTAAAGTAATTCCTCTCCAGGTCATTCCCAGCAGCTTCACCTGAAGCCGTGCCCAGAGAGTAGTGGTAAATGGAGCTAAATCCAGCTGGTGTCTGGTCACAAGTGGTGTCCTCCAGGGCTCGGTGCTGGGGCCGGTTCTCTTTAATATCTGTATCAATGACCTGGGTGAGGGGATCGAATGCACCCTCAGTAAGTTCGCAGATGACACTAAACTGGGCGGGCGTGTTGATCTGCTTGAGGGTAGGTTGGCTCTGCAGAGGGATCTGGACAGACTGGACCGATGGGCTGAGGCCAATGGTATGAGGTTCATCAAGGCCAAGTGCCGGGTCCTGCATTTGGGTCACAACAACCCCATGCAGTGCTACAGGGTTGGGGCAGAGTGGTTGGAAAGCTGCCCGGCAGAAAAGGACCTGGGGGTGTTGGTGGACAGCCGGCTGGATATGAGCCAGCAGTGTGCCCAGGTGGCCAAGAAGGCCAACAACATCCTGGCCTGCATCAGGAACAGTGTGGTGAGCCGGACTAGGGAAGTGATCATCCCCCTGTACTCGGCACTGGTGAGGCCCCACCTTGAGTACTGTGCTCAGTTTTGGGCCCCTCACTACAAGAAGGGCATTGAGGTGTTGGAACGTGTCCAGAGAAGGGCTACAAAGCTGGTGAGGGGCCTGGAGGACAAATCTTATGAGGAACGCCTGAGGGAACTGGGGTTGTTTAGCCTGGAGAAGAGGAGGCTAAGGGGAGACCTTATCACCCTCTACAACTACCTGAAAGGAGGGTGTAGAGAGGTGGGGGCTGACCTCTTCTCCTGGGTGACAAGGGATAGGACAAGAGGAAATGGGTTTAAGTTATGTCAGGGGAGGTTTAGACTGGATATTAGGAAATATTTTTTCACTGAAAGGGTTATTAAACATTGGAACAGGCTGCCCAGGGAGGTGGTGGATTCACCATCTCTGGAGGTGTTTAAAAGAAGGGTAGATGTGATACTTAGGGACGTGGTTTAGAAGTGGGTTTTGTCAGGGTAGGTTAATGGTTGGACTTGATGATCTTAAAGGTCCCTTCCAACCTCAGCGATTCTATGAAAATCGTACTCAGGCTGAGGCAGCACAAGGGGGGTTCGGGGGTGACCCTGCCTATTTTGGCACGCTGGTGATGATGTGCCATTCCCTGGCTTGGCTTGCGTCAGCTGCAGAGACGATGTGGGGCTGAGCCAGGCCAGGCAGGACCTGGGCCCTGTTACCCACCAAGGAGCTACATCAGCGTTTGGGGAGGGTGGGCTGGGAGAGGTGCCGGCCTTCAAGCCTGCCACAAGGTGATATTTTGCTGCCTTTAGGGGTTTTCCTTTCTCTCTTGGAGCGTGCAGCTCTGCAGGGAGGCAGCAAGCTTTTCATGGAGTGATTTTCCTCATTTTCTTTAACTGATGCATCAGAGAAGAGCTTGAGTGAAAGACACACCACCACCACCCCCCAAGGTGGAGAGGGGCTGCTGCAAGCCCAGGCCCTCATGGTTTCCAGTTCTCATTCGCACCGTGGTTTCCTCTGTGATTTTGGAGAAGATAATGTGGAGGTCAGGGGGAGGCTTTGGGAGAAAAACGCAGACTTAGAGTTGAGCTTTGTGCTTGACCTTGAGGGAGCAAGTTTTGTCCTGTCCTGTGGGCCAGACCAAGGCAAAAGGGTCTTCTCCCAGCCCTGTGACTCCTCCAGGAGAAGCAATCCCTGCGATCCCCAAAGCAGAGGTACCCTATGGGGGGGTGGATGGAGACCCATATTTGGGCGTGTGCTCCAGCTGCAAAGTGGGGAGATAGCCCGCAGCATCCTCTGCTGTGCCAGGGAGGGAGGGGGTGACTGCTTGGCAGCTGTGGGTCAAGGCATCAAAACTTTGAGCTATAGCTATATATGGTCTTGTACGTGCATGGGCACATACACAAGAAGGTGATGGGCTGGAGGCCTGCTTTTCATGGAGTGATTTTCCTCATTTTCTTTAACTGATGCATCAGAGAAGAGCTTGAGTGAAAGACACACCACCACCACCCCCCGGTTTGTTTGGGTTTTTTTGGTCACAAAGGATCTATGATATAGCGGATATGAAGTGTTTTAAGTGCTTAAGAAAATCTGATCCACGCGGTGCTGATTCCCAGCCCTGTCTTTTAGCCATATCATTAATAAGCACATCATCGTCCACAGGTGGACTTATGTTACAGCTGAGACTTCTGGCAGTGCCGTGGAATTATCCCCCCCTGAATGGCTCATCCCCACTCCAGCATTATGGCTGGGAGGGCTCTCCTCAGCGATATTACGGTGTACCACAGAGATAATAAACCCGAGGACGAAGCTGGTGCTTCCCCCGGAGCCCGCACCACCTGTACCCGGAGCGATTCATGGTTAGCACAACCCCATAGGCGCTTGGCGAGAGAAGGAGGCGATGCAAGGATGGAAATGGCTTGCTGGTCTGTGCCCTACGAGAGGTAAAGAGATGATATCATTCCGGAAAAGGACCATCCGCTGAGCTGTCGCTGATGGAGGACAGGTTTCAGGCTGGATATGTGTGGCACAGGCAGGGAGGAGAGCGCAGGCTGGAAGGGTTTCTGTTCCTGGGTAGGATGGCTTTCCCCCGCTTGTAGAAATGCGGTGTAAATCCTTGCCTGATGCAAAGGGATGCTCTACTTGTAAGTGCGTGCCCATGCTTGCGTGCAAGGGGCTGCAGAACTGCAAACCATTTATCCCCTCCTGCAACGTTTCCTGATGTAAAACAAGCAGTCCCTTCTACAGCTCACTCACTGAGAGAGGCCAGGGGGTTTCTTTGAGATTTTGGATGCTTGGGGTTGTTTCTGGGGCCGGCAGAGCCAGATAACGATGGCCGGGCGATCTTGTGTCCGGCTCCTGAAGCAGGTGTCTCAGAAACACTTGTTCAGTCAGGCTCAGGCTGCATCGCCAGTGGGAGATCGCCCCGAGCAAGCAGCCCCCAGGTTTGGAGGCTGTGGTTTCTCGGGCAATGAGGACAACGGGCAAAGCTCTGCCTGCCTCCGCTTTGCCCAGCATGCAGCTTCCTCTTAAACCCAGGAGGAGGGAAATAACGCACGCTGTGGGGAAAGTCCCTGGCGTTTAATTTACCTACTCCAGCCTATTCTCATGCACTAAGGTTGCCCAGAGAAGCTGTGGCTGCCCCGTCCCTGGAGGTGTTCAAGGCCAGGTTGGACAGGGCGTTGAGCAACCTGGGCTGGTGGGAGGTGTCCCTGCCCATGGCAGCCCTTCATCCCGACAAAACATCCTGCGGATGCTCATGCGCTGGCCCAGGGGGAGGGAGGGAAGCCGGGGGCAGCGTGGTGCCCAGGCAGGGCTTGCTGCAGCCAAAACCCGCTGCAACAGTGGGTCCCAACCACGCTTGGTGCGGAAGCGGGTGGTGGAGCTGGCACCTGGCCTCTCTCCTTACCGGGGGTGAAGTGGCAGCACCTGCCTCTCGTGGCTGCGCTTTGGAGACATGTCAGATGCTTATTGGAAGCATCTATGGCACATGTGTGATCTGTGTGCGAAACACAGCAGGATTTGGATCCGGACGTCAAGCCCATCATAAGCAATAGGTGTTACAGTTTCTCTGTTGCAAATTGCTGTTTTCAGTCCCAAATAATGTCACCTTTTATTTTCTACTGAGGCCAAAGGAGCTGCACGCAGCCCTGCTTGGTCTTATGAACACCAGGCTGGCTTTAGGAACAGCCCATCCCTCCTGTCCCGCTCTTCCGAGTCGAATCGAGAGGGGCTGAATTTCTTCCCTCTCCTGCAGGTCAGGCTATTGGCATCTGCTCTTCTCTCTCCTCTGTCCTGGAATGCATTAATAGACAAGAAAATGGGACAAAAAGTAAATCTGCTGGATCTGCAAATCTGCATTCGGGTGCCGCAGTCCGAGATTGCCTGGGAGGTCTGCTGCTTCTGACATCCGAAATGAATTTGTCACCTCGTGGTGCAGTGCTTTGCTCACTCACAGCCCTCGGCCATACGAAATGACACACTCTGTTGATTTATGGGCCACCAGGTGCGATCCTTTTTTTTGCAGCAGGAACTGTTCTCTCATGCATTATCGCTGAGTGACTGCGGTGTGCGCAGAGGTTTCAGAGGGTCTGTGATTCACCTGGAGACTGGGAGATGTCCTAGGATCTGCGGGGGAGAAACAGTATTTGAATGTCAGTTGATTTTTTATTTTTAAAGAAAGACATTCACTGAACCCTGGTCAAGCTCATTCTTCCAAAATGCTTCAGGTTCATCTGATTGTTTTTTCCCTGGGTTTTGAAGCAGAGAGGGCAAGCCTCGTCTAGCCGCAGAGCACTGTCCTTGGACACAACCCATCAAGGTAGGGGAGATGTGGAAGTAGTTCCCTGTGGGAGCAATAAAGAGTGGGAGATACCTCATTTAACATGTGGTGGCCATGGCTGGTGCCTCAGCCTGGGCGGTGAAAGCAAAAAATAACATGTGGGGAGAATCACGCAATGGGAGGTGCTGGAAAGGAGTTTGGTTTCCTTTCCCACCCCCTGGTGAGAGATGGGAAGGGGATGCGGGCGCTCACAGCCCGCTGGGACAGCACTCGTGTCTCCTGCTGCCCGTGAATGTCTGCCCGTTGGCAGGGCAAGGAGGTAACAAACGTCTAGGGAAATGTTTGTCATTGGAGACGTTGGCTTGCTCCTCCTCATAGTAACTGAGTAATAGAGGCGGCAAATTTCCAATGGCACGTGGGTGATCGTGCAGCTCTACAGTGCAGGGGCTACCAAGGAGTCTCCAGGGAGACTTTTGCCAGGAAAGCGTTTTGGAAAAATACCTGAGAGTGTAATTTTATACAGTGCATCTATAAAGGAGCTGGAGGGGAAGCTTCCTTCTTCGTATAGATGCTTTTGAGTGCCATTGACCTTGGCAGGATGAACCATGCCATGTTCAGAGATGGATAAACGGCTCAACTCTTCTTTCTCCCGTCTCCTCAGAGCAATTTGAGTGCATTGCTGTGCTCGCTCCAAACAGCCAGCAGCTAAAAAAACACTACTGGCTTTATATTAAGCTTTGTGCTTTATCGAGTTGGCCAGCCCTGTGGCTACGCACTGTAGCACCACCGCTGTATGAGGTACTCTCTGCCAAACCAAACCTTTCCTGGCCACGATGTTTACATGCAATGTACATATGGGGTCTCCTAAGCAATCCCTTGCAGTAAAGGAGGGCATGGAGGCTCCAGTGAGCCCCAGCACCCCACAGGAGGGCAGGAATAAGCCCTCCCACAGGCAGGCAAGGCTCGTGGCGAGCTGCCTCTGCTTGCCTTGCAGACGAGCGAAACAAAACCAAAGGCTGAAGCCCCAGAGAAACAGCAGAATGGCTTCAGCTCATGGCTGTTGTTCAAAAATGCAGGCAGTTGTGGAACTGGGTGGGTAATGAAAATGATTACAGTTTGGAGGGGCCCCTAAATGAAAAGGTTAGGGATTGGTGCAGCTTAGTTTAAAGGGGAAAGAAAGAAAAGGCTGTGGTAGTGATATATATCCTAACGGGCTTGTCTCATGGTGGAGGAATGAGGGGATGCTCCCTGAAAGCAATCTGCAAAGGCAAACTTTGAACTCATAACAAAAATGTTATTTTTTAATACTGTGAAACAGGGCGGTGGAGTTCACTGGCAGCAGATATGGCCGAGAGCAAGTTCTGCAGTGCCCAAACGAACGGGAGTTAGGTATGGGGGCGAGGACTGAGTACAACCCACCATTAAGTGAAAATATATGATGAAGGGGTTGAAAGTCTCCTGCTTCAGGGCCACAACCAGTGGGCCCAGGGCAGGGGTTTCTTTGCACAGCAGACCAGACCACACGGGGCTGATGTTCTGGCACATACAGCTGGGACTGAGCTGCTCAGGGTGATGCCAGCCGAGGACAAGGACCTTCCTCTGGTCAACGTCCTGGCCAAAACACGCCTCTTTGCAAGGGCTGGCGTGATGCTCTGCAGTGGAAATTGCTCCTTGTTCCCCACCAAGCACTGTCACACGCTTTGCTGCACGCAGGGAAATGTGGAAATGTGGCTTTAATGCTGTGGTTTGAATGGCACTAGGCTGGTGAGGCTGTAATATAACCACAACCCAAGGACAATCCCTCCTGGAGAAAGTATTTTTTTGCCGTATCAGCTCAGTGCAGAAATATTTAGGGGTATTTTGTTGACTGACTGGGTGATACGCACCCAAGTGAGCGACTGCGATGTGGAAAAATGCAGTAAATCTGGCTAAGAAATGACTTGGGGACGCTGGGGAGAGCCCCGTCTCCTGCAAAGCTCAGGCTGCTTCGGAGCAGTGATTTCCCGCGGATCTTCCCAAGGGCAGCCCTTTGAGAACGAGTGATGGAGGTTCAAAAGCCCGAATGCTATCACTTAGACCATGGGACGGCCATCCCAGATGTACAGAGGCTTCGAGTGACCCCAAATCCCTCAATACCAGTGGGGCCAGGCTGCTGGAGAATGGGTAGGTCGGGCCGTGCAAGCTGTCGTGCAGCAAGGCAGCAAACGGGTGTTGCAGGGAAGGGGCAAGCATGGGGAGGGCAGGTTTGGAAAGCAGCTTTTGGGCTGAAAGCTTTAAATTAAGCTATCCCGTGATGCAGGTTGGAGGCCAGACAGTGACAACGCAGGGTGGCTGAAGCAGTTTCCAGTTAGACACCGCCATGCCACAACGGGAGGTGTGGTGGATGTATTAAGTGTAGCTACGTCTGTGTCAGCTTCAAATTAACCAGGCAGAGCAGAGGAATGAAGCCTGCTCTGTTGTAAAAAGATGGTGTTTGTCTTCTAGCCTGACCTGAGAGCCTGTTCTCCTATTTTAAAGAATCGTAGAATCACAGAATGGTTTAGGTTGGAAGGGACCTTAAAGACCGTCTTGTTCCAACCCCTCTGCCCCGGGCAGGGACACCTCCCACCAGCCCAGGGTGCTCCAAGCCCCGTCCAACCTGGCCTTGGACACCTCCAGGGATGGGGCAGCCACAGCTTCTCTGGGCAACCTGGGACAGGGGCTCACCACCCCCACAGCAAAGAATTTCTTCCTCGTACCTAATCTAAATCTCCCGCTTTTCAGTTTAAAACCGTCCCCCCTTGTCCTATGGCTCCCCTCCCTGATCCAGAGTTCCTCCCCAGCTTTCCTGTAGCCCCTTTAGGGACTTGAAGGGGCTCTAAAGTCACTGCGGAGCCTTCTCTTCTCCAGGCTGAACACCCCCAACTCTCTCAGCCTCTCCTCCCAGCAGAGGGGCTCCAGCCCTCGCAGCATCCTTGTGGCCTCCTCTGGCCCCACTCCAACAAGTCGATGTCCTTCTTAGGTTGGGGGCTCCAGAGCTGGATGCAATATTCCAGGTGGAGTCTCCCCAGAGCAGAGCAGAGGAGCAGAATCCCCTCCCTCGCCCTGCTGGCCACGCTGCTGGGGATGCAGCCCGGGATGCGGGTGGCTTTCTGGGCTGCCAGCGCACATTGCCGGCTCATGTTGAGCTCCTCATCCACCAACACCCTCCAAGTCCTTCTCCTCATGGCTGCTCTCCATCCACCCAGCCTGTGTTTGTGCTTGGGATTTCCTACGTCTTCAGAGGCAGCAGCTGAGGCTCTGCACCCACCCTTGGATATCACATGAGAGTTTGGTTTCTTCGTTTGAGCTGCTGCCACGTACACAGTCATTACCTGCAGATGTGTGTGTGCAAGCACGGGCTCAGCGGGGATGGAGCGGAGGAGGTGGCTTTGAGGGGGTGAGGAGTGCTCTCTAAACAGCGAGATTTCCTGGAAGGAGGCAGCACATACTGCGAATTGGGTCGGTTCCCAGAGCATCTTAACTGGCAAGTGATTAGCTGTTAATTATTATGCTATAAATTACTTAATAAATGAGTATTCTTCACAGCACCTATTGTACCACATGACATCTGCTAAGCTGTGTGAAATACACATAATTACTGTCGCAGAAATGTAATTCTAGCTCTTCCCGCTCCCCAAATTCTTGTGCAGCTGCCAGCCGTGGCACCGGGCGCTTGTTCCGGGGCGATGCGCAGGCAGTGCCACCGTGCACCACCAGCCACCTTCTCCCCATCTCCAGGCTGGCTTTTGGCTTTCGAGCAAGCGCCGGGATTCAACCTACGGAAGGCGAAAAAGCCGTGCCCAGCTGCCCATCGCCTGTGTTTCAGCCCCAGCACCAGGCTTAAAATCACCCTGAGGGTAACATTAAGCTTTAAAAAAAAAAAAAATTAAAAAAAATCCTACTAAACATCCTGATTTTATCCCAGTTTTGTTTATAAATCATAAATTTATAAAAGCTTCATAAGGCTTTAATAGTTAAAACTCCAAGGAAGAGCGCATTCTGCTGCTGGGGTACTTCAGTTCAAAATGTTTTTCGAGTGACCCAACATTGTTTATGGCCCTGAAGAGGGAGAGGTGGAGTCTCTTCAATGAGATCATCAAAATATTTGTGCTGGTATGTGTGTGTTTTAGACCTGCCCTTGAAGTTATGCAGCTTAGCTGTGGCTTGACTTGTTTTGGGCATTTGAGCTTTAATTATTTTCACCCCCCCACCAGTTCTTGTTGGTCTGACTTGTGGTAATTGTCCGTGGGACTGTGTAATTGTGGGTTTGGGTATTTTCAGCTGGTTTTTGGGGACATGCGGTGGTCTGGGCTTGCTCAGGGATGGAGAGCGCAGCAGAAAAACATCTGCACGTGGCTGAGTAAGTGCAACAGCTTAAACTTATTTAAGAGGTTTCCTAACACTTTGAGCCAAAGTGCCTCTCTTAAGGGCGGACTGCACATGCGAAAGATATACGACAGTGAAGATGTGTTTGATTGCGCTGACTGTAGTAGGATTTTGGTCTTAGCTTCTACAATTGAACTACAGGGTCACGGTGACGACAGGGAATTGTATTCTAGGATTTCCCTGTTCCTCTGTATGTCCCTCAGACCTTGTCACGCTCTCCTCTCTGGAGATAGATGATGGGAAAGACCCAACAGGGCTTCAAAGGTGCAACCTGGGAGCATTCAAAGAGATTGGATTTTATTTTTTTGAAGGGGATGCTGGGCACGTTCTAGAATTTAAATCTCTGAAAGCAGACGGCTGCAGTCAGTAGGAGCTGCAGATGGAGCTGTGCCGTGTCTCAGCCCGGAGGCTGTCCTCCCACTGACGGCGCGGCACGCCAGGAACTTTCACAAAGTGCTTTTTGTTGCTGGTTCCATTTGCCCCACCATGCACGGCATTAAAACCTGCGTCTGTTTGCTCTTGATTTCTCTCAGCCGTAGAGGAGGAGGAAAATAGTCCTTTTTCTATCGTAACTGGCTGGCAGTAAGCTCCGCTCCAGCCACCCACACTGCCTCTCCCTGTGCCGGTTACGCAGCACGTACTGCATCTCCCCATTGACAAGTTCTAGTGCAGGCTGCTTATTTTTTTCCCCATTTTAAGGAGAATGAAGGCATCTGAGTTAGAGGGTTTAGCTGACTTGGGAAGGTTTCAGCAGTGAATAAAAGCCAATCCACTGCAACTCCATGCTTGCTCTCCTGCCACAGTTTCTTCCAACGTTGCAAGGGACCGGGAACCTATCAACAAGGATAATAAGCTCTAGATATTACAATGGGGATTTCTTACATTGCTAGCAAGAGAAAAAAGCTGCCCTGCCCCTCTGCTGGCTGAAAACAGCATAGAAGATATTTCCAATGATTTTTTTTTTTTTCCCCCTAAAAGGTTGCAAGTAACAGCATCCACGTAAGCGCACACTGCGGACAGTGAAGCTGATGGCCCCATTTTTATGAATTTCCAAATCACACTGGCGCAGCAAACAAAACTATAAGCGGTGCTCTGAAGATAGTCCTGAAAAGCACCATTCACACATCTAACCCACCAAAACCATACCCTAAGTGACAGCAGGAACACACTATGCGTCGGAAAGCCTACGGGGTATTAATGATGTATAGGAAATGGGTGCTAAATAACAGGGCTGTCACCGCAAGGCTGCTGACGCACCGAACCGGCTGTACGTGCCTGTTCTGCATACGAACAGCACCAGGATTTCTGCAGGGCTGAGTTGCCTGTGCCTGGAAAAGTGCTTAATTCCCACAAAAGTACGGGCAGAGCTGTGTGCTGAATATCCTTCCTACGGAACGGTGATCTGACGGTATAAAATGGGCAATACCGTATTGCGCATGTGGCGAGCAGGACTGGCTGAAGTCTTTCAGCTTTGGGGGAGAAGGGTCCATAGCCTTCAGACCCAGAATATCACTTGTTCGCCAGCCGATTTCAGAAGTATTAACAACAAAGCAGTAAAATGGCTCAAAGCCATCTAAACATCCCGATCCTCCAAGCATGAAGAAGAATAAGAAATTCTTTATTTGTTTCTACAAGCTCAAACCATTTCTTCAGCAGGGCGGTGGGCAGAGCTCTCACCTGAATGAGATGTTGTTCCCCACAAGGGTTTAGCTTTAATTATTTATTTTTTTAATGCCTGACATAGGGCAATATCAAGTTTTGAGTGCCTGGTCTTCTGAAAGAGATGAAAACAGTGCAGACATCTTTTGAAGCTGAAAAGGTACCCAGAGACATTTTTGGAAGCCACCGGTTTTCTGCAGGCCTCATGAGAAATGAGCTGTATTTACCCAAGGTGCTGGGGTGGGGGGAAATACAACCGATTTCTCACTCCAGTGGGATGATGTATATCCTCGGCGGCACTTTTACAGCCCGTGTGCTTGCTCTGGTTTTGCATTCAGACGGCCGTAGCGGTAGCGTGAAGGTAGGCTGGACGCAGAGGTCCTGCTCAAGCTGCTGTCACAGCTGGTGACCACGTCAAGCTGGAATATTAGCAAGTGGCTCCCAGCCAGCACTAAAAATTCAAGCCTGATTAACTAGCAGCAACACAGCCCGAAAAAATGGGCAGCAGGCCCTATGGTGAAATTAAAAACACAAACAAACTTGGATTCCTTGGATTCCCCCACGGAGTGTGCGTCTTTTTCTCCCGAGTTCAAATCCCCGTTGGCAGGGGCCGGATTTCAGGGCAGCGGCATCGCTTGTGGGGCGCTTGCGCATCTCCCACTGTCGTGCTTTAGGCCGAATCGGCTACTGGGGACATGGGGGACCCCAGATGGGACCGACAGATGCTCCCCTCTACCCTTCTTCAAAGAGAGAGGCAGAGGAGGAAAAAAGAGATTTATGAGTTTAGAAGGAACTGAACTAATGAAATATTAATAACGAAATAAAAGGAAATAATGAAATAAATTCAAAACTGTAGCAAGTTGCCAGGATGAGAGTGACCCAGCAGGAGGGTCCCTGTGCCCAGGGACTGGCTTTGCTGGAGGCGGGACCCCCTGGGAACCCGCTGGCCGGGGCGCTCGGGGAGCTGTACTGCTACTCCTTTGCCTTCTCGCACCATCACTGGTCCCACAGCAACATATAAGCAAAATCTGTACCGAGAAATGGGAACACGGGCAAACCTGTCCCATCCTACGCATAGCTCTTGGGCTGCTTTGTTGCAGGTGATTGTTTAGGACTGAAGCAAATTACTCTTGCAGTGGATCCTAAATAAACCCTTAAAGTTTTCCTTGGTTGTTCTTTTTTCCTTTTCTTTTTATTTTTCTTTTTTCTTTTTCTTTTTTCTTTTTCTTTTTTCTTTTTCTTTTTTCTTTTCTTCTTTTTATTAATATTTTTCTTATTTATTATATTTCCATTTCTTTTTCTTTTGCGATCTCTATTATCACTGCAATATTTCATGCTTCATGCTTCTGGAAAAAAAACTTCAATATTCAAGAACAAAGCAATCCACAGCTTTCCTTCATTTCAGTTTTTTGTATCCTAGGGCTGTCCTAACTAAATAACTGAGTTTGTATTGTGTCTCATTTCACCATCGCTGACTGCAGCCAGGCTGACTAATCCTTTTGCTGCTGTCTTATCAGTATTTTTTGTAATTCATTGCTTGTCCCTTCTACTTTCTCGGGTTTTAGGTTTTTTTCTTGTCATTCCCCCCCCAATTCTATGAAATTTGGGGCTGCCCTCTGTGATTGCTCAGTCTGGTAAGTGGTTTCATAAAAAACCAAGCAGGTAGTTAATATTGGGAGCCCGATTTTGGCAGCTGCCATCACATTTTCTCCAGTTGGGGGAAAGAGGAAGAATTCAATATTCTCCAAAGCCGACAACACGGAAAGATTTCCGCTCCTGATGGGAGTGGTGAAAGAGCGGAGAACCGCTATGTGGTCCAGTCTCCTTGTGCATGGGGTACAGATCCGCGCGTGCATTCGCACGTATGGAGGATGTTAAACTCCGTGATTTTGGTGGTGTTTACCTGCCGACACCTGCCCAACACGGCACCCAGTGACAAGACCCTACCTTTCCTAGGGCATGGGTTGCAGCTGCTGCTTTTTCCTCAGTAAAACTGCATAAAAGAAGAGTTTTTAAATTCTCCATGCAGTCAGGAGCCCGGGGGGGGCCAAGACAATGGGAAAAGGACATTGTCTCTTTGTTTAGAGAAACACAGATCACGCCGTGCTGCTGCGCTGCTACAAGGGTGCTATCGCATGGGAGCGAGCACCTTCGCGGCAGGAGAAGCGTGTTGTTTCTGCTACCTGTCAGTCGAAGCAGCTCTATCAAACAACTGGACAAGCAAGCTGTGATTTTTTTTTTATTTTTTTTTTTTTGGCAGATGCAAACACGTTCGATTTTGAATGAATGAATGTTTAATAATCCCTCTCACTGGCTAAAAGTTCACGTGTGGCTGTAGCAGGCAGTGCTCGTTTGCTTGCATTGTTACTCTTAGCACGGGACCATAGAGATTTGCGCAGAGGTGGAGGGGATTATTTTTCTGTTTGGGGATTATACACGTATATGTTTGCAGGCACAGGGTACTAGTGTTTTAGTGCCTACCAGCACAAGACTAACCCTTATTTCTTTCAGTGTCATTGTTTTTTAAAAACAAGGAAAGAAAACCATTGCCAAATGTCAAAACTGAATGGTGTTTCCTTTTGGTGGGACACCTCAGCTGAGCGTACATGCTGTCCTCACACGCTCTTCAACGTGGCACACCTGAGTGGTTCACCAGGACCATCCTGGATCACCTGCTGTTGCTGCTCCTCACCAAGTGCCCTCGTATCTTTTGGGCATGAGGAGACATCTGCTGATTGGCCAAAGTTACACCCAGGGCATCCCAAACAGCTGTCCCCATTCAACCCATTAATTCTTTCTGATTTGTGAGTGCTTTCAATCAAGGCTGTGAGATACTCCTGGAGTTGTTCCCAGCCCCAGTGCAGCCTGAGGTTATTTAAACCTTTTCCTTCTGTGCAGTAAAGTTTGCTCTTCTGGAGGCAGCTTCTCAGGGTGGTGTTGGTCCTCCAGCTGTGGCTTTCAGGTGAAGCCTGAGGTAAGCAACAATCAACCAGTTATCCTTTCCTAGGAGCATGGATTAATCTTGGCTAAAGGATGCTAGTAACTTTTTTTTTATTACATTTCTGGCAGTGTGATAACCTTGAAGCTTTTCCATCATCCCAGCCTCTGTTGAGGTGGCTCAGCCATGCTTCAGGGCACCCTGAGCCACTGTCACCGCATTTGAGGCACGCAGGACATCGGGGATGCCTGCAGAAAGCCTCTGCCACGTGCTGAGGATTTTCTCCTCCCATCAATTCTGGTACTCCTTCATGGGCTGCTGGAATAGTTTGTGTGACTGTTGAAGATCCTTGGAAAACCACTATTATTTTCTACCACCCCTGTGTTTTTATACATGCTCTGCTATACTGTGCTGAATTGGTTGGAAAAAAAACCAGGCGTGAGCTTTAGGTTTCTCTGGGATTTTCAAAGTGAAGGCATTGTTCAGAGACTTGTTGTACAACAACTTCCAGGTGCTCTGCAGAGGGAGGATTTCTAGCACTTCTGGTTGGGGTAAGATTTCTCTTCAAACTGAGGTGCTTTAAAAACAAACAAAACCACCAAACATGGGGTCCTTTAGCTATGTATTTTAACTGTTGACCCTTAAATGAATATCTTGCAGTCATAAGCACACTCAGGTATCTTCTGATGTGCTCTTGCAAGTTTTTATCCTGTGATAAATTCTGTATTTCCTGTGCAAAAGGCCATGGGGTCTGGGGCAAAACAAAGAACAGGTGCCTATGCTAAAATCCTTTCTGTAGTTCAAACAGGAGATCGAACACATCGACTGACAAGAACTGTTCTGAATTGACACAAGTAGGTTCCTCTTTAAGCAACTGGGGACCAGTAGCCCCAGGGGATGAGAGGTTCTGTTCAAAGCTGCAGGCTGCCATAAGCTTTCTCTGCGTAAAGTAGTAAGAAATAAATCTCCCCTGGCATTAGCAGTCCGAGTGACTAGGAATAGGTGTATCTGATAGTCTTCTCGCCTTAATTAATTCAGCTTATGGCACAGTTTCAGTAAATGGAGAACGTGGTAACTTAAGAGCGTTCAAGCATTTTTGCTTGGATTTTTTTACTTGGGAACAGCGTGGGTCTACCAGTGTGAATAAAGAAAGGTCTTTTCTGTCTCTTGAAGAACAACAGTGGCCCCTTTCACAGACTGCAGGAACTCCTTCCCGAACACGGGATGGTCAAGGTAGCTCTCGAGGAAGTCACTAATACTTCCTAAATTCACCAGGGAAGCCACAGGTCTTAGCATGGTCGTGCTTGCAGCTGCCGGCCAGATTTGGTTGTTTCTTTCCACGGTTTCTCTGTTGGGCTCGTGTCTCTCAGCTCCTATGCGCTTCCCAGGGAGGGCATTTTTATTACTCTCAAACCCTGGATTGTCTGAAGGAGAAATCATGGGTTTTGTAACAAGCTGCAGAAGTTGCATGTATTTAGTGAATGTGGAACAGCGTTCTGTAGGCTGCTGCCGAGCCGGGGGAATAACATTTCCTCTGCATCCCTGTAAGATTTCGAGCTAGTAACTTAGCACATTTATTTCCTTTTAATAAATCCTCTGCTTCGCGTACCCAGGGGCTCCTTCAGTGGCATCAATCATCAACATACTCATTTTCCCTCAGTGTTACTCTTGTGGAACCTATTTATTCTGTTATAGCTTAAATTCTTCTTGGTCTTATCAGCTGACCCCTATAGACTGCTCTGCCTGCCTCCTATAGAAGACCTCTTTGTTATCTCTGCTTTATTTGAAGTACTGAACAAAGTCCTTTTTAATTGCTGCCATCTGATCTGATTCTGTCCTGGACAAACAAAATTTGTTATTTCAAAATAAATGATCTCTGCAGCCTTACCCAGCTATCAAGTATTGACTATCTTATCAGACCGTGTAATGATGCCAACTCTACCTACTTCGTTAACTATTTGAAGATTAACGCTAGGTCTAGTCCAGTTTTTAAGAGACAAAGGCAAGATGGAAGTGTATGATCTTATTTCTCTGGGTGCAATTCTTTCAGCAATCTGAAAGAGTGAATTGTTGATATAGAAAGGTTAATGCTGTGCCCCCTTTTTTATATCAATTGTCTGTTTTTTATCAAATCTGTGCCTTATCTCATGTCTGCTTTATCAGATCTGCTTGAGTAAGGTACATAATTGAAGCCTCTTCCAAATTTAATTTCCCCTTCTCGGAAGTCCTGCAACTATTAAAAAAAAATCCTTTTACAAAGTCTATTTTGGACACGGAACACATACCGCGTTCAGGTATTAATAACTCAGCAGCTATGCCCTTGAACACAAAATGCTCCTCATCTTCAAATTGATCGGTAACCTAAAAAGAGCATTTTAAGATAATATGTCCACTCCTCATTTCTTTTCTTCAGCTAAAGGAAATACATTGGTACACATTTCCTTTCAAATTGGCTGTTGGCCTTTCCTACGAGTGAACTCTGTGAAATAAAATAACTGAGCTCTGTACGTAGACTTTGGGCATTCTCCCATTCTCGTGAAGGGAGAGCTGTTGGTAGGTCTCTGGATCACCAAAAAATATGTTTTGTGGTTTTTCTCTGCACAAACTCTAGTGTGGCAAAAAGCTGCTACCATACAGCTCGTGTTCAAAACCACCCGGATGCTGCTCGATGAACTTCCACTAGTTTCCAATGTTCTCGAGTTCCCTCCTTTCACCTTTGTTTCCATCTATTCTGTAGAGAGGGGAGGAAAAAAACCCACCACCAAACACCCTTGCTCCCCAAACACCTGCTTTGCTGAATCTTCATTCTCATGTTCTACTTGTGAATGCTTTGCACTGCAAGATGAGTATATTCCTCCTAAATCAAAAGTATATTTATTTGCACGACATACCTGCTCATAGCTATCCCAGTAACAGGAGGAAGAGGATTTATGAAGGGCTGTTCTGGCAATTATTCCTGAACTTCTTCATTAAAAACAAACCAAGATTTCCTATGTTTTTCTTTACGAATTAATGCCATTATTGCTGCTTTGCTCTAGATTCTAAAAAGTTTCTCCATTGATTTTTTTTCTGATTTACACTTACTGTGCAGGTACCTTCTGTAGTGTTTTCCCCCTTGTCTCCTCCTTGTGTATTTCATTTGATTCCCCCCCCCCCCCCCCCCAACATACTTATTGAAATTCTCTGTTCTGAAGTTTGCTTTTATGCGTCTGAAATTTGACTGTTGCAAGTGACTAGTATGTTTTCGGCTTATTTGACATTGTGAAACTTGGAAGCTGAAGGAAAGTTTCGGTGCAGTTCTCCACTTGTCATTCTGTTTTCCTGAGCGCTACTGTAATTTTCTTCTCTTGTCTCTGGGTGCACGAGGAGTAGGAAACTCATGGAAAAACTGCAGCTGTAGGCACTGAATGGGAGTTCTAGGTGCTTGCAGGCTTTATTCATAATTAAATGTTTAAGTTGGTAATGATGAAATTAAAAGTAGACTAGCAGGCCTGTTAGGAATGCAGAGATCTTGTGTTTATCAAATACGCTGCTGAAGCTTTACATCGCAGACTGGTTTCTACCTTAAGCATTCCCAGGCAACTCTAACAGCGCTTCTCTGAATTTTATTTCCTCTATCGCCTCATCAATGTTCTCTCTCGCGCTGTGTCTCTCTCCAGCAGAGAGCTGTGTGTTCCTGTATCTTTGCCTCCTGATAATTGTCTGGCGTGGCAATTTGATCTTCCAAGTGCATGATTTCCTTATCACTAAAAGCACGGATTTTGAATCGTATCTCATGGCCTTAGCCTGGAGGCCAGTTCCTCGTTGCCAACATTGGTGTATGGTTGACTTCTCTTTTCTTTTTTTTTTCCAGCTTTATATTGTATTTGATCTACTCGGTGTTAAAAACCTTCCCACCCATTACACTCTTAATCTGACAAAAGAGTTTAAGTTTTAAACTTTTTAAGGTGACACAAGAAAGAAAACCAAAGGATATGCAATTTTCTAGTTAAAGCAAGCGATTGGATTACCACGGGTAATCCCTTTGTCTCCTCAGAGCTTGGCATACTGCACCATCCCAGTGTGCTGCCCTACTGGTCTCCCACCGTGGGCTTTCAGTAAGAGCAACGGGCAAGCTACGTGCAGAGCAGAAGGGATGGTAACCACCCTAGTGTCTCTTCCAAGCTGTCCCAGAGCTTGTCCTGTCGACGATCTTGAGGGCAGACTTGGAGCCGGTGTACCCATGGAAAAGATACTTCTTTCCCTTAACTTGTACGTTCTCTTAGACAAACTATTGGGAGGCATTGAGAACTAGCAGCGCTCGGCTTCCATGCTGCATCATTAGCCTGTGTTTGTCGAACACCCAGGTTTTCTTAGTGACGGATGTGAGCTCCGTGGAGGTCTACCCTGCATCCTTGGCCAGGAAGGGCAGCCTTTGGTGTTAGGTCCTGTTGTATTTGGGAAGGAAGAGGCAGCTCTGCATGGCCACTGAGGCACTAAGACATCTGAGTTTCCAGTTCACAATCACTGGAGAAAATAGGCTTCAGGGTATTTAATGTTTCCGTTTGGCCTGTCAGGACCCATCGTGCTGTTATCTGTTACTGTAATGGATCCCACCAAGCTTCTCCTGTAGCTTGTCAGCCCTGACCTTGGCGCTCTCCAGTACCGTAATTGTGGTTGACATGAAAATATGCCCAGTGTTTCCACGGCATCAGTTAAGTATGTTTTTACAAGGAGTTTCTAATGCTGTAAAAGTGTTTTTGAAATGACATAACTTCTGCTTGAATCTCACTGTCTCTCTTGCAGGCTCTAAATATGGGCTCTAAATATATTAACAGTTAAACACACTCTTAGAGACTCTCTCTTAAGAAATCCTCTTTTTCTGTGTGACAGCCAATCCAAGACAGTAGTTTAAAAACAAAGGGCTATGTGCTCTGACAATATATGCTTTATAATAACAAAATGAAGAAGGAAATCTAGTAGAATTAATTGTGCTGTTCACTCATGGATTAAAAAGAAAATGAACCCTTTTGGTATAAAACAAAGTTAATGCCTTCTTTTCACTAGAGGTTCTATAAGCTTTAAATATGCTGCAGCTTTAAGCGTGCTGTGCCTTCTTCCTGTTAGACCCAGCTGCTTTACATTCCTTTGAGCAGTTTGGATGTCTGTGCCAGCCCTCAAAGCTGATAACTCTTGCCCTGCTGAAGACTCAAAGGATTCAGATGAAAAATTTATTTTAACTTTTGATCTCTGTCCCTCCCTGACAGAAAAGGTGAACTTTTAGCCATTACCAAAACTGGAGAAGATGATAGTCTAGACATTAGTACAAATAACAGGAATGAGAGAACATTGGTATACGCCCTGGCTTGTGAGAAACAGGCTCTGCTCTTCAGTGACATAAACCAATTTTTTTAATGGCTATAATTTTGTTACTGCTGACTTATTGAATCCTCCATTTGAGAAAACTGCACCACCCCGTTTGAATGGTTTGATAGTTAAAACTCTAGCTAAGCCAAAGATGATGAGTGTGGGGGTTTTGAGGAAGGAATACTTTTAAAATTCCATCCCTAGTGTATTAGTAAGGAATTCCTAGTGCTGGAATTATCTGGAAGACCATCTCTGAAAGTCTTTGTTCACTATCTTATCATTGCTCTTTCTGGGCTTTGGGATTTCTTGGGTTCCTTTGTTGGTTTGGGTTTGGTTTCTTTTTGGCTTAACTGAGGCACCAGACACTAAATATGTGCAACATATCTGGAAGAATAGAGAGAAAACTGCTATCAACACAAATAAAAACGTGTATAAAATTTATTGTAAACAAAAGAATTCTGTGCGAACATTGAGGAACAAAGGCCTCTTTTTTTTTTTTTTTTTTACAAAGGCCACGTGACTAAGTAAAACCCACCAAATCTACTCTGTTGGTACTCTTCACAGGAACATTCCACAAACAGTCCACTCAAGCCAGTCAGGTAATTGGCTTCAATTTTTCCCACATAGCGGAGCTCCAGTCTCTGAGGTTTAATGTTGGCTCTTCAGCAAGATCTATTTTTTAATCTCTCTGATGTAGGAAGGTAAAGAATGACCCAACAAAATGGAAACGGAGCTGTAGCAGCACGAGGCCCGTCTCTGCTAGCTTCTCAGGCCCTCAGTGTGCGATCCCCAGCCAGCACCGGGGCCCCTACCGGCCACGGAAACTGCTCTCTTTTCTTTACCCAAGCTGTAAAAATCAGGCAAAGGATGTTCCTCCAGCTGGTCAAATTCATTAAGGCGGAAGTGAGTTGCCAGTTTGTTCACCATTCTTTTCAGGGTGACAAAGGCTGCAATGACTTGGAAGGTGAGGAAGAGGGCAAAGACGATATGGACTGCTCGCTCCAGTGGCTGAATTTTCAGACCTTCGTTAAACAGCAAGAAGAGGATTATAGGCAACTGCAGGAGGAGACTCAGGAGCCAAAACCCAGCTAGCTCAGGGACCTGTAATAGGGAGACACCACCTATCAAAAACTGGCGGTTGGAGATGAAAAAAAATCCAAAATCTTGTGAGGAAAAAACCATAATTTTAAAAAAAAAATTTCCAAAAGCCAGCATATAACGTGAAATGGCAAAGTGAAGTGGCTTAATATTTCCACATACTGTGTTTAATATATGAATATTGAATATATAATATGAATATTGAATATATAACGTTCAATATACTCATCAATGACCTGGATGAAGGGATGGAGTGTACCATCAGCAAGTCTGCTGATGATACAAAACTGGGAGGGGTGACTGACACACGGAAGGCTGTGCCGCCATACAGCGTGACCTGGACAGGCTGGAGAGTTGGGCAGAGAAAAACCTGATGAAATTCAACAAGGGCAGTGTAGGGTACTGCATCTGGGGAGAAATAACCCCATGCATCAGTACAGGTTGGGGGCTGAGCTCCTGGAGAGCAGCTCTGTGGAAAGGGACCTGGGAGTCCTGGTGGACAACAGGGTGACCATGAGCCAGCAATGTGCCCTGGTGGCCAAGAAGGCCAATGGCATCCTGGGGTGTATCAAGAAGAGTGTGGCCAGCAGGGCGAGGGAGGTCATCCTCCCCCTCTGCTCTGCCCTGGGGAGGCCGCAGCTGGAGTACTGTGTCCAGTTCTGGGCTCCCCGGGTCAAGAAGGACAGGGAACTGCTGGAGAGGGTCCAGCAAAGGGCTACCAAGATGATTAGGGGATTGGAACATCTCTCTTATGAGGAAAGGCTCAGGGACCTTTTAGCCTAGAGAAAAGACAACTGAGGGGGGATCTTATCAGTACTTATAAATACTTCAGGGGAGGGTGCCAGGTAGATGAGAAGAGTCTTTTTTTCAGTGGTGCCCAGTGATAAGACAAGAGCTAATGGGCACAAACTTGAGTGTAGGAAGTTCCATCTTAACATGAGGAGGAACTTCTTTCCTTTGAGGGTGGCAGAGCAGTGGCACAGCTGCCCAGAAAGGTTGTGGAGTCTCCCACTCTGGAGACATTCCAAACCTGACTGGATGCTGTCCTGTGCAACTGCTGTAGGTGTCCCTGCTGTGGCGGGGGGTTTGACTAGATGATCTCCCAAGGTCCCTTTCAACCCTGACCATTCTGTGATTCTGCTTTTTAACCATACTTATTTTTTTCTGACAAAACACTTTTAGGGAGTGAGAGGGCTCTCTTCTGAGGGAAAATTTCTTAGAATGTGCAAAATTAAGTGGAAGCTGATGCCAAGGGAATAGAAGATACAGACTGTAAGTTAAGAGTAATAACCATCTCTTCAAGTGAAATCTCTTAGACAAACTGGGAGATTATTTTATTTACGTTAAACTCCAAAAAGCTCTCCTGCACAAATTAATACATAGATGCGGTAACGTACCTTCTCCTGCAGATTGCCCATGTATCCCAGGTAGAGTCGGATGACCTCTATTAGAGAGGCAAGGATCATGATTGTGACCAGGATGAACTTGTAGTAATCTGACAAGACCGGATACTAGAGGGAAGAAGAGAGTGAAAGTTTCTGCTGTGCTCTTTCATAAAATCCTGTTTGTGATTAAATGAAGACACTGTATGCTACTCTGACGATCTCCAGAGGTCCCTTCCAACCCTGATGATACTGTGACACTGTGATACTCTGACAGTGTTGTATCGGCTTTCAAATACTCTTGAACTTCCAGTTTCAAGGAATTCCCAAATAAACCTAGTAGCCTCTAACTCCAGGGAGCTCTATCTCAGTACTAGGAGGTGTTTGATCAGAAACATATTACATTTGCAAACCATCACTTTCCTTCAGGACTCACCTTCAGATGGAGCATGACAACTGTGCTGAGCCACCAAAATGGGAAAAAATAAACGTTGAAATAGAGGGACATCTGCAGTGGTAAACTGGAAACTATTTCATTATCTGTAGACAGAGAGAAGTCTTTATCACTCCTAATTTGTTCCATACTTCCCTTCCATAAATATGACAGAAAGATAATGCTCCATCTTAGCTTCAAACAGGGCATTAACACTCTTTCCAGTCAAATTAAACATTAAGGAAAATATTTTTTTATATATCCAGAGGAAAAGTTCTTACCCTATCTTGAGTTACACCATTTCCTGGAACCTAATGCAATTCAGTTCACAGGACACAGAATTTTTATCACAGTGTCACATATTCAAGCTGAGTGTCTGTTAGTTATCTGGTGGCTTATGGCTTGCTCCGCAATCTCTGACTGATAGGCTTAGCTCAAGTAGTGCTGTACACTGACCTTGCAGAAAGAGTTAGTGGTTATTTCATTGGTGTTCCTAAGAGAGCAGCGAAAGTTAAAATGAGTACATATTGGATTATCATTATTTTGTAGATGATCCTCCTGAGTAAGGACTCACTGCTTGACAGCGGGTTTGCACTGCCCACTCTTAATTTTCAATCTTTATTTAAATAGGCATTTGGATGGAAGCAATGCTGTGAGAAGCCAGTAATTCTTCTAGTTATTAAGAGCTAATAATTTCAAGTATGTGTCAAACTAAAACTTATCCTTTAAAGTCTGGAGAGAACAAAATGCATTCATACAATGTAGAGAAAAGCAAATATTGGAGTCTAACATGCAGGCAGTAAATTCTGTATTTAGGATTAAATAAAAGACCTAAAAGATTAGTCTTAAAACAAGGAAAAACTTAAAAGGGCATTCTAAGGGAATCATTGAATTTTAATGGGTGAAGTTTTATTGCCGTATTCTAGTTAACTGGCATTGCATCCACTTTACTTCAATTACCAACAGCCTCCTTTCTCGTGTTGTCCTCAAATGAAGTCTGTGGGCACATCTCCACTTGGTACTACCTGAGCAACTTTAGAAAGTATTCATTGTGACCTGCTGGTTTGTATTCAGGTCCTGTGCCCCGGTCTGCCACAACGGTGATATTTGATCAAAAATTAGTCTAAACAGTCACATGGTCTCACTTTCAGCCTCAGAGCTACCTCTCTTCTGACACTGCCTTCTCTTTCCTTATTTTCCAAACACTCTCATACCTGTCTTTGTTCCATCTCAGTCTGGCATCCCTGTTTCCAGTCGAGCCACATGCAGCCTGGTATAGTCTGTTCCAGAAGTCTTTATGCCAGTTGCAGAAGTATTCATGGTAGCCACTAGACTAGGTGGGAAGGGAGGAGGATTTGGGGACAGAACTGGGACAGATCTCAAGGGCAGGGTGTGAGGGGCAGGGATTTGTTATACTGAAATAGAAGGCGCAAGACAACCAATATATATATTTTTAATAATCTCATTTTTAAGCATCAACGCTTTCTCACATCTGCAAAGGAATGAAAATCTATAGGTACATCAAAATCAGTTGTACTATCTACCTAAAATTGTCCTAGCTGCCCTAATGAATGAATCAAACACCAGGAGGACTTTGGAGGGCACCAAGATAAAATTCTAAAACATTGCTTTATTTTTCAAAAAAACCATGACCATCCAATTACAGGTAACTGTTTCTGCCTTATATGTATTGGATGAAAATTTAATGGTTCATGGCTGTATTACTTATAAACAGAGAAGCCAAGAGCTCTAATGTCAGTTGTGATGACAATGTTTTAGGTATGTCAAAGGTTTCACTGATGTAGCATTGGTATTTGTAACTTCTGCTCAAGTCTTAAAACTGTGTTTTGGAAGAATGTTTAGCAATATAAGCCAATTCTAATTCATCTCTCTATCACTAAATTGAACTAATGCTTATTTTCTGGGATTGCTAAAATTCATGGAAAAGCCAGACAGTATTGCAATGGCCAATTCTTTAATGCTAGAGCAAGTCACTAAGGCGTATATGCGTAAACTCGATTTTTGAAATCCCGATCTCCAAGAAGTTAATGGCACATTTGCAATTGGCTTCAGTGGGTTGGAAATTCACAGAGGAGTTTTCATGAGAAACAGAAATGACTAAAAATAGAAGCTATTCCTGGCGTTAAGAAAAATATTTCAGTGTTGTTTGATAAATGAAATGAAGAATTAGTAAGTGTTAGCAGTGTGGCTACAGAAGGAAAATGAGTACTGCTGTCTTGGAATGACTTTTTGATTAATTTTATCAGCATGAAATTGATTTATCAGTTGAAATGAACATAGTCTTTCTATGTAGACAAACTGTGCTTACTTTCATGGCTACTCTCACTCTAAAGATACAAAAAGGGGGGGTGTTGGCCTGCAAGTTTCACTGGCAATATGATGAAGGAACAGTTATTGGTCATTACGATAGACTTGGAAAAATAAAGAAAAAGCCGGCATGCTGCAAGCTTGAGTTTTTGCTACCTAAACCTAGCTTAGTACACCACTTCATGATTTACGCATCTGGTGTCCTAACTAGGCAGGATTCCTGAGCTTAAAACTATAGCTCAGTACTTTTATTTGATCTGTGCTCTCCATAAAGTCATTTTCACTTGGGCACGGGCAGAGCGCCTGGTGTGTGAGCAAGGATGGATTCCACCCGCAGTATTTTACGCAAACTCGCTCACTAAGCCGTCAAGGCGGGTGCCGTGTTCTCCATACCTGCTTTTAGATCAAGACAGCTCCCTGTTTAATATTTTAAGGACCCTTGTCTCAGCAGCGCTGAGGCGCAGGGCCACAGAGCGGCCGCTGGGGTGTTACCACAGGCAACGGCCACGCAGCCGCACTCCATGAGCGACGGTGACACCAAACCTCATCCAAAAGGCATCTCTGCTCCCCCCGTGCCTGCTCCCAGGCCCTCTCCCGGGCTCCTCGACGTGGCGGAGAGCGACGGCTCTCGGGGACCGGCACCTCAGCCTTCCCGCCCGACGATGGCGGGGAGGGTGGGGGCAAGGCGGCTACCCCTGCAGATGGCAGGGCTGTGCCCAGGAGGAACGGGGGAAGCCAGCCAGCCGGGGACACCCCGCCGGTGGGTCCCTCACGGCCCTTCCCCGGAGCGGGCGGAATCCGCCGCCAGGGGACGGTTTGCGCCGCCATTTTCCTTCCCGGGAAGCTCCCCCCCCCCCCCGACCCCCGCCTCCAGCCTCCCCCGCCGCCATTTTTGTTGCTGGCGAGTCCCCCCCCGCGCTTTACCTACGCGGTCGCCCGGGTCCTGCGGGCCGGCGCGGCGGCTGTCGGTGAAGACGGTGCGGCTGAAGGAACTCAGCCGCCGCCTTAGGGGCTGGGGCAGCGACATGCCGCCGCCCGCCGTTGCTGTGGGGACGGGGCGCGCAGGCGCGGTGGGGAGGCGGCGGCGGGGGCTCAGGGTGAGGCCTGTGCCGGCGCTGGGAGAGCAGGGCGGTGCTTCTGCCCCGGGAACGGTGTTACAGTGGAGGTTTTTAGGGGAGATACCGAGCCCAGAAACTTATAGAATCATAGAATGGTTTGGGTTGGAAGGGACCTTCAGGATCATCTCGTTCCACCCCCCTGCCCTGGGCAGGGACACCTCCCCCCAGCCCAGGGTGCTCCAAGCCCCGTCCAACCCGGCCTTGGACACCTCCAGGGATGGGGCAGCCACAGCTTCTCTGGGCAACCTGGGCCTGGATTTTTTTTTTTTTTTTCTTTTAAAGTGTATTAGAGCAGGGTTTGGGTTTTTTTAAAAAAGGGTAATTATGAAGTATTGGTCCAAGGAAAGCAGTTGCAGGACTGCTCCGCCTCTGTCAGGGTAAATCCAGGGGAATGATGATGCTTGATGATGGCTTGAGAGAAGGGGGAGTAAAATAAGGATGGATATCGACAGAGCTACTTTATTACTTAAGTTGGATACGAATGATCCCTGTTTTATGATATACTCAGATATAGCTAAACTAGAAAATACCTTTTCCTGAAGCAAACCTGTCTGTGTCACTGTTGAGTTAAAAGCAGTGGTGAGATCAACACAGCCTTTTTATTCTAGTTAGCTTTTGTTCCTTATGGGAGACTCTCGTGGCATTATGCAAAGTTAATAAAGTAAATACAAGTTCTGCTGGTTCTATTTGGAAAATGTAGCCCGCCTAAAAATGAGGTAATCTGTTCACCAGGTTTTTCACCCCCCTTAGGGCCCGATTCCTTCTGAGGAGAAAGGATGCCGTTATTAAGTGTGCAGGAAATTATTTTCTGCGTGACCAGAATGAAAGAGCAGTTTGTGCCTTTTACTATGAGAACTGATAACACTTGTACCTAATATGACACGTCGAATCCCTTCTCCTGCCCCCCCTCCTCTCCCAAAATCATATTTAGCTACTTCCCTGGGTGATCATTCTCTAGTATGGCTTTCCAAACTCAATTATCTCTGACTAAATAATTTAAAGCCTAGTTTAAATTTAATTTCATTCTGTCCCACTGGGAGAACTACAGAGAAAGATGGCTAAACAAGCAGGAGTTCAGAGAAATCCATTTGGCTTTCAAGCTGATGACTGATGTGGTATTGACAGCAGATACTTTTTCAAAGAACTTCTCCAAACATGGGTATGCCAGCAGGAATCTGCGTGTTAAAAACCTGGAGACCTTCAGAAGAAATGAAGAGGAAATGATTTTTAAATAATGGCAGCAGATTGGAAGGGAGAAGGAGTTAAAGATATCCCAGAATTTCAAGGGATGCTGTGCATGTCCTCTTAGAGGCAGGGAAGGCAGCGTGCTTTGCTGTGTAAGTGCTCCAAGAAAATCAAGTTTTAAACACAGGCGAGGGTTATCCCTATTTTACAGCTAAGGCAGAACAAGAAAAGTTGAGTCCTGCTGTTTGCAGTTTGTGTTGAAACCTACAGAAAAAGGCACGTAACTCAGCATGTCCTGGACATAAGCAGACAGATAAGTTGTCCAGTAAAAAATACTGCTTACACAGTAGCAAAACAGAAGGTAAAAGAAAAGAGGTGATGTAGCTTTTGTCATAGAAGATGTGTCTGTACAGCAGCGACCGCAGCTCAGCAATGCTGCCTGGTTTACCTTTGAACTCGGTAGCTCAGGCTTGCTGGCAAGACAGCTCTACAAGCAAATAATTGAGTAAAAGTAAAAAGTCAAGCGTGTTTGTCAGCTTTTTTGACCTGACTCTATCTTTAACTGTGAGGCTTCCCCCATAATCAGCATAGTGACCGCGATGCCTGCGCTAGCTCGCCTGTTTGTGGGGGGCGTAAAGCAACACGAGTCAGAGACATACACGTCGTGCTGTGTCCTAGGTAGACCTCAAAGCTCTGAGCTGTGAAGGCACTAGTGATATACTGCAGTTTCAACGATAAAAATCTGTGAGCGGATGCCTGATAACTCGCTCACTACCTAGTAAATAATATAAGACTTTAAAGATCACTTTGAGGAAACATTATGAAAACCAGCATTTATGTTAGACAGGTTTTTGAACGTCAAAAACTGCAGTCTATATTTGTTATTCTGCCAATTGCCAGGAGGTGCTGGAAATGTATTTCCTGTCAGGCTCAATGGCTATAATGGTGACTTTTGCTCAATCTAGCAGATCTCACCATAAATTTCTCCCCTTTAGACAGTGGCAGGATGATGAATCTGTGCAAGATTTCCAATGAGATTGCCTGAAACCTTGTTTTACTGTTGTCCTGGTCTGGTTAACCACTTTCGAAGTTAGGGAACACAAGTCCTGTACTCTCAGCTAATTTGACACAAAGAACAGGTTTATATGAATTAGAAGTATGGCAGGGTTTTGATTAAGTCAGATATTCATGGAAGTCTCAAGGGTTTTTTCATAGTATAAGCTGGTGGCCTGTAAGAGTTCAGCCTTTAAGGAATTTCCTTTTGATTACTTTTTCAGAATGAAAGAAGGGAAGAATTTTCCCTGAACTGTACAATGTTATGCCTTGTCCTTATGCCAGTGGCTTTGAGCGGGGGCCCTGATCTCCCAAATGCTTTGATTTTTTTTCTTGTGTTCCCCAATTCTGAAAACCTGTCAAGCATACAGCCAGGTGTCCTGCCAGCAGCTCTGTGGCAGTCAGTGGGACTTTGCAAAATTGGGCCCTGCTCATTCAAAAACTGTGAAGCAATCCAGCTTAGCAGTCAGTGAAGTGTAAAACTGAGTAGTGGGTAAAGGAAAGGCCAGTGGAATGCAGACACCACGAGAAATGCATGGATTTGCCATGTGAACTCAATTTCCAGACTCAAGGTGTGAATCTGTGATATTTGGCAGCCTTACATTTTCAGCAGACGGCCAAGCGTCCTACACATCCCCACGAAATAAAATTGTGCTCACTTTTATTTAATATTTTTGTCTACGCAGATGCTTAAAATATTCCCTGAAGATGGAATATATACTCTTTGGTTTTACTAATTCTGTTTAATTTTTTTTAGACTGAGGCAAATTTTTTTTTTGTCAATTTAATGAACACAATTCTGATTTTCTGTAGGGAGTGTTGGAGAGCACGTACTCCAGCTTCAAGCAGAAGAGAACCTTAAAAATTCAAGGATCAGAACACCAGGGCATCTTCATTGACAAGTCAGAGCTTCCTGTAACAGAAGGATATAAATCTGTGCCATAAGGAGTGGAAGAAGGAAAAACAGTTAACTGTTACGTGACTGTAACAGTTATGATGACCATCTGTATAAATAATGTAAGTGTCCAGCTTTTGTGATGAAACTGTATTTGGCTTTTTCCTTTTTTAATGGAAAGGCATTCCATTACTGAATTTCTTTGTGTCTATTCACATATGAATGGTTAAGGTAGAAATAACCAGATTTCCAATTCTCTGCACTTCAAAATAAGCTACTGAAATGTGAAACTGGAAGAAATAGGCCCATAATTGTGCACCATATTAAATGACTGTTTTATTTCTCTCCACACATGCTAGCTATAAATAAAACAAAAGTCTCTGAAAATCTGCCTGAAAGCTTTAAATCAGAGGAATATTGGATCTCTGTGTATCCACAGTAGTCCAACTAAGTTGGTAGACACTGGCTTGGCTCCCAGACCGAAGCTCCTGGGGCTCTCTGGCAACAGCACTAAGCCATAAACACCAGATGCAGTATATCTAACGAAATTAAATATCAGCAGTTTTTTTACAGTTGGCATTTCAGAAACACAGAGTTCATTTAAATGGTGCCAGTGGTTTATCTTTGCACCTGAATCGCAATTGCTGTTATTTCTGAATGTGCTGGTGTGGAATTTCACAAATGCTATTTTCCCTGGCATGCCTGTGCTGCTGTCCCTTGTGTAGCCGTAAGCGTGCAAGCAACAGAAACCACTCTCCTCCTTGCTTGCCCCTTACTACCTGCCCAGTGTTTTAGCAGAAGTGCTGTAAAACATGTAAAAAAAAAAGTGCTGGTGGGCTGGGGTGTGTGCAGGCAAGCAGAGTACAGGCTTGCTTTCTCCTCGTGTCCTCAGAATGAAGTGACAGATTGGGAGTTTTAACAAATTACAAATGCCACCAAGACTCTAATTTGTGTGTTTGAAAGGCTCATGTTACTAGCTGTGACAGTGTTTGCCAGAGCAATCTCACAGCTGTGCTCCTGGCGTGCAATACCCCAGGACAATCTTTTCTGTGTGTCACTTGTATGCTAGTCCCTGGTGTTCATTTTACACCTACAGGATATTTGTGTCTGGTAAACAATTAATTGTTGCTGACGAGGTTTAGCCCAGGCCCCTGTTTCAAGTATTACATATCGCTGCAGTCATTCCATGTGTCATATATCTTGGCTATTTTAGTCTTAAGCATAAAGACAGGAGCAGCAGCGGAAAAAAAAATAATAAAAGGGCTATTACTTGTTCCTATGGATTGCTTTTCTTCTTGCCGTACTTGGCATTTAGTTAGAACCAGTCGCTAGCTTGTTTTATTTTGTTGATTCGTGCTTTTGTCAAGCATGTTGGGAAACTCTCAGGGCTGGCACAGCTATTAAGTTTTACAATTTGTGTTGCAAAAGTACTCAAGATATTTGTGATATACAAAGAGGTTACTGTGAATGGATGGATTTTGAGCCAGATTCTCACTCCTGTGAAGATCCTGACATGCCCTTAAAGGACTCTCTGCATGATGTGGCCAGTGCGGAGGCCCTTTACGTTTAAAATCTGGATTTGGAATAGCAAGCAAACGCCATGTTATAACACTGCAGACAGGCTGGGTACTTTTTTTCGTTTGTCTGATGACAAGCTTTGTCAGCAAAATGATGTTCTTTCTTTGCTTCCAGACCTTGTTGGGGATAAATTCTGCCCCAGTCACGGGGGCAAGTCAAGTCTGAGCAGGACTTGAGACTTATGCAGGCTTGAGACTTGTTCTTTCAGGAGGTACTCAGGGCTGTGGTGGGAGCTCTCAGCAGATGGCGTTTTGTCCAGTGTGTGGGTAGAACAGCTGCACTGTTCTGTTTGTGCAGAAATGCGCGCTGAGAATCCTGCTTTGGCTCTGGAGTCGCTTTGCAGACCTCTGCAGCTTGCGGGGAGTATGTGTGGGAAGATCTTTATTGCAGAGGATTTGATGGCTTCAGCGTTGGTCTCATCTTTGCCCACATAGATAGGCGAGGTGATCTTTCCTGTGATAATTTTAGCTGTCTAAATATTGCTTGTACAATCCAAACTAGTTAGAGAGGCTTCACCTCTATGGCTGGTTCCCTCAGAAAGCTGTTCATGGGAAGCAGTAATACATGTGCTGCATGTCTGTCCTTCTCTGCTGATGACTGGTAGAGTCTAGTTTTTTTGCTAAATCAAGGTGCCCATCTGTTTGAAAACTGAACATTTCAGAGAGATCTAAACTCTCCCAGAGGCTGTTTTGTGGATCTGAGCGCCCCCGCATGGTAGGGCTGTTTGTGTTCCCTGGGCATCCCACCCGATGCTTTACCTGCACTCTGTATAACTCTTCCAAAATCCTTCCTGGGACATGGGCCCTGACAGTGCCAGTGCTTTCTCTTTTTATTGCAGAATACAAAGATGGCACAGTATTTAAAAATTTACCTCCAAGGTGGCATGCATCAGTGTCATCATGAGCCCATGCAAAGGCAGGATTTATTGAGCTATTGCATGCTGCCGGCAGTTCCCTGTAATAGCTGTTTTGTACATCCTTTGCAATCAATTCGAGCCCAAACCCTGAGTGATGGAGGATAACATTAGCAATTTGATCATTTAGGGGAAAAAAAAAAAAGCCACAAGGCAGAGAGAACTGTTGTTTAGTTAAGAAACTAATCGCAGGGTTATTTTATTTTTAGTTTCTAAATTCCTATTTGGACAGTTACATAAATGCCCGATTTCGAAAGTGTGAGCATGTCAAAACTTCAATGCAATTTAAGCAGGAGTGGCAGCAACGCCCTAAATTGAGGTCAGATAATTGGATTCTGTGATTTGGGTGCCTAAATTTGGATTTCTAAACAAGAGCAAATTCTCCCTCTGGTTTGAATCTTTGCCGAATGTAAAGGTATGCGTTGTGTTGGCAGGTCAGCATCAGTGTGTTTCCTTTATCTGTTCTTCATGTCCAGGCCAACGCTTCCTCCTTGGGAGAGTAAAGGATTGTGAGAATGGCTGGAAATCCCACAAGTCTCACTGCTTAAGATTAAGGCATAGAAGCAGAGTTCTGGTTCAGGGCCTTTAGCTTCAAACATCATGGGTTACGCTTCTGGGGATGTTAGAGCAACACCACTGCAATCTACTGTATCTCTGTTGGGATGTGGATTTGGCTCCATATTTATTTTTGTTCCACAGTCTGTTAGTTTTAGGCTCTTTGCTGTGTTTCCAGACAAAACAAACTTGGCTCAAGTTCTCATTAAGTAGGAAAAAGAAAGACTGTTGTGACTCTCCAAGGTTCCAAGGAGCGCTTAATTCTTTCTTTATTACATTTTCAATTATTTAAGGCAGGGGCTCCTTATTCGTGGGTACACATTGGCTACTTGCACCATTGTACCTCAGTCTTAGCTGTGATACTAGTTCCTGTTGTACGAATGATCATTTTGAACTCTCCAGTCTGCTGCCTTTGAAATGTAAATTTTCTATTTGTCATTTGATGATGGGGTTTCTCATGTAGCCGGAATCTATAAAGCGGTGCTTAAGACTGGAGAAAGTCTAAAGGGATTTTTACTATAAAGATGTTCCTTAAAATCAAGGAGTTCCTTTCCTGCATGCTGCGTTGTTTCCATTCATGGTGGAGGAGGCAGGATTGAAGGATCAAATCCAGCTTGCTTGTCCTCTCTCTCCCTGAAATGCTTTATTACAGGACTCAAGAGCAAATTTTTCCCTCAGACTCTGTCTACAAGGTCTTGCCTGCCTTTATGAAATATTGAATTTACAGCTGCTGGATTTATTGGAACAGTATTTTAAAACATACAATGCTGGTGCAGCAGCTCTAATTAGAAATGCACCGAGTTCACTGCGCAGCTGAAGTGTTGATTTTAAACTGCAGCATCCGCATCAAGAGGCAAATACAGGCTGTGTTTATACACGTTTGAAGGACAACCAGAGGTACCTGTGAGAAAAGCTCACAGTGTGTGAAGCGCCACTGCACTGTGATTTCTTTTTTCTTCAGTTTGAATTAGCACAGCTTGGGCCAGATATTCGCCTCTGTCACGTTACTGAGTTGCGGCGGTTTGTTGAGAGGGAAGACCTGTGCTGAGGTGCTGTAGGCTTTGTGTTACAGCATGACAAATTATGTACTTTGCCATCATGGTCAGTAAGAAGTAATTAACATGGAAGGTGGAAATCAGCAAAGTCTATTTCCGCTAGACTAGTTGATTTCTATTCAGCTAGTTGCTTTCGCTTTTAAAAAAACATGAATAGCCACTAGGTCTGGTCTGATGTAACCTGGCACATCTGTGACTTCCCTAAAAGCGCCCATGTAAATCAGCAAGGCCCTGGCGAGGGAACTTCATCCTCTGGTCCTAAAGGCAGGCCAACCACGTCCGAAACACACGTCTCCAATGACAGAGACTACTCAGCCTGCCTGGGCCAACTTATCCTGGTGCTCAGCTGTCTGAAATACAGTCCTAATATCTAGCCCAAGTCATGCTTTTTTTCAATTAGCCTAATCTAACAGGCAGAGATGGGGGAGAAAGATTTAGATGAATACACTAGAAGAGTTTTGGTGTACATTACAAATTGCTCACTGCAGTACCAGACAGCCCTCATTGATCATGCCTAAAGAACATGTTCTTTCCTTGAACATTAAACATAGCAACCCACTGTATGAGGACTCAGGATTTATATTGCTGTCCTGCAAGGATAATTAGGAATTTAGCAGCCCAGATTAACAGATGCCTTGAGAGACGTGAGTATGATTAACTTCATAAATACATATTATGAAATCATGGGCAGTGTTCTAATTGTAATGTATTTTCCCTGAAGGAAAATATACCTGAGTAAAGAAATCAGAAAGAACTTGATGCCAAATGCAGACTGGAAGGAAATTCCTATGAGGCTGGCATCTATCCACGTTTTTTTTTTTTTTCTGAGTGGTCTTTTCCTTTGAAGAATTAGACGAGAAGTTATTTCTCTTCATTTTATTATCCTCTAATCTCCAAACTCTGTATCGCTTTCCTAAAACACACTAGTGTGTATCATGTGCATACATAACATTCCCTAGGAGACTTGTTACTACTTTATAGTCACTGCAGGTGAATTTGCTTATAAAAAGGCAGAGAGAGAGGGAGTGTAAGTCAGTATTTGCTCCTGTGCCGACAGTGGATTTCTGAATGTGTTATGGTATAAAGGAGATGATTTTTCTACAAAGTTCTAAGATCAAAGAACCCTGGAGGTGAATTCAAGCAGTCTTCATAAAGATTATTTATTATAAAAGTCTCATTTATCAGATGTTGAGGGCCTTTAACATCAGATCTAGGTTAGCTGCTTGAGTTTGCAAATAAGTCTTAAAGCTGTTGGTACCTCCAACTTGATATTCAACCTTGCCTCAAGGGGTCCTAGTTTAAGAGCGACTGAAAAAAAAATTGCTAGACGGTCCCTTCTTGGCAGTCTGTCCTGGCAGAAGTGATGTCGTGAGATTATTCCTGAATCCCGCTGACCCTTGCTTGTGGGAACGTCCGTTGGCAGCAAATGTGCAATAGAAGAGCTTACAGATTGCTCCAGCTTGCACGGGCAACTGGGCCTTGGATCCGGCAGCTGTAGATTAGAGGTACGTAAAGCTGCCTTACACAGAGGGTGCATTCTGTGCTGCCAGGAGGGAGAATTGCAGCCTCAGAGCCTGGACTGACAGTGCTTTATTCCGGCCATTATGTCCCAAAATCTCATCCTGGTGAAGGGTGGAGTTATTTCCATTCTGTTCTCAACATTTCTTTACTCTGCAAGAGTGAACTTCTGCTGGATAAGTATTTTAGAGCAGCTTTTTGCCATATGCTGTTCAAAGGAGAGAAGTGCCATGTTAAACTAAACTTCAGAACATCACGTTATTTGGCGGAGAAAGCTCATTGACTAGAGTTTCCAGTGCAGTGGGTAAAAAGCTGTGATTCCTTGGGGCTGGCTTATTTTTGCTAAGAACAGGCAACTACTGTAGCCATATTTTCAATCCTGTGTGTGATCGGGGTCCTGACAGCACTAGGCACTCTGTTGAAGTGGATTAAAGATGTAGGTTTTTTGGTTTTTTTTTCAGATAAGGAAGAGCTTTAACCTTTCAGAATAAACAAACCATACAACTTTACTCGGCACGTTCGCCGTGAGCTTTGTAACTCCTGCTGCAATGAGAGCTTGTTTCTTGTCCAGTCTTGATTTAACTGGGTTCAGCATGCGCTTAAGAGCTTTGCCGAGTCTAGGCTGAGAAACACCTTTCGTGTAGGAATGCTGCAGAAAGGAGAAAGACCACAAGAATCTCAGTAGCAGCAAAGGCTTCATATTGCTCCCTTTGAGCCCCAACTTCTCTTGCTTTGACCTTGTCAGGATGTCAAGATGTAGAGTTCAGCTAAAGCAGATTTTTTCATTGGACAGATTTGTTTACTTGGTTTTTGCCCTCAAGCCCGCCCCTGGCCCTTTTTGCCTGTGTGTAAGTGCTTTTCTAGCCTAGGACACTTCAGGGAAATTGTCATTTAAAATTCCTTTGCTAGCTACACCTGAATTTTCAGTCAGCACTTTCATCAAATTTAAGTGCTAATCAGTTTGTAAGTGTTGGCTGATATTTAGGATTTGGTGCTGATAATTTTCACATGCTGCTTTTGGGAAACTGCGATAGTCTAGTGCACAGGCAAATGTTAGCCCAGCATACGGAAAATGGCTAGTAGTCCAGCTGCTTTGGGGCTCCAAGTAGAGATGCATTATAAAGAGCTTGTTTTCAGAGTGCCTCTACACTCTGAAAAAGAAGTAAACAAATGTTGTTTTGAGGATTACATTGCCTGGAAGGTGTGAAGCCCCAAGGTTTGAGGGGTAATGAAGGTGCTTCCAGGGGACAGTGAGGATAAGACACAGCTTTCCCTCGTGGCACCTTTGGTGTGGGAACAATGTGTGGATGTTTGATATTTTTTGTCCTTCCCATGGAGAGAATGAAAAAAGATTGTTTTGAGGATTACATCGCCTGGAAAGTCCAAGTGCCAAGGTTTGTGGGGGGACGAAATTGCTTCCAGGGGACAGTGAGGACAAGGCACAGCTTTCCCTCGTTGCACCTTTGGTGTGGGAGCAGTGGCTGGATGTTTGATATTTTTGAGTGCACCCAAGGAGAGATATAAAAAAGGTTGTTTTGAGGATTAAGTGGCCAGGAAAGCGCAGAGCCCCAAGGTTTGTGGGGCAATGAAAGCACTTCCAGGGGTTACTGAGGAGGCCTTTAAAATTACTACTGAATTTAGAAAACTCATTGATCACAAACGCAATTCCACGTTGTCCTCCCTGTGCTATTAATCTTTTTTTTTTTTCAGCAATGGGTTATAATCAAGTAGTTTTGGAATAAAGGGACTGATACACCCCGCAGAGGCAGTTTGACACTTACTCGCAGAAGATATAAAGGCAGCACAAGTACATGGTGCTCAGCATGGCACAGCTGGCAGTGCTGTCCCTGGTATGCCTCTATGTTAATTTATGCCGGAGGCGTTTCTTACCTGGCATCGATCTTTGTGCTTTTGCAGTAATCTCTTATGCACACCAGCAGTGTGCTCAGAGTGGTTTCTTTCTTGGTGGACCAAGGTTGAAGTCATGTAGGACTTCTCCTGATGGTAACCAGCTTGTGTTGTGAGCACAAGGTTTTCCAGCAGTTAGTGCACTGCTTAGACATGTCTGTGACCCGCAACTGATATAAGCCGCATCGCTGGTAAACGTTATGTAGATAAAAAGTCCTAAGACTATAGCAGATCCTGTTAAATCAACCTCCAAGCTTCCCCTCTTTATGCCATGCCAGGAGATGTTGTGGATGCACCCAAAAAGACAGTCCTGATCCAGCTGTGGTACTTATGGATGCTGATACCAGAGAGCACCCTGAGAAATACACATGGAAGTAATTTAGACCGGACACTAGCAAAAAAGCCCATGGGTAACTTAAGCAATCCTCCTCACTTCAGTCTACCTGGATTTGCAAAAACCCACCCCGTAGCACCCCAACATTGCCAAGCCACTTTCAAAGGATACTTCCTCTGTTCTTTGTGGAAGTGGTGAGGACTTCCTCAACCTCATGGTGAGAAGCCAAGAATCAAAATTAGTGGGTTTATTTTTGCTTTATGGATGGAGTTTATTCTCGCTGGGTAATTCTTTGTAGCCCCAGGGAAATTTTCTGGTCAATTTTGTGTGTTGGTGGCCTGAAACATGAAGTCTGAGCAATGTGGGGTTTAAAACACAAGAGACAAAGCAGTTGCTTAAAATTTTGCTCCATGAGAAAGTTGGTAAATTTTTCCTCTCTGATCATGTAACTTGTAAGAGGAGACGGGGAAATAAAAGTTGACTATTAAACAGTTTAATGCAGAAATTACTCAACACTTGTTTTTCTAAGCCTGAAACCAGAAAAACGGTGTTCAGCTCAGTGTTTCCACCATACCTATAGAAAGGGTGAAACGCCTACAATCTTGAGAGAAACCTAGGAAATTTGGCAGGTTACCAATCTCTACTAAGGCACATGTCTCCATTGCTTGTGATTCCCCATGCATTTCTACACGTGGTCATTTGGACCACCGCTCTTTTCAGCAGCTAGGCACAATCATATGTAAGGGTCGCATAGGAAATTCACATTGTTTTCCCATTGGACCTTACAGGTCGACCTTGACCATCTCTGAAAACAGAAGAGAGCAAAATTGTTCGTGCTATAGAAAAATGGTGTTTTTCAGATAGTCAGCTATGCAAATTGGCACGGCTTCCTGGATTGTAAAGGAATGATGCCAGATTATACCAGCATGGGTATAACTATAACTGTAACTTCTAATTCTGATGTACTTTATCGTCCTTGCTGTAGATTGTAGTGAGGATCCAGTAAGACACTACTACTTTGGTTTGTGCAAATAGGGCCAGACTGAAGTAGGAAGAGTTCTCATCTCTGTAGCTATTAAACTGATAGAAATACAGTTTCTCAAATAGTATGTGGAGTTGACAGTCTCTGACATATTAGGATGTCTCTAAAACTCAAGACTGATATATATAACATCTGTGTCTTGTCTTTTTTTCTGGGTATCTTTCAGGAGCTGCCTTATTATGTGTCATGCACCAAGCCAAAGTAGGAGCAACTCTTCATTCTAAGGTAAAATTCCAATCCTGCTGAGAACAAGAGATGTTTCATTGGTGGGAGCCAGATTTTTGGCTGGTTTCTTACAGCTGTTTTCGACAGCATGCTTTGCAGTTTTGTTTCTTGGGTATATCCCTGAACTTCCTCAGTAAGAGGTGGTAATTTATACAGCTGGAGCTTGAACGTGCCTTTGGTCATCACCCACGGTCACTATTTCTGTCTATTCTGCGTGACTTCAGACACTAGTAGTCACGGTAACCGGTGGATCCAAAGGGTGTTTACTCTTGTTAAGGCAATGTAATCTAATGGTTAGCACGCAGGACCAGAAGCATACTGTTTTCCACACACAAGATTAAATTTGGATTGTTTTGTGATTAGCGTTTTGCGGGATGAAGAGGGAATGAGATTGCATTTATAGTAAATTGAAAACTTCATCCTGAACTATAAGCGCATACATAGTCTAGGTGGCTTTTCAACTCAGTCCGATAAAACAGAGTTTATCTCCTGTCTGATACTTTTAACAGAAACTATTAAAAACTATTTTGTGTTTTAGACAACACTGTGATTCTTCAGTCTTGCCACTCTAGGAACTGGGTATAGATGTAGGCTTGTCGATTTGTGCAGCTGAATATTTCACTGCCAGCGTTCAAAGGCTCTTACAGAATGCTCTGGCCAGTATCAAAATTGGAATCCTCCACTAGAAACTCAGAATAACTTCACTGACTTAAAAAAATCTGCTGCTGCATTTGGCCTGAGGGGTTTTCACTTCAAGCTACATGATTTTTCTCAGCTGTTTTTCTTAAATTGGGCGTTTTATAATCCTTGGGCTCATCCCACAGTGATCTTGGCCCTCTTTTAAAGGGCAGATATAATTTGGGTCCCTTTGCAGTGACAGCTGTGTAAAGATGAATTCCATATTCTTGTCGGGAGCTCAGTTACTTTGTTGGCCAGTGCATTCAGAAAGGTGCTGTCAGTCCGGCTGATCCATTTCAATGGGATATCTTGAGTTTTTCTGGTGGTCCTCTTATTTATTTTATTCCTGCATGTTGGGTAGTGTCTCAGCATAGACAGCACCCTCCAGAATAGCTATTTTTTCTAATTTATTCTAACCCCAGTCATACTCTGGTGTGAATAGTGATTGCAAAGACATTGTCTGGCTTCGTTGTAACCTCTGTGTTTGTTTGCTCCCTCTGCTTGCTGGGGCTGTCAGAGATCTACTGTTTCTCTAGGCATCTCCCTCCCGATATACTTAAGGCATTTTATATTCTTTCCTCTGGCAGTTTAGTCTTCTGGATTTTTTTCTTTAATATTCCTTTTTCATGTTTCCTGTCAAAGTCTGTTCCATTGTATTAAAGACACTTGAAGTGGATTTACGGTGCCTGGAATATTGTTTTGGCCCTAAAACTCACCCCCTGCCGTACTGCCAATTATTGCAACTTTTCTGTATCTTTACTTTAAAAATCCCGTTGAACTCAGGCAGGCATGTGTGGCCTTTTTCTAGCAGAAGAGTATTTATTTAATCCCCGTATAGAGAAGCAGAGAGTGAACTCCTAGATCCATTTGAATCAGTGTGGCTTTCCTGAAGCTCCGGCTGAGCTGTGCCATTAATGGTGAGGTTTGTGGTCTGTAGCCAGCATTCCAGCCAGGGGAGGTGGAAAGCACAAAGTAGGATTTTCATTCCCGTATTCTGGGATGAGAGGCTGAGCTACAGCTTGGGACAGTTAGCTGCAGCAAGAGATGGAGGACCTGGAAGACCAAGTTTTCTTCCTGGGTCTTGCACGGTCCTCCTAAGAGATATTTATGTTTTAGCGTTCACCTGGCTGTAAAATAATAAAGTTCCTCGGTGGCACAGTACTATTTGGATGTGTAATTTTGCTGGTGTATTGCAATTGTATTGGAGGTTCTGGAGATGCATGTCCAACTGGGATGTGCTGAGCCCATAAAGCAACAGATAAGCTTAAGCTGCAGGTTTATTCAGGTGCTTAACTGTGTTGCCTGCATGGGGCCTTAATTTATTCCCTGTGAATTGTGATGTGTCCCAGTGGAAGTCATCTGGTTTGGTGACAAGCCCGGCTTATTCTCCCAGCAGAGAAGTTTGCTGAAATACAGTGGGTTAAAACGGTTTCCCCCTATTGCTGTCCCCAGCTGAAGAGCAGTTTAAACAGCAAAAACTGTCAAGAGTGCTTATTCAGAGAAGCAATGTTGGAAGCTGAAGATAAGAGCATTTATCTTCATGTCAAAACTACTCAGTGTCTTTGATGGACTCCCAACGTGCTTTAACAAGGAGCTTAGGCTGGAGTCGCTGGAATGCAAGGAGTCCAGGGGGTGGTGTTTATCCCGCCAAAACATGGCACACATCAAATCAATTACACGGTGCAAGCATGTTTCCCCCTCCGTCACCAGCTAGCATTGCAAGCTCGAAGAAAATAGTTCTGCGCACTAGAGGAGCCTCCTCCCTTTAGATGCTGATTTAATGTGAAACGTATGTTAAAGGGGAGAGAGAAAGAGGGGGAGAATGGGGAATCTCGTATGTTCTGCAGCAGATTGCCACATCGATGTTGTCATTTAGGCAAACACAGTTGGACCTGAGGCGATGAGTCTGTGGGATGTGCTGTATTTCTGTCATGAATTGTCAGCCTCAGAGAAACACAGGAGAAAGAGAGGCGCTGTTAACAGAGGAGAAAAATGCAGTGACAAAAGGGACCAGCAAGCCGTTTAAGAGCGGATCAAAGCGGTTGCCATTTTGGATTGTGCTCGCCTTCGACAGCTAGAAATGTGCTCTGCCGTCGCCTCCTCCCCCAGTGAAGCGGTGACGGGAAGAGGCGAGAGACAAGGGAAAGACTGGTGTTTCTGTCGGGGGCTGCTCCCATCCGTGCTGCTTGGCCCGGGTTCAGCTGTTCTGCATGGCTAATGGTACCTGTGGGTCCCGAAGGAACCCCTGGCCTGCCCTGTGCCTGCCCGTGTACCACTTGTGCTGTGCCTTGCCAAGCCCTCCCTGGTGCCACCTCTGAGCCAGCTCCTCCATGAGGATTTCTCCTCTGAGCTTGCACCCTGAAATCACAACCTGTGCTACGCATCGCTGGCAGCCAGTTTGGGAGCTGATGGGTTCTGCAGGGACCTAATCAGGATCAGAATCTTTCCTGGAATAGATTAAGCGTGGCTTAAAAACCTGTTTCTATTTAAATGGCTGCTCTGGGAGGCATTGCACTGCTGGTGGGGTGCCACAGCCGGATAGTTGGAGTGGCTTCCACCAGAAGGTTCAATCAAACTGATACGCTGGCAAACTCTTCCTAATTAATAGCATCTCTCTGCCTGGATGTTTATACCGTGCTGCCTGGAATGATGTCAGCGCCTTGGGATACTTGTGTTTCTCCCGAGCAGAGCAAAGACACTAGAGAGCGCCATGTATTTGCAGATTTTTGACTTGGGGAAACTCAGTTTGAGGATGTGAGTGCTCCCTGAGGGGAGGATGTGGAAGAGAACTGTTGTCAGGACCCAGCCTGGGCTCGCTGCTGTGTGCTGCTCAGCAAGACTTGTGTTATGAAGAAGTGGTTTCCTTCTAGATATTTGTAGCTGGGGATGCAGCGTACCTTTGCATTTCTTCCAGCGAGCTCTGTGTCTCTGGGGGAGAAAAGGCAGTTTTGCTGCCAGGAGGCAACCTCCTTAGTCTCGTTGCTAGTAGACAAGGTGCATTTGAACCAGCAGACCTTCACAGCCTTCTGTGCAAACTTTGTCATGTCGCCTTGAACATAGCAATCAAGAGAGGGTATCAGGAGGGGCCTGTCCAGCAGTCTCCCGTCTTAAGGAAATTCTCAGAGCAGACCAGGGTGAAATATCTCCGGAGGTGCCCTTGAGGCAGCTTCGCAGGTGGATTGCCATTGCTTCTGAGCTCACGCTCTCCAGCCCTCATGAAGAAAACATTTAATTTTCAAGTACTTCAATATCTAAACAAAGTTCAATATTTTAGTATATTTGAATGGCTGAGTCATTGCTTTAAGAGCAGGCTGGAGTCAGATTGTTTTGCTGTCTCTTATTCCCACCCCCCCAAATGGCATAGGCTCCATGTGGGCTTTATCCTCCTCTTCCTCGTGGGAGGGTGGGAAGCTCGTGCCCATTCCAGCAGTGCTGGAGAGTAACTGTCCTTGCTGTTACAGCACGTGCTGTCCTGTATCTTCTCCCATCACCCAAGGTCTCCTGAAGCTTTTCTCTACCCTAAATTGGTAGGGAAGCAGTCAACATGGCATCATGCTCCTCTTAATCACCCATCATGCGATGGTGATGACTAAACTTTCATTACAATGAGCTGACTTCCCCCCCCAGTGAAATGTTTCTTGCAGGAAAAAATCAGGCTTGACCAAATCCTGACTTATCGTTCAGAAGCTGCCCGTCTCCATGTGTTCGTGGAGTGCTTTTTCAAAGGAAAACTTATGAGTTTGTTTTTAAGGGAGGCAATATGTAGGTATTTTACAATTTTAAGTTTGCTATTTTTCTTCTCCTTTTTTTGTGCTACCAAGTCTAGAAGGCTAAATGAAGTCTTGCAGTTATTTTTCCTATCTCATCTTTTTTTTATTGTCTTGCGGATGTTTTTATTAACTTGCCATTTCTGAAAACATTTCAAATCAGGAAAGCTCCAAAATAGTCAGGTTGGATCGCGCTTTGAACAACCTGGTCTAGTGGAAGGTGTCCCTGCCCATGGCAGGGGGGTTGGAACAAGATGATCTTTAAGGTGCCTTCTAACTCTAACCATTCTGTGATTCTATTATTCTGTGAAAATAGCATAAAAGGAAAAAAAGTGGTAGTGAAAAGACGTTTAGGAGGAAATGTTTTTATTGCAGTTGTCAGCAGGCGGAAAAAGAAGAATACTTTTTTTCCCCCTCATCAAAATTCTTAATGATGGTAAGTGGTTAAAAGTTTAATTGAAAAAAAAAATCATATTTGGGCACATCTGAATGGATACAATTTTTCCTGCCCTGTTTTGACCTTCCTCAGTTCTCTTTGGCATTACTGCTATTCCCCTCTGCCCCTTAGGCTGTGTCAGAGGCATCTGGAAATAGCAGATAAGAAGGAGCCTTGGGGCACTGCAGCTTTTGGGAGCAGCGGCCGGCTGTGGGCTGGAGGGCAGGAGGCATCTGTGTGCTTCTGGGGAACTTCAGGGACACGAGGAGATGCTGTGTGCTCAGAGGAGCTCCTTTCCAGGGGGAAGCCAGCAAAGGGGGAGCCTGCGCCTGTGTGCTTTGAGATCTGCCTCTCTCCTCTCCATGCAAGGGGGAGGTCACCCATCCAGGCTGGTATTTACCAGGAAGACGGTGTGCCTGGCAGTGAGCAGAGGATTACTGGCTGCAGAAATAACTTTCTGGGAAGTCCCTGTCAATATTTTATCTTCTCATTTGGAGAATGTCAGGTCTATGCAAATCCCTGAGCACCGGGAAGAAAACAGTCCCTGGGCACAGGGCTCTCGAAATGAAGAAAAACGAGCCCTAAGTTAGAAAAACAGGGCAAAGCACTTGGGCCCAGAAATATGGTAGAGTTTGGTGGAGGTGTTGGAAGTAGCTTCAAAGATTCCTTCCCATTCCTTAGTGCAGTGGTTGAGACACTGGTGGGAAGCATGAAGTGCCTCTCTGAAGGCTCGGTATTCTATTAAGCACCCTGTGTTATCTGTGCGATATCAGCAAATAATTGCTAATAGGGCAGAAACACCCTCTGACTTCACACTCAGCACGTGGTGAACAGTTTGCTGGATGCCCCTTTGTGCTTCCACGTAGCAGATAAGAGTGTAGATATGAATTGCACTTAAATGTAGCGGATAGATAGGGATTGCGTTAGTCTCATCTCTTATACTGTCCATCCATTCTTTATTCTAAAAAGCTTTGGTAAGTGTTGATGAGTTTCGATCAAATTTGGCCAAGGGGGAATGGTCTGAAAAATACTTTTTTTTTTTTTTCCTGAAAATCATTGTCAGAGTAGGAGAGGCCCACAGGAGTGCAGTCCCTAAGGAAGGGCAGCCCCGTGTCTAGTCTGAGAAGGAGGTAATTCCTGGGACTGTGCAGCTTCTGGCTTCTTTACTCAAGGAGCAGTAATAGGAATAAAGATAATAGGAAGGAGCTGGAAGGTTTTGTGATGGGAACATTGCCAAACTGCAAATATTCTACAAATGTAATGGCTGGGGGAGTAAGGCATATAGGATATAAACCTACAGAAAACCAGATTTCATGGCTCTGCTGCTCAGAGAAAAACGTGTTTACTGGGGACGTTGGATTAAAACAGGATTTCTCCATCAGCAACTGTGTGCTGTGTTTGAAAGTGGGCAGGGGACTCTTGCCTGCATTAAATTAAGGGAGCGCAGTGTTATGAATAGTTTCCTTACTCAGAATGGCATTGCTCCAAGCCTCAAGGTAATTTATATCTCAGGTAGGCATGCTGTTGTTTAGAAGGCTAAATATGGAGAAATGAGAGCCTGATGTGGGACCATATGCTCGGTAAGCAACAGCAGAGTTTATGAAGGTTAGTTCAATATTCTTCATATTGTCGGAACAAGCATAAGCAGATTTTTTTTTTAATTGGATTTTGGGACAAAGCACAGCTGGTACAAAGCTTTAGCAGGAATTCAAATGCTGCTGCTTATTAATGCAGCAAGTGATCATTTACAAGTCCTAGTTTTTTCTTTGCTGTTTAATACTCTGACAGCCATAGACCTACATAGCATTTTGCAAACATAAGGTTTTTAGAGAAAATCAGCTGCTTGTTCTTACGGCCCCTCTAGAATTAAGGTATTTTACCAAGCCTCTGGAAGGTATGTGACAAAGCAGGAGAACTTAGCCACAACTTGCTAGAGGTAATCTTGCATCTTCCGTGGCAAAGAACGGGTGGGAAGCAAGAGACGGAGAGTGTAAGTATCCTTCTGGTCAGTGTAAAAATAGCAAGTTGGAAAAAAGTCGCACACATGACTTAACCATTTTTCTTCTCTCTGCTTAGAGAACTGGGAAAAAGTGTGCTTGACAAATGAGTTATCATGTCAGCCCCTCAGCAAAAGAAAACCTTTTTGAGCAAGAAAAGAACCATCCTTTCCCAGTTACTTTGTAGTTCTTATGTAGTGTTTTGGGAAGAATGGTCATTTGGGATTTTTTCCGGGGGGGGGGGGGGGTATTGTTTGGTTGGTTTTTTTGCCTTTTTTTTTTTTTAATAGAGAAGAAAGGAGACATCATGTAGAGACATTGATTTGTTGCTCCTTTCCTGCTTCAGGATTGCTGGTGGAAAAAGAAAACCTGGTGATCACCCTTAGTGCACATGGGCTTCATAGTATTTGGCACAAGGCAGCATGCGAGATGAAAGTGTGTCTCTTGACAGCCAGCTTCGTACTGGCAGCCTTTACTCCAGGCAACAAATTAATCCACTCAACTGTGTTCTGCATAATTGTTGATACTGTCTTAATTGGTACCATACGTTTCTCTGTGTCGACATGTCCATCATGTTAATGTCTAGGGACTGTTGTTTGCTGCCAGCTCGGGAACAGCACAGCCTGCTCCGTCCTAACTGAACTCCTACCTAAAATGCCTTAGTAAGAAATTTGACTTTATGGCAAAGGGAAAATGTAGAGGCGTGTTAGGGCATGACTCAAAATTCATGGAGGAAAAAAACAGGACTCCTGACTTCAGTAGCACTTGGAGATGAGCCAGCTCTTCCAGAGCTCTCTGAAGGCAATCCGGTTCAGCCGAAGTCAAGTCCAAAGGCAAAGGAGCTTATTCTCCTGCTCCCAGGAAATCTGTGGTGGGGGCTGGCAAACACTTTCCAAGCGTGTCAGTGAGGCCTTCAGGAGAAGGCAGCTGCAGGGCTAATTGGCCCCAGTGCACTGGTGGCTTTGTGGATTAGGATTAGCATTTTGAATTTCGACCATTAACGAACTGGCAGCCAAGGTGGAGCCTGGAGTGCAAGTGCAGTCTGCTCTCCCCCCATCTCCTCCGTATGCTGGGATAACAGGGGCAGGAAGATACTGGGGAGGTAGAGAGCTGGGCACGCAGCCTGGGCTGAGGTGACCATGCGTGGGCATCGATAGTGTCAGCTCCTGAGAGGAAATGGCTGTATCTCATCTCCAGGCAAAGGCATCACTGATCCTTCCCTCCCTGGCAAGGCAGGGTGGAGGCACTAGGAAGCATTACTGGATGCAGTTGCCTGTGAAGGGTCAGTCTCTAAAAATCCCAAATTAGGCACTGGAATAAAAGAGCAACCCTGAGGAGAAGGACTTAGGGGTGTTGGTGGATGAGAAGCTCAACATGAGCCGGCAATGTGTGCTGGCAGCCCAGAAAGCCCCCCGCATCCCGGGCTGCATCCCCAGCAGCGTGGCCAGCGGGCGAGGGGGGGGGATTCTGCTCCTCTGCTGCGCTCTGGGGAGACCCCCCTGCAGTGCTGCCTCCAGCTCGGGGGGGGCCCAACAGCAGGAGGACATGGACCTGTTGGAGCGGGGCCAGAGGAGGCCACAGAGATGCTCCAAGGGCTGGAGCCCCTCTGCTGGGAGGAGAGGCTGGGAGAGGTGGGGGTGTTCAGCCTGGGGAAGAGAAGGCTCCAGGGAGACCTTAGAGCCCCTTCAAGTCCCTAAAGGGGCTCCAGGAGAGCTGGGGAGGGACTCTGAATCAGGGAGGGGAGTGATGGGATGAGGGGGAATGGCTTTAAACTGAAAGAGGGGAGATTTAGATTAGATATTAGGAAGAAATTCTTTGCTGTGAGGGTGGTGGGCCCCTGGCCCAGGTTGCCCAGAGAAGCTGTGGCTGCCCCATCCCTGGAGGTGTTCAAGGCCGGGTTGGACGGGGCTTGGAGCACCCTGGGCTGGTGGGAGGTGTCCCTGGCCATGGAAGGGGGGTGTAACTGGATGGTCAAGGTCATGGTCCAACTTAAACTATTCTATGATTTTGACTGTCTCTATGGTCACTTCCACATCTCCTAAATAAGAAGTACCACCATTCCTTTGTTTCACCAAGGAGTTGCATGGTTACAGTCATTAAAGCTTGAAAGAAGTCAGGATCTATATGATAGGTATGTCACTGAGGACCACATGGAAAATCAATAGTTCTGTGTTCAGAGAGGCCCTTGGAACCATGCACAGTACGTAAGGCACGAGCCAGCAAACTGGGTGATGAGGATCAAATGTTAAATAACTTTTTATCCAGTTAGTGCCACCCCTGCTAAGCATTGAATTATCTGGTATGGAAAACATTGCATGTGATTATGAAACGCGAGGCTCTAGCGTAAGGTAAATGTGCAGGGAGAGCAAATAATGTTTGCACAGGTGACCCCACTTCAGACACGTCCAGGTGCTTGGTTACTAGGCTTTGCTTCTGCAATGAAATTGTTTATTGTATTATTGCCTGTGCACATACACACGGTCTCTCATTTCCTCTCTCTGCTCCTACGGTTGATTGGTACAAACTACATCATTTTATGTGCCATCATCTCTTGTTCAAGCTGTTGGCCGGATTTAAGCAAAAATATTTCTGTAGAGATGAGAGGAAGAAGGCTTCTTCCCTATCCTTTTGTAAAACCATCACTGAATATTTAGGCTACTGCCAGCGTATGATTGAAAAACTCATTTAAGAGAGTGGCAAAACACATGGAAAAATGTTTTGTGGAGGTTTCAACTTCTAATGTTGACATTTGGATCTGGGGAAGAGAAAAGCAGGAGGGGAATAAGGAAGAACTTTAGCATGGCTTTTTTTCAAGTGTAACTAGAATATATAAGTCTACTGAGCTAGAGTGTTTTTATTTAAGAGTCCCGGCATTCTCAGAAAATTCTCACTCAGTGCAGCGGCAGTTTTGGTAATCAATACGCCAAGAGAAATGTCATTCTTTTGAAAGCTGTGGGCTGCCTTGCCCTTTGTGGTTCCCAGGAATTGGTATTGGGAAATAAAAAAAAAAATGTAAAAAAAAAAGCTGCTTCAGCAAATTGACATAAGAGACAGATAAAACAGCTGAACTAAAGGAAAACCTTTATGTGAAAAACCCAAAACAAACCCAAAATGCAAAGTGAGATGTCCAGGCTGTTTCTGGCATCTCTCCATACACCTTTGGTGTGCCAAAGCACATTTGTAGTGCTGAGTGTCGTGTCTGATGCAACTTCAAGCTCAGCGTCATTCAGTCCCACGGCTTCCATGCCAAATCCTTTCTACTTTTGGAGCTCAAAGGATTCAGGTAACAGCTGGATGACCTTCTTTCTTTCCAAAGCATCTTGCGAAGCCTTCCGTCAGTTTGTCACTGCAAATAGGTGCAGCTGAGAGATGCAGCGTTTCTAGGTGCCAGAGAGAGGTGTAAGCTTCGTGCACGGAGGGAACAGGACAGGATTTGGCCCCGGCCCTGCTGCTGCTTGTGCAGAGCAAACCCCCTCCCTCTGTTAGTGCTGGCAAAATCAATGCATGTCATCGCTCTGGTCCCAGCGTGGCAGGGAACAGGGAAGCAGGAGGGAGCCGCGATGCCATGGCCATGATCACCCGTGTCTCCTGGGGGAGAGCCCAGCAGGTGCGTCCCACCAGGTGCCACGAGCCCTGCGCTGTCAGATGCAGCCAAAATGTCACTTAAGCATCACTTAGTGCTGACTTGCTTTAGCAGCTGATGGAATTGTGGTATACAGCAGTTCAAAACGGGGATCAAACTCTGGAGCTGCTGCTAGCAGGGACAAAGTGTTTCTGAAGGGTATAGATTTATTAGTATTTTAAGACACCTCCTCCCCCTTAATGGCTCTATAAAGCGGTGTCTGGGAGCCTTTCAGATTTCTGCACTTGTGTGCTTCAACCTGTGCAGAAATCATCTTAGCTGGGCTTTCTAGAGAGCCCTGAAACATTTCTCTGCACTTATGCTGCAACAACAACTCTGTAAAGAATCCTCAAAGATGTGATTAAGTGTGTTTTGTCAGCACTTGAAGTGGAGATTACATCATCTTGTAATATATGTATATAAAATAAAGTCATCGAAGTCTTCCATTTCATAGTGTGTATCACCGCAAGGGAGACTCGAGCACTGCATCTGCTGATCAGACGCGTAGTACGGCACTGCCTTGTTCCCCTACCGCTTTAATTGCGTGCGGTAGCAGTTTTTTAGGACAGGAAGTTTATATTATCTTTTCCAATTGAAACTTTATTGAAGTTAAGTAAGGAACTGGAATTTGGATAGGATATTGTGTCTAATGTAGTTACTTGAGCATTTGGAAAGGTCACTTAGGGACCTCAAATGATAACAAAGTGGGCTGCCTGATGCTTCTAAATTAAATGTTGCTTTTCATAAGAAATCTCTTTTAAAATATGTTTCTATTATAAAATCATCAGGTGTTGTTTTTCCGTACTATTCAGTTTAACCAAAATGCCATTGTTTTCTCAATTCCTTCTATGTTTCTGGGAGTATTTCTTGCAATTTTCAGGGGGTAGAAAAGGTCACAGACAGATTTGGCTCAAACACTACAGTGGCTTTTGGTTTCTTCTGCTTTTGATGAGGTCTAAACATAGCTTATCCCCAAAAGATGTCACTTCTGGAAATGGGGATGCTTTTCTGGGACCAGTGCAGGCTTAGGGAGGAACGATATCGTTTCCTTATCACTTCTCACAGGATGCGGTGGTGGATGCTGGATCTGCCGGTGACCCGAGAGCCACCACCCTGCCTGTCGGCTCCCACCTTGCCCTCCGTAAACACCTCCGGCCATTCCACCCTTGCTCAGCTTGTGAGGAGAACAGTTTCAGTCCAAGCCAGAACCCTTGTAAATCACATATTAAAAATCTTTTACAAGCCTGTGCTCTAAATGGGAAACATATACACAGGGTGCATTGTTCACGCATGGCTGTAACCGAAGCCAGAAACAGCAGGAAAAGGGGAGTGAGACCATGTAAAAAGCCCAGGTGAAACAGTCCTCACTCGTCCAACTGCACAACCATGGGCCCCTTCACAGGTCGCTGGCTGGCTGCTGCAGCTGTATTTGGCTCTCAGCAGCCTCTTTTCATTCAGACACATGTACAGGTGCCCAAAAAAGCACCGAGGAGCCAGACAAATCCAAATCCCTAGTCAGAGAGCACAGAGGCTGCTGGTGGTAACAAAGGGAAAGGATCAGCTTCCCCCAGGGCAGAGGAGGGTCCGGGGGCTGCTGGAGGAGCAAGGGGAGAAGGCAGCAGGGCACCTCAAGGGATGAAGATGGGCTGTCTCCCAGGTTGGAAGGACGGGGCTGTTTGTCAAGAAGCAACAAATCAGCACGAGCCCGAGTCAAGGGGAAAATGTCCTGAGGACTGGCTCCAGTGGCACAGTTTTGGACTTAAAGCCTGGGAATGTGTTTCCCAGCGGCTGCAGGTGTTGAATCATAGAATTGACTGGGTTGGAAAGGACCTTTGAGATCATCAAGTCAAGGCAGGCAGCTGGGCTGCTGTTCCCCTGGTGCCAGAGATCTCGGACCCTGCAATATGAATTAAGCTGGCACAGGCCTCAAGGTTATTTGTGCTTTCATCCTGCCCCAGCTAAACCTTGTCTATGTGCTTTTTTTTTTTTCAAGCACGCAGACAAGACCAGGGACTTGTTAAATGGGGAGAAGTAATATTACATTTAATGTAATTATAATATTTATATTTGAAGAAACAACTTGAAACAGTTTTAATGATTAGCTGTAAAAATGGCTTTAATGTTTTAGACGGGATTTTATCCATCCACATGAGTCTGTCTTTTTTCCCCCAGGTTAAACTTGAACTTCGTAAGCACTGATGATATGAAAAGATACAATTAAATAAACATATCTAAAGAAATTAAGTGTATTAGGATGCTGCCAAGCTTTGTGCAGGGCTTACCTCTCCTTCGGTGTCGCATCTAGGCTCTCTTCCAAAAGCTTTTACACCTTGTGTAGCTTTCTTGGCCTCACTAAAGCTGCATCCCAGTGTACTGTGCGGTACATCCCAGATGTAGCCGTTGGAGTTGAACGGGTGATGCCCATGCCCACTGCTCTGCCTAGCTGGGGCGGTAACATTGGAAAAGATGTGGAGGTATAACATAACTGTAAGTTATGACTTTCAAAGTTGATTTGAACATTGTGTTGAAAGACAGAGCAGGGTGAGGGAGATCTAGGCTGCCTTTGATATTATTCTTTTTTTGTCAGCTGATGGTGGTGCTGGCCCCCCCGTGATCTTGGCTGCTGAAGCTGCTGTGTTGTTGGCCAGCAATGATTCTTCTGCTGTCCTGGTAGCTAATAGGTGGGGGCTGCGCTTCTCACCAGGCAGGGTCTTTTTTAAGAGCTGTGCTGAGAGAGGTGACTTTGAGAGTTGTAACCTGCAGTTACTGGAGAGTCTCAGTGGTGACAGCTTGGGGACCTCAGATCAGGACTTTTGTTGATTTTGTTTTATGAAAGGTGGGGTTTTTTGGTTGTTAAATGGGTATTCAAGCCCTCATGTTCCCCAGGTAGAGCGGAGGTCAGCAGGAGCACCATGCACAACCAGGCTGGGCACACCGGGCTCTGAGGGGTAATTTCTAGGCAGCGCTGCTGAGCTGTTCTACACCCTGACATCAAACTTCTGCTCTCCAAAGTCTGCAGCTGCCAGGGGCTGGAAGGGTAGTCAGAAAGCTGGCTTCCTGGAGCTAAACCCACCATATTTCTTCCCATGTTCCCTTCAGGACAGCTGTTAGAGGCTGGAGTGCATGCAGAAGTGGGTCTTGTCTGGAAAGGGTGTGCAGGGCAAGCAGAAGTGATCTGTCAGAGTTGGTATGACTCCTCTGGGTCAGCGCTGGCAAGAGCGACCCTAATGGTGGCCACAGAGGAGCCTCTTTTTCTGTAGCCCACCCCTTTTCAGCTTCTGTCCCAGGGATCTGAACTGTCAGTGTCTTCTGATATTTGCTTTGTGAGCACCAAATTTCAGTCTGTTCCGTAGACTTCTAGATTTGACAAGATGAAGCTGGTCCAGTCACGTATTTCCTAGGTGTCGCTCGGCTGGAGGCTCGGTCAGCCAGTGTAGTGGGTCTGGTATCTTCGACAGCCAGTAAGTGTGGATATGCTGATACAGGAGGCAGGCAAGAAAAGAAATAGGGACAAATATCTTGTTCAAAAGTGCCCTTTTGGATTAACCAAAGAATGACAGGATAACAGAGGCTGGTTGGAATCTCTGCATGTCCCTTCTCCAACCTCTGCTCAACACAGGTCCAACTGGATCAAGTTGCTCAGGGCCATGTTTAGCTGATGGTTGAATATCTCCAAGAGCAGAGATGCTACCACCTCTTTGCACCCCACTCCAATGTTTGACCGCCCCCATGGTGCAAACGCTTTCCCTAATATCTAAGTGAATTTTCCCATCTTCCATCTTGCATGTGTTGCCCCTTGTCCTTCCCCTGTACACCTCCGAGAGGAGCGTGGCTCCGTCTCCGCCGTAACCCTCCACCAGTATGGGGTGAACTGAGCACTTGGCTGGTTTCTCAAAAGCAAGACGAGAGAACAGCTCTGTAAAGCTGGCCTGTATTCTGTGCATGAGGAGAGTGAGGTCACGCCGATGGTGACAGTGCTTTGTGTTGGAGAGTTCATTATTAATTGTGTTATCTGGACTTTAATGCTCTCTTTGTGGTGTACTAAACAACCGCTGCTTAACAATGCAAAGCACTCTGTCTCTGGGTGAAAGAATACCTCTGGGTTCTGTCTTTCTTAAATTTGTTCTGCTGTGTGTGCATGGCATTCCTTTCCACTTAGCCAGCCATCCTCCTAGGATTTTAAGCGAGCCAGGCCATAAAAATATTTACATTTTTCGATAGCACTTGATCTGTATGCAGTCAAACAAGCATGGCACCTGCTAAGAAGCAGTGGGACTTGGATTCAGCGGGAGCGTGCCGTCTTAAGCTGCAGCAGGCTGGCTTGCCTGCTCCCATCCCTGCGGGGAGGAGACCTTCTCATGCTGAAGTGTGTCTGTTGTGATGAAACTTCTTTGCGGGCCCCATTAAGAGGCAGCGTGTTCAACTGGATATCTAGACGTAATTCCAAGCAGCAGATTGTTAACGTTCTTTTACTTGTAGGAAAAGCTCTTCTTTGTTTTAACGACAGATGTGGTGTTCATCCAAGACATGTTTGACACAGTTAAAGCCCCATATGGAGCAAGGAGATTATAGGAGATACCCTTACCACTGCTTTGGGTTGTTATGGTCGTGTTAGAGGTGTCTTCTCTCCTGAGTCAGTCTTGATCCTTCAGCCACTCCCCTGCGCGCTGCTTATGTCAGCTCTGCGATTGATGGTGCAGAATCTGACCTTTGGGGCTTATCTTGCTGAGCAAAGGTACGTCGCCTCTATGCGCACGCTTGTCGTTCCCTGTTCTTTGTACCCCGGTTTCGGAGCAATCGTGGCAGCAGCGGGAAAAGTGAGCTCGATGGGAGCAGCCAGACTGCGGTATGGATACAACCCGGGGCACGTGTTCCAGTCCTGCAGCACTATGGGTGCTCGCTGGTGCAAGGTTTCGCTGGAACTTACTGGATCCAGGTGTCCCAGTTCCACTGAAATTCAGCGGGATCCTGGCTCCGGGCACTCTGTCGCATGCGCCATGCTGTTACAAGTGAGACTTAAGAAACTACAGGGATTTTCCAGCCCGCCTGGGCACCTCGCTCCTGCTAATGTCAGCGTAAGGTAGCAGCCTTGGCGTGTTTAAAAATCCCGCTAGACGTTTCCTGCGACCCTGCCCAGCCAAACCCCTCAGCCAGGCTTCTTTTCCTTCGAGCTGTGCTGGAGTAGCCCTGGAGATAGAGGGAACAGAAATGCAGGGATCAGGCCCCAAAACTGCTGAACTGATACCTAGTTGTCCTGAAAGACAGTAAATCCTTTTCAGACGTTAAGAAAAGTAGCTTTTCGGTATTCTTCTGTTATGAGGCAAAGCCTTGGACTGAATTTATATCAGTTTATGTATTTTTATATGTATTTATATGAATAGTGCTGTAGCCTAAGCCCAGTATGCATTACAGTGATGTGTCCACTAAAAGTCAAGAAACAGTTTCTGTAAGAGCCGCAATGTATTGCTCTGTTCTGCTGAATGGATGTATGAATTTGATTTTGTATATGCTTTCACATATCTATGTGTGTATAAATACAAAAATATGGCTCTATAGACGCTTATCTATCATTCCTATAGACTCTTACCTGTCATTTCTACCTATACTGTATGTATGATCTATCTGTCTGTGTAGCGTAGCTCTATATTCATCTGGTATATAACATGGCAAAGTGTTTGTGGGGTTTACAGAAATATTTCTTTGGGTTTTGTTTTGACACAGATACACGAAGATGACCCTCTGAGGAGTGTACTATAGAACTCTGGAGAGGGTGGTAGGTACCAAGGGGGGAACACCTCCAAAGTGCTCTTGGCTGCCCCGAGACATCCCACTGAAGCTGACATTTCTGTTAAATGACTTCATGCTGATCGCATTATTGCAGCAAATACTAAATGAATCTGATGTCGAACGCTTACAGTCTTACCTTTCTTGATAACTCTATGTTAATATTACATTAATTATTCCTGACTTACAATGCTGTTGAATGTTGATAAAGGCTGAATTGCTACTTGAAATGCTGATCCTGACAGTCCTGTGGCAGGCGCTAAAATGCGATTTCCAAGTCTTAGGGGAAAAGAGGGAATACATTACTGCTTCTGATTAGAGGACTTCAGAAGAAACATATTCTAGTCACATCTCATGGAGCCCTTGCCTGAATCCCTCTTGCTTTCAGTAGCCGATGCCTTTGCACAAGACATAAAAGGAATATACGCTTCCCTTTTTTTTATTTAAAATGTTATGGTGATTGCTGATGGGGAATCGGTTCAGCATGTATGAATGATTTCCCCACAAGAAAGATGCTGTGTGTATGTGGAGCAGTGGGTATTTCCTTCACCTCTGAGAGCTGGCACGTGGGAGTAAAGCCTGCGGAGCAAACACAGAGAGGCCACTTGTCACTGGTATCACCTTCCCTGCAACTTTGGATCTGAACTTTTTAACTCCCGACTCTCTTATTGGCCCATTTGTGCGCACCTGCTATTTATCTCGCGTATCCCTTGTGTAACACTGCAATATTCATGCTGTAAAGAACATGGGAACTGCGTAGCAAAGTTGAACACTGCCAGGACAGGGAAATCACAGTGCTTAATTTCCCAGTGAACTGAGTGAAATATTGGAAGAAAAAAGGGTTTGCGACTAAAGTAACAAAGACCCCTGATTAGCTTAGGAAGCCTCAGCCGTAAATTATTGAAAAAACCCCTCTGTGGTGACCTCAGGTCCTGCCTCTTTCAGCTGGGGGTTCCTGCATGGACAGATGCTCTCATGAACACCCATCAAAGGCTGTATTAATGCAGGGTCCCATCAGCTATGTTTGGCTGAGGTCCTCCAAATTCCCTTCTTCTCACGTGCTGCAGGAGGAAGTAAGCAGCTGTGACCTCAGTACCTCCACCCCTCCCCAAAGTCTGGATAACCTGTGTGGCCGACGAAGGGAGGAGAAATGTTCATAAAGTGGGGTTTTGGGGAGGAGGGGGTACCTTCTTCCGCTGTCCCACACAAGCAACCAGTCTGGCTTTCACTGGAGGAGAAGTGTTCCAGCTCTCAGAGGGTGTCTGAGGTTTCTGTTTGTTTGTTTATTAAGAAAGAAAGCATCTGGCATATGTATGCAAACATGAATGAGTTATTTAAAAATATTCTCAGTGCTGCACTAGTGGGGCTGGGATCTGCCAGCTACAAGAAGAAATGTGATGGAAGGGAGCAGGCAGACCATGAAGGACTGCTTTGCAAATGTGGGGAGGGAAGGGGAGACAAATCTGATTTTTTTTTTTTTTACCTCCTTTCTCTTCCCCTCTCACCATTTCCAGCCCTCTAAAACCCCTTGGTGAGAACTTTGAAATCTGGATTAAAATGACTGTCTTTGAGGTTGCTGTGGCCTCCGTAGAGAGCCCAACGCTTGCTAGTGGGTCTCTCCAAGAAAAGCAGTTTATTTCCAGCACTGCGCAGGGCCACAAATAGACTTGCTGGTGGGGAGGGAGAAGCGTGGGTTGGTCTAGCTCTGTCCTTTCCGCAGTGTCAGCTGGCAGCTGAAACCAGGCGAATCAATTCAAATTCATAAATATATGAGAAGTAAAGCTCTAAGAAGACTCAGCCGCTTTCTCAGAGGTTTATGAGGAGCAGCAGCACAGGAGGCTGGGAAGCTCTGGCTGGAGCGATGTTTGAAGGCCAGCAGACGTGGGGATCCATTGCGATGTTTGGAGTTTCTGTACAGAAGGCAATTTCTTAGCATAAAATGAACATTTAAATCTTTAGCAACGTAACACTCAGGGATTTTCAGTTGTGGGAGCAAGAACTCTTCCTGCTTTAGATCTATTTCTGGGAAGGAGGTATAAGCTAAATCTCCCAGCAGGAAAAGATACTCTTATATTAGGTTATACTTTCAACATATCAGTGGCAGTATGATTATATTGTATTGGCTTTGCCAAGCATTTTCCTTCTGTAGATGAACCTGCATGCTCAAAGGCTATTAGAATGAAACTGCTGTGCCATGTACAAATACTTTGAAACTGCTTGGTTTTGTCTGTTCCTGCTTCTCAGGCCTTTACTACAGAGAGGGTAACAAGAACTGAAGCAACTCTGGCACCTGGGACGTGTTAAACGGAGAGGAGACTTGTGTGATCCAAGCATCTACCGAGATGTCCTCACTCACCCAGAAAGATGCTCTCTCCTGGTTCTTCCCTCTGTCCTGGTGAACTCATTCATCTTCCCAATTGCTTTTTGTAGATGGCTGCTGAATCACGCACAGCAACGTTCGTGGGAGGGAGAAAAGAGACTTGCTCAGGCGGTGCTCAGCAGTGAAGGGTGGTCAAACAGACTTTTCCTGGCTGCTGCTGCAGAGAAGGCTCTGGCATTGCATGCAGGTCCAGCACCCCTGTTTTATAGAAGCAGTTTGCGTTTGAGTAAAAGCAATCTATTTTTTATTTATTCTCACTGTAGATGCTTTTGATAGATTCGCCCCCCCCCCCCAATCTTTCTAAATTTTTTTTCTAAAGCTTATTTCCTTTCACCTTTGGAAACAGCTGTGCCTATGTTGTGGGGAACAGCTTTACTGTGGCACAAACTGCATCGGCTCCAGAGGCTGCACCAGCGTGCATAAACACAGCTACCACGTGCAGACAAACCTCAGTCTCTCCATCTTCTCGCAGTGTCAGTTCCTTGCAGGCAGCTGGGTCCAGGCTCCGGCATGGAAAGAAAAAGCACGTTTCAGTCTGTCGGGGCTCTTTCGAAGCGGCGATGCAGCTGCTTCATCTGCTGTGGTGGAGCTCAGATGCCTTCCAGAGACTGCTCCTGGGTTTGTTCATCATCCCACAGGCTTTGGATGGAGGATGGCTTAATTTTGCCCAGGGTGTTTCATACCGCATGCTCTTGAGTGCTGTGTTGGCTGGAAGGTTAGAACTGAACCATACAAAAGTGTATATGAAGGGAAGAGGAGGCACCTTCTCAACATGGTTAATGAAGAGGCAACCGAGGTGCCTGAAATGGGCCAGTGCTTCAGGGAAGGGTTTTGGTGGTCCTCTTTTTTAGTGAGGCTGAAAAAGCACCAATGCTGGGGCAAGAGGGAGCAGATATCCAGCCCCAGAGCAAGAAACATAGGAGGGATGAATGAAAGAGTGAAAGAACCGGTGAATTTTTCTGCAGATGGCCGCGGTTCCTGAAGGGGCCACAAAGCATCGGATGAAGAGCGCATCTGCAAAGAGTGTCTGCGTTTCCGCATCCAGGCTGGTGTGATAATTAATCTTTTGTGATTCTGACAGATGCCTGCAGAGGAGAAGAAACAAAAGATCACGGTCTGACAGTGATTAATGCATCGTTAGTTGTCAGACTAAGAATCCTGGAAGTGGGTAAATAAGCTGTAGGCCAGGCTGTTGTTTGTTTTTGAGAAAACTGTGGAGGATTAGAGCGTGGAGGGAGCTGGGGTTCCGCACTTATTTACCACAGGCACTTACTATGTTTTGTTACTTGTCTGAAACCACCCTCTTCACATAACGGGAGGAGAAACGGGCATATGATTTCTGAAACACGGCTCTGCCTTGAGCCTCAGTTATACTGCAAAAGTGGCAAAAGACACAAAAGCTGACCCCAGCCTATGTTGCCTTGCCATCTTTGTGGGGTATGGAGGAGGCTGCAGTTTGCTACCATCGTCCAGGATGCTGTGGCACTGCAAAGCATCTATGAAGGAGGGAAACAAACGTAACTCTTGCTGCACATGCTAGCTGCTGCGGATGGCTTTAAGGTAACTGAGGGCTCTGCCGTGCTGGGTGGTCTGCTGGAGAACGCTTCGGCCTCCGTCCAAGAAAGGTCTCGTCGCTGCTGAACGCCTGGCATCCCCCGCCAGGCGCCAAGGCTGCTGCGGCGTGCGAGCCCTGTGCCCTGGGCGAAGGGCAAGGCCTGGCTTGCTGCGTGGGAACTGCCTGGGGGCGGCCGATCCCTCGCTTGGGCACCTTCCCTTACTACTGCAGGCTCCTGCTGCCTCTCCTCTCGCCCTGCCCTGGGGCTCACCGGCTGCGTCTTGCTCCCAGCAAGGTGGCTGGGAAGATCCTTGTGCCCCACAGGGCGGGTAGCGGAGAGGATGGGAGCTGCATGGGGCAGTACGTGGGATCGGATGCTCCCAGGGTGAGCTCGACCTCTTGTGCTGCTGCAGCAAAAGGCGTTTCTCGAGGAGGTGGTAGGGCTTATCAGAGCGTTTCACCTGCAGGCTGTGTCACATCGTGCAGCTCCCAGGCCGGTCCCTGCTGGGTATATGGGGACAGCACTGCCAGCCTTGAGGCAGCGATGCCAGACCCTGGCAGCACTCAGCTGTGAGCTGGAGTGGAGATGTTTGCGCCGGAGCAGCTCTGGACACGCTTGGGAGCAGGTTAACAGCCGCCTACGGAGGCTGAGAGCCGAACCAGGAGGCAGTGGGCAAGTTCAGGCACCTCCTGGGCTAGGCAGCAGCTGAACGGGAGTACGGAACTCCCAGATTGCAGTTTTTAACCAAGGTGCCCAAATTCTGCCAAAATCTTGCTTAAGGTGCCTATGGTATTTGCAGGGCTTGTTTTTATTTTAATGGTGGCAGCCTTTAATCTCTGTGGCTCGTGTTCTCCTTGCGTAAGACGGGGTTACTTATGCTCAACCCTGTTTTGCAAAGAGCGCTGCGATCTGTGAGTGAATGTGCCTGTAGACAACCACAATATTTAACGTATAGTATCGCTCTCTGGCTCTGCCTAATTCTCACATCAGTTTCCAAGCTTCTTAATGTGTGTACCTTGCATCTGAGATGTTTGTCAGTGAGTTTTTGGAAAAGGGATTTGCCCAGGAGTAAATCTCCACAAAGGGCTGGGGAAAGAGGATGGCCGTAAGCCCTCGTTAACCTTAATTAGTATGGCATGAACAGGGTGGGGGCTGCACATATCTCTTCACCTCAGGCATCTAACAGTGGCATCCCTGGAGGTATTTAAAAGACAGGTAGATATGGTGCTTAGGGACATGGTTTAGTGGTGGTTTTGGCGATGTTAGGTTGATGGTTGGACTTGATGATCTTAAAGGTCCCTTCCAACCTAGACAATTCTATGATTCTATGACCTACTGCTCAGCCCTGCGCGCAGAACCGGCGTTGAAGTGTTAGTTATAGTCGCACATGGCCATCACGTGTTTGCTTATTTTCTTCTGGATGTCTGAATGGAAGTGCTTTAATCCTTTCAGTTCTTGATATGAAAAGCTGTTGACAACCTGTATCTGTTCCATGGCAGTGATGAGCATCACGGTCCGATCCTGCTCTCCTGATTGCCTGCACTGGGGGCTCTCATGGGCCTGTTGCAGCCCTCCTCCAGCCCCAGCTCCCAGTTTCAGTCCTAAAGTGGTTTACTTTGTTTGTCAGACGTTTCCTCTGGTATTCACATTGTCATTCCCTGTGACTGGCACTGCCTCTCTAGAGTGACAGAAAGCAAACCAGTCTCCCAGATCCCACTCCTCCCAGGCAGGGCTCAATGCCCACAGGGACGTCCAGCCTGCACCACCAAGAGGCTGCTCAAAACCTTCCGGGACTGAGTTCCATGCCATGAAAATATGGAGCCATGTTCTTGGGCTGATGTAAACTGGTGTGGCTCCATTGATGTCGATCCAGCTCATACAAGCCGAAAGTAGGGCTTAGAGTAAATGAATCGTTCTGCTGAAATGTAGCCAGCTCTGAAGCATACCCGTCCCATGAGGATGCTGAGAAGTGAAAGTTGCTTCTACCCCTTTTTGGCTGATAATCCACGAACGAGCCTCAAGTCTGGCATGGAAGAAAGGCTGCAGTGTCATGCATGAGTCACTTTACCCACTATAAAATGTCACTGGTCCTGAAGAGAGATGCAGCAGCTGTTTAGCAGAGCGTAGCCCAGGTGGCAGAGATGGTCCTGTTATTTATACAGCTCCGTAAACGAACCGAGTGCTTTGCAAAGTAACAGCTTTTCCTTGAGCAGTTTCCAATGCAGCTCACTTCAGAGCAAAGGAGGACTGGGCTGCCGCGTGCCTGATGATGTTGCAAGGAAAGTCCCAGCTGCTCCCAGGGCCGTAGGAGCAAGCCCTGCAAGAAAGACAGGGCGGTGTCACCAGTGGGGCCACGAATGCATGGCAGTGTGTCAGAAGGAAGAAAGGTAAGTGCCAGGTAGGGGGAAGAAGTTACCATCAATGTAGCTCCATCCACTTAAAGCATCTTCCCTTTCTGTCCTCTGTGGCTTTGCAAAATGTGTCCGGAGGGCAAAGTTCACCTTTCCTTTTTACTTTGTTGTAGGAAAGGCGAGGAAAAGAAGAATTGCTCCATCTTGCAGCTGTGGACATGAGGCATGGAGGTTAAAGGCCGGATCTGAAACAGATTTAGGCCTATGCAAAAGGAGATGCCCCAAGACAGGTTTGCTCATGGGGGACCAGAGCCGGTGCGGCTGAACAGCTTTCCCAGAGGGACTGCCTCGCTGCAGGAAGGTGCTGCCCAGGACAGAAACATTTCTGTTACTAGAGCTAAGGTAACCTTTTTCACATTTCCCTGGATTCGAGGGTTTGTGACATCTGGTCACATCCATCGTTTGTCTTTTTTCTTTTTTTTTTTTTTTTTCCTTTTTTTTTGAAATTCCCTCTTTTCTCAAGGGAAGTCCAACTTGCAGGTTCCCGGAGGCTTTTCTCACAGTTAAGGGTAGGGCTGCAGGACCACGGGCTCTGAACGCCACGCTTAAAGGGAGGAGGAGGAGGAGCAAGAGGGAGGGAAGCTATTAAACACTGTGAACCTGGGCTTTCCCCAGAGTTTTTCACATACGCGATCACAGGGTTTTTCCAACGTGAAGTGTATCGGCAGCCATTGCCAGCACTACAAAGCTGTGCCCTGGAAAGAGCTGCCGTGATCCGCGAGTGGAGTTTATTAACTCCAGATTTTTACAGCGTAGCTGGCACGCCAACAATACGGTCCAAACACAAAGGAGCACTTGCAGATATAAATCAGGGGAAGGCATCTCCAAAGGCTCCTGCCACCCTGAGTCATGCACAGCTGCTGTGCCGAGTGCCAGCTGCTGAATGGCAGTAGATCCGCAGCTGGGTCACAGGCACCCAGCTCAAGGGGGCATTGCTGATGGCCTGATTAGCAAAACCACTAAGAATGGCAACTAATTTGCTGACTACAGGGCACAGGTGCCTTAAACAGTGGGCTTGCCCCTTACTTATAGGCAAAGGGAGGTTGGGCTGGCTGGTCAGTCAATAGGGGGAAGAGAGGAGGTGAATCATAGGTCCTGTGGTGGCTCAGTTAAAGAGAGGTTTTGGGGAATAGTTGTGGGATTTACCCCTGGAGAAGGAAATAGGGCAATAGCTGGTGCTGTCTCAACCATCATGACTATCTGCCTGCTTTGAGATGTCAAGAAATACCTTTAGCGTGTCATTTTGTCTACAGGAACAGATGGAAAGGCTGGAAAGGTTACCTCCTACTGCTGCTTGATGCTGTCCCTCGGCTGGAAATAACCCTCCCTGGAGATGAGCCAGGAGGGTGAAATGTGTGCGTGCCCTTCGTCTGCAGGAGCAGAGCATCAGCCTTCCTGATGGAGTCTGAGCCTCCCATCGTGTTGTTGCCGTGGGCTTGCACTCGCCCTGCTGGCTTGAAGCTCTTCTAGCCGTACTTGGAGGGCAACCCTTTGTTTTGCGCTACGTCCTTAGGAAAGGTTTTAGGAGAGGGTTGGATGCAGCGATAATGACTGACAGGTTTGCAAGCAGCCCTCTTGCTGTGCTCCTCCTGGGTAATATAATGTCTCTCACCCTTCAACTCCCCTGCAAATGCTGCTTGAGCTCATTAGCATGCGCTGGGTTTCTGGGAGGCAAATGAATAATTATGTACCCCCCCCTTTTTTTTTCTTTTAACAGGGGAAGTAACATGCCTGGGGGCTGATCTTAGGTCAGAATTGGAACTGGAACTTTGAAAACAAAGCTTTTTTTCCCCAAAAAAATGGTGCTGTAAACTAGTCTCTCAGTCTTGTACTCAGGTAAAGGGTCTTAAGACTGTTGAGCACTGAACAGATTTTATTGCTGCTGCTAAACACAATAGGACTCAGGTGGGTGTTTTTTGCTGTTCAAGTCTGTCCTGAACTTGCTGCTTTTCAATCTTCTTTTTAATAACTGATCATCTTGAACCTTCCTATTTTGCTTGGAGTATAAACACTTCATGGGTGTGCTTTCCATTTGCCCTCATCCTGTAGATCACGGTGTTAAACTTTGATTGGGACCTTGTTGGTATTTCAGCAGAGAAAACAGAGTTATCAAATATATTCAGAACTTAAAATTCAAGTGAGAGCAGCCTGGGTGGGTGCAGGGATGTGCAGAGCAGAGAGAGGCAGAATAAAAGTTCAGTTATTTTTCTTTCCTTTTTGTGTTGCAGGACAGACCTTCCAAAAAAATGAAGGCTTTGCCACATGTTTTCTGTAACTGGCCAAATAAAATATTATGTTTTAAAGCATTCAGGGTCAGAGAAGTAACTCAGGCTCTGGGCTTAGCATTTCTTTCTTCCTCACAATAGCTTCTGCTGAATGATAATCTTTAAAACTATGCATGTGGGGGGTCAGATCCTGATGCCCGCTACATCTGCTCTCCACTGCTGCAAAAAAAAATACAAATAAATGCAGAGCAGGCAGAAAGTTAGCTTAGCTGGATTGCTGGAGATTACCCTGACCCAGTTTGTCAGCTGTTGTGCAGGAGACTGGGTGCTGTGGCCAGAGCATGGCAGAATCATAGAATGGTTTAGGTTGGAAGGGACCTTGAAGATCATCGAGTTCCAACCCCCCTGCCCTGGGCAGGGACACCTCCCACCAGCCCAGGGTGCTCCAAGCCCCGTCCAACCCGGCCTTGAACACCTCCAGGGATGGGGCATCCACAACTTCTCTGGGCAACCTGGGCCAGTGCCTCACCACTCTGAGTGAAAATTTTCTTCCTAATATCTAATCTAAATCTCCCCTCTTCCAGTCTGAAGCCATTCCCCCTCATCCTATCACTACATGCCCTTGTAAAAAGTCCTTCCCCAGCTCTCCTGTAGGTACTTGAAGGCCGCTCTAAGGTATCCCTGGAGCCTTCTCTTCTCCAGGCTGAACACTCCCAACTCTCTCAGCCTCTCCTCACAGGAAGAGAAGGAAGAGAATTTGTTGTGATGCTCATGGATTGGGGTGCGTGTTGGCTGGGGTTGTGCATATGCCCCTGTTAGCACCTGGAGGGTGAGGTGGTCCTTAGCTACTCTTGCAACAGGGCTCTGGTGCTTGGCAGCTGCCGAAGCTGTGGCTTTGACTATTTTCTGGATATGTGTGTCATTGCCATATGAGAAATGCGTGGTGTTATATGAAGCGCAGCTTTTGCAGCTTTCTTCTGTGTATGTTCCTTGATGGAAACTTCAGAGAGTGTTTTGTTGCGAGACAGCGATCTAGAGCAAGCGCAGCAGCCAGGGTATTCCTGCTGCTGTCTTCCCACTGACCGAGCCTGGGTACAACCACACACATTTCTGTCGTGAAGCGATCCCCTATAAATGTTTCCTGGACTGTGTTTTCCTTTCAGTAGTAAGCACGGGCATTGGCTGTATTGGAGGGCCACCCTGATGTCTAACTCGGTGCTAGCTGCTACAAGCAGTGGAAACTTTTTTCAGCATTTAAAGGGACAAAATCAAACTGGAGTGGGCTGGAGCTATTTATAGAGCATGCTGTGTTTGAGTAACCCAGTCTTTGTCTTTTAAGATGCTGAATAGGTTGGTTTATATAGCTTCTTTTTCACCGTTTAAAGTTGATATCTTGTTTTAACAATAATTCAGTCTTGGCTAGTTTATTTAAATAAAAAAGTGTTTGCATGAGTTTACCCATGATTATCCACCTCTGGAATCCCAATTTTGCCTATTCTCCATTTTCTTACAAATCGACAATACTCTGAGCTTTTCCTCAGAGGCCTGGATCCTGAAACAGAGAGCAAGGAGGAAATTTCAGTTTTCATTACATTGTAATATTAAAAAGCATACTTCTCTCTTTTGTAATGATGGAGACAAGATTGGAAACGTGAGCTGAACATACTCCACAGGCTCAGGAACCGGGAAGCGATGAATAAAGAACCACAAATTCATTGAGTTCTTTCTTTGCTTGGGCTTTTCTGTTTTCTAAACTAGCAACGGGATTTCGGAGGCCTCATTCACACATTTATCCTTAGAAATGGGCAATGCTGGGATCCTGTTGAATACTGCAGGACAGCTGCTCCGAATTGCTCTGCCTGACCCCATGGCCAGAGGCAGCTACGGCCGTGGAAGGCGAGTATGATTTCAGAGTGCTGGTGTCTGCAGGCTCCCTTTTTGCTATGTGTCCTTCTTTAACTTTACACCCTGGCGCTCCTCAGCTTTTTGAGCAGCCAGCCCTGCATGCTCCCGCTGTTTCCTGGGAGGCTTTCCAAGGTGGCGGATGGGGAGAAGTGCTGTGACTGAAATGTTTCTTCCCTCGTCATCCTACAGAGAAGGGCAACGGGCCCCGAGGAGCACCCTCTCGCCGTGAGCCGAGCCTGTGATCTGCCTGCACGTGCCACGATACGTCTTCCACTGGGGCTACCCTGCGTGCCAGGTGGGTGCGAACCACAGCGTGGGCATCAAGCGTCTCTGCTGAGAGCGAAAAGTCCCAGGGAAGGAGGGTAAAAGCATAGGTCCTTTCCTGCTGCATCTTAAGACCCTTTTGCTAGGGCTCTGCTGTTTCGCTGCTAGTAAAGGGAATTGTATTTTTTCCTCCTCCTCTTCTCCCAGATTTCTGCCAGGATGCATGCTGTACCCTACCCGTTTCGTGCATCCTGCTGCGCACCCCGATCAAAGCCGCACTTAGGAGGAACAGTGCTACCCCTGTATCCCTTGTTCCCACCAGTGTCCATCAACCAGCTGGGCTGATGCGGGGAGGCACAGCTCCACCTTCTTTGCTCCTGAGCACTTTTTGCTGCTGGCTCTGCTTCTCTACCTGCTGTTCATAGTAAGGACTCGTCACAGATGTAGGCTCATTAATCACCCCCAAACCACACTTCCCCGATTCCATTTATAGGGTCTTCCCTCTCTATTCCTTTTCACAGCCCCCACCTTAGTCACTACTCAGCTTTTCGCATCTGGGTTTGCTGTTGGTTTTTTTTGTTTTTTTTTTTTTTTTTAATTTAAGCTTGGAACTGATAAAGCATGAGAAAAGAGGAAACTTCTGAAAGGCAGACCAACATCACAAGCCAAGTGTATGTAGGGCACATTTAATGTTCGGCTAATTGGCCTAAAGTTTGAGGGCAGAAGACTGGCAGAAAAGCTATTGCATTAAATGAAATAGAGACCATTTACCCTAAAAAGTTAAAAGACACAGGACAGACAAACAGGAAGCCTTTCATCCTCTTGGGATTTCTTGTGTCCTGCCAGCAGCTGGGATTGCTTTCCTGCCCTTAGCACTGGTCAGTCCAGTGCTGACCCTCGGCCACCAGCCTGGCAGGGAGTACCATGGGCAGCCCACAAGAGGAGGGGAAGTGCCGTGAAATCTAAAAGTCTCTGTAGAGGTATTCAGGTGCCTGAAGGTGCAGAGAGGTACTTGGTGGCCTTTCAAAAGTTCCTAAGTAGATTGGGGGGGGAGAGAAGAGGAAAATTCCCATCTTGGGGATTGAGTCTGAAGAGCCTGACCCACCTCGAGGCCTTGGAAAACCGCACCAGGCACCTCTCTTCATGTCTAGGCTCCTAAATATATTGGAAAATCCGCTCCAAATTTATTACTACTTCTGCCGAGCAGTTTCTGCCTGCCCAAGGCTGGGAATGGAGTCTCAGCCGAGTCCCTTCTTGCTGTGTGAAACTGCTGCCATACCACTACAATGTGAGGGATGTACGGATCCCAGGGAAGACAAATTACTCCTCCAGCAGCGTGTTTCTAGCTGACATTGATTTGCAATAGGGCTGTCAACAGCAGCTGGAGAGCCCTGATCCTGGAAAACAATATGTCAATTGCCTGGGTTGGTTTTAATTCTTTAATCCTTTGTCTGCAACCTAATGGGTTGCAGCATTGCTTAGAGATGAGATGTGCTGCTGCTGGTCCCCTCTTGCTGTTTTGGAGCATTGGTATCTGTCTGGCCAGGTCTAAGGAGAGCTGGGAAGATGGACTGGCTTGCAGTACTGTTAGAAAGCTGCACAGACCTGTAAGTCCCTTGTATTTATATAATTTTGTCTGTCTCTTTCTACATCTGAATTTTAAACATCCGTTATAAGGCAATGCTGCTTTTAGTGGCAAGCCAAGTTTTTCTTCTAAAACACATGTTCCCTAGAGCCTTAGTACTTTATTTCCTTTGTTCTGATTTATTGCTGTTGCCTTACCACATGTGCTGGGCACAGAGGAGGAAAAACTACCAAAAACAACAAAACAGCCCTCTCTACCCCCTCCCCAGACCACATACATGAGGATTAACGCATTGAATCTATTATATCATGTGATTCAACAATCAACTAACTTACTGCTAATTTCTCAGCTGCCTCCAAGTAGATATGCTGATGAAGACTGAGTGTAGGCTAATAATGGTGAAGATGATGGTAAACCCAATGAAAGTTACTGTAGGGAACTGAAAATTGGGATAGACGCTCAATCTGGAGAACGAACGTGAGATTAAAAAATAAAAAGTGTTGACTGCGTTTTCTAAATAGGGATTTTGTGGATATCAATTTTTATGTGCCTTTCATCAATACCTAAAATGACCTTATTTGTCAAAGGATGGACTCTCTTCCACAAAATAAAGGCCACTTTTTGGTATCTCAGGGTAAGCATCAAGCAGCTGAGGCATGCAGTTGCTGGTCACTTGCAGGGGTAAAGAAAATAAAAAAACCCTTGGCCATTACTGTGAGATTTATAAAGCTTTGAGACTGAAAAGTTCTATCAAAGTTTGCTTTCTTGGAGGTTGTTCAGCCTTGACAATAGCAGAAGGCTAAATTATTTTCATTGGTATTTATACTGAAGTTAGCTTCATGTTTTCCTGCTCAAATGCGAAGCAATAGCGCAGAGGTTGAGCTTTGGCCATGAGTCAGATGGACTTCAGAGACGAAGCGATTTGGTATTATGGGGTGTCTGTGGCACCCACCTCCTGTACCCTCAGGCACACCTAGGGAATACCAGAGTTCATACTTATAACTCGTTTTATTTTAATTCTGCAAAAACTTGCCTCTTCATATTGGAGTTTGTAACTCACTGAACACATATGCCCTTTTTGCAAGGGCATGTAGCGATAGGACGAGGGGTAATGGTTTTAAACTGAAAGAGGGGAGATTTAGATGAGATATTAGAAAGAAATTCTTTGCTGTGAGGGTGGTGAGGCACTGGCCCAGGTTGCGCAGAGAAGCTGTGGCTGCCCCATCCCTGGAGGTGTTCAAGGCCGGGTTGGACGGGGCTTGGAGCACCCTGGGCTGGGGGGAGGTGTCCCTGCCCAGGGCAGGGGGGTGGAACGAGATGGTCTTCAAGGTCCCTCCCAACCTAAACCATTCTATATTGGATGTCTGGTGTCTTGGCCATGTCTTTGGATACGCTTTCCTCTGAGAACACCATAGGCTTTAGAAAAAGTGAAGCAGTGAAACACGTTGTGTCCCGATGCTCTGTGAACATAAAGGTCAAATAAAGGTAAGCGATCACGAGGGAAGGGATGTCGTGGCAGAGGGGAACACTCTTAATACTTGCTTTCTTAATACTTTCTTCCTTCCCGTAAACCAGCTTGACGGCGGCTTGTGCTCTGCCGGGTATACGCACATCATTGTTTGAACTGATGTATCACCAGCTGCTTTTCTTTACTTGTGTTTTCCCTTTGAGGCAGGCTATTGATTTGAAGCTCATTGTCATATTCAGGCCTGTTAACTGTGTTAGTTAACAAAAGAGAGCATTCAAAAGCCTGCTCAGAGGCATATTTGTCTTCCCCCCCCCCCCCCTCCTCTTCAAATGGAAACCAGCTTTCCTAGCAAAACATTTTAAGGAATCTGCTCCCTTGAAACCAATGTGAGGCAACAGCAGTGATTGCAGCTAGTTGCAACATCTCCTCTTGCTAGATGGAGGCACATTGTGTTACGAGTGGCGCTGCTAGCGAAACCTCTGCCAGGGAAACCCACAGAGACATATCTAGCTGGGGGTCGTTAACTCATCTGAGGTGAGCTAAACACCCAATTTCACTTGGTTTCTTTGAAGAGCGAGCTGTACATACTTGAGCCAAGTTCAGTGAACTGAAGCTTCAGTAAACCTAGACCTGAATTTGAGAGAATTTGAGCCAATAGGTTGGTTTTAGTGAAAACTAAATCAAACTTTGACTCCGATCCAGCAGAGCTTTCTGATTTTTGAACATCTCTTGAGGATTCAGTTAAATCAGAATGTCAGAGACAGTGATGACACAAGAAACTCAGTGCGAGTGCATAAGTCTCACCAAAATGCTAAAGGCAAGATCAAATCCTAATATAAAATGGTAAGACCACTGCTTTGATGAAACTCAGAGCACAAATCCTGTTAAATATGTATCATTGAGCATCTTTATAATCATAATAACCAAATTATTTTAGACTGCTTTCAGGTCCAACCAAACAGTGCTTAAAGAAGTGTACTTGGAACCAAAGTACAGTAAATTATTTGTATTAGTGTGGCTCATGATGTTCTTGGAAGCTTTCTCAAAGGGCAAACTCTCTTTTGTTTGGGGGGAAAAAGGCAAACCGTGCTTGCCTGCTTGAAAACTGCTCGTTAGAAGATCTTTCTCAGAAAGACTTCCGAGCGTTAGGCCCTTTTTTTGTTTTCTTAGAAAACAGGAAATGAATTTTAGCTCTGCAGTTAACTTGATTTCTTAAGCAACTTGCTTTCTACCATCACTTTTTTGGGTTCTGGAATGCTATGGAAATTATCTGAGGGCATTTTCAACACTTCAAAATTAAAATCAAATTGTTGAAATTGTGCCAGCATCTAAATGAAAATTATTTTCTTTAAACAAACAACTTGAGGACTTTCAGTATTTTTTTAATCACAAGAGCATTCTTAACCCAAACACCTTTTCTTCGTGTTTTTTCAGGTATCCAGCCAGCACTGCTAAAACCAGATGTGTCTCAGAATATAATCAAATTCAAGATCTTTTTAGCCAAAAACTAGATGAGCAGGGGGTGCTAGTTTTTCATGCAGCGCAAAGACGTAAGTGGGTGTAACTGCAAATACCATCTCTGCCTCTGTGCCCACAGAAGTGCCTGGGCAGCAATACCAGCGCAGGCTTCCACTGTGCGGAGACGGGTTAGGCGTGGGGGCTGAGCATCCCCGGGACCTGTGCGACTCACTCATGGCAGTGAGCGGGGAATAACAGAGGCAGGAGCCGGGTGTAAAATTTGCCTCTGTGCAGATGCTCTGATGTTCAGCTTTCCACGCAGTGGAGACGAGAGAGCCGCAGAAGCGGCTGCAGGTTAAGTAGGGAGGATTATCACAGCCCTTGCATCACTAGGGAGGGTTTGGTGAGCTTATACGTGGCTCAGGAGATGTTGCGTGTAGCCAGAGAGTGTGTCTGGGTACCGGGAGCAGCACCTAGTCTGGAGCTTCTACGTGGAGCTCTGCAAACTCTCAGGATGTGAGAGGCTCTTGCTTTTTTCCTGTGCAGTGGGATGTCGCTGGCCCTGAGGTGTTTCGTGGACTCTAAAGCCTCTCGGGCACAGGTTGGGCTTGAGCTGCAAATCAGAGCAGCCAGAAGCTGCCCTGTATCCTGCTGTGGAAACCTGGACCAGGCCTGGTCCAGGGCCTGGTGTTTCTGTCAAAAGTCCATCCAGGCCAGTATCTCATCTCTGACAGAGGCCAGCAGCAGCCACCTAGGAGAAGAGTTTGAGAACAGGACGCGTGTGTGACAAGATCATTCCCTGATGCTGTCTGCTAGCTCTGGGATTTTTAGAAGCAAAGGCTTTCCATGTGGCTCTGTGACCCTGTCCTTCTCTGAGAAGACCTCAGGTCAAGTTCCATGTCTGGGCTCCGAGTGCTGACCCTGCTGCCTGTCCATGGGGTGAGGTTTCTAGCAGCGACATGTGCAGGGGCTCCTCTTGAGGAGCGATTGGTGTCCCTCGGTGAGCTTTGAGCCCTGCTAGAAGAAGGCCTTGCTCTTGCCCCAGGCAGGTGTTTGATCACAATTGCTGAGCGGTAGCTGGCTGTGGGAATGGGAAATTAAATCAATGTCTATAAAAGCGGTGGTTTGAGGGGTTTTGACGTCATTTCATAGGTGGAGTTGGGAGAAGAAGGAAAACACCTTCAGGTAAAGGAAGGTAGCCTGGTGGATGCCAGCTGAGGATGTGGTCCTTCATTACTATTGCCTCTTTGACAGCCCAGGAGGACCGAACAAGGTGTTTCTCCATTGGAGAGCAGAAGTAGGACTGCTCGAGGAGCACATACCCTGCTCTGACAGGCTGTGTCCTGTCCCTGTGTAGTAAATGAAGGAGCCTGAAAACAGCTCCCCTCAGCAACACAAATTACTTGCTGTTAGCAACTAACTGCAGATATTGTGTGTTGGCGAAAATGAAAAGAAAAAAAAAAAAAATCTCCTTCCTAATGACCCCGGCGACACCTGCTATCTCAACCAGCTGCAGGTCAGGGAGCCAGGACTGTATGTGTGCTTTCAGAAAGGGTGTGGAGCAGAAAGCATCCCCTGTGGGAACTGGGATGGTTTTTTTATCTTTTGGGTGCTATTTGTTACACTCAGTCCATCAACAAATGCTTTTAACAAGTGATGTCATTCCTTTGGATGTCCTGCAAAGGACATGTGTAAGTACAAGTGACCGTGCAGCACATGTGATCCCAAGACTTCGACATGTTTCTCCAATATATTGGGTTTTCTGGTATTCACTTGGAGATGAACCACATTACAGAAGGCTGCCTACAAGATAAATTTCCTATTAAAAATGTTGTAATATCCCCATTTTCCCTAGCCTTTTTCTGTGGCGATAAGTAAACTCTTTAAGGAGCTACTAGTGAGGGAAACATAAGTCTTAAGAGACCTCTTCCTATGTCTAACTTTAAATTACAACACTGTTATTTAGAGAAGCTACAAACAAAAAAAAAGAGCTGCATAAACCCTTTTCAGCCCTATGGATATTGCAGTCCTTCAGACTACAACTCTGGAATACCCTTCTCCAATCCCTGTTGTCACATATTGTGAAGGTAATGCTGTTGCCTTCAGCTGGCTTCTGCTTAACGATCCGGCCCCAGCCTGGCTGGGCCTGGAACTGCAGAGATGTGACTGGAGATAGGATCTCCCAGAGGCTTATGTTGGCCCGGAAAATGCTGGCGTGGAAAAGGATGTGGAGCATGTCAAAATAAGAAGAGTCTGGAAGGAGTTTGTGATGGTCTGTTATTTCATTATTAGCTAGGAGATGTGAAATTTCCTTTTCCAGATGAGCACATGGTGTGTTTTGCATAAGACAGCAATTGCTCCTTGTAAGACACAGCATTTCTGCTAATTTAATGAGATAGCCTTACAAATTAACTGCATCAGTCATTGGAAAGGCCTTGTTTCAAGTTCTACAAGCATGTTTTAGACCTCTTGATAAAGCCAGTAGCGTGCTGGACTTTCACAAGCAGAAAGACCTCCAAAAGTATGCAAGTTATTTCTGGCATGTTGTATTCTCAACATGTCAAGGAAACATGGATTATTTTTACACAAACAGGCAAATCAAAATGGTTCCTTAGCAAGCTCCCATGAACGTTCTTGGGCCCTGAGAAAGAAAAGGAAAAAAAAAAAAAATTCATTGCTTCTGAATTAGTTTTCTTAGATGGATCATGTTGTCACACATTCAGAAGTTCATTTGCACCAATTTGGACCTCCGATGAATGACGGAGGGAGTGAAGGATAAAACAGAAGGAAAAAAACAAGGGCCAGGAATTAATTTAGATATTTGATCTTTGAGTGGACTTTATTTTTCCCCCCTTACCGCGAACTTATCATAAAATGTAGACCGTGACAAAGTGCAGATGCTTTTGGAAGTTCTTTTTAATAGCTGTTAATTGAAAGGTGGTATGTAGGTGTTGAGAGGAAAAGGATCTCTGGAGGTGAACAGGCCTGCGTGGAAAGAACGTGCCAACGTCTTGCTGAAAAACACAAAGCAGTGCAGCAGCGAGATTACCAGCGTGTCCTAAACTCTCTGGACATTGCAGCACGCAAATTAGGTTATATTATATACAAATTTGCAAATATCGGAGGCTGTTTTGAAACTCCCTATTAAGGATTACAAGTGCTGACTGCAGTTTCTAGGCAAATGTAATTAGATATCACAGCTACGGCCTCAGCTCAGTGTTTTATGTCTGAGCTGGCGTTTCTGTGTAGGATTTGTATGCATTAGGTTACCTCAGCCAAAACCAAGTTATGACACCCACCAAAACTGAGTCCTGTGATTAAGGTTAAAAAAAAAATAGTACAGCGTGGCCTCAGCATTTTTTTCCATTTCAGCATAGAAAAGTATTTTCCCACACAGTGAAGGGACTTTTTAACAAAAAAGAGGTGTAAAGCATGCAAAAGCAGTGATATTTAACATGCATCCGCATCCATAGTTGCTTCTCTGGGTTGTGTTTTTACTGGTTCAATACCCGTGTCCAAATTCAGGAATAGCGCTTGTTGCTTGGGCTTGGTGGAACCACCACCACCTATGTCAAGGTTCATTTGGGCCCAACTAGTGTCATTAATGCTTACATAGATGAATGTCAATAATTATTGATAATTATACCTTTTCTCGGTGTGAGGGTAGTTCTTTTGCAAATACTTTATACCGGGAAAAATGAAAGGGAAGAGGATGTTTTTGTGTGGTCAAAACCTCCAGCGACTGAGTGTTCTTACAGATGTGCTGCTGGCTAGCGCAACAGAGGTAGCGCTGCCGTGTGACGTACACTGTATCTACATGAAATGAAAGTTCACGCTGCCTTCTCTTTTTTCCTTTTTTTTTTTTTTTTTGCTTAGAATTTGCCCTCTCTCCTTCTGACGAGCAGCAAGAAGCGGCTTTGACTGTGGTGCCAGCACAACAGCAGAGCGAGGGAAACCGAGACAAGTACCTCCGATACAATTAATAGGTGATCCTCTTATTTCCTATTTTCCCTCTCCATCTCCACTCCTGAGAATTTGAGCTAAAGCTTAAGTTTTCCTTTTATTTTTAAGCAGAACATGTAGCAAGTTGAAACTCAGCATCACGAGGAAGGTCCTAAAATGGGGCTCGCTCCAGCTTTCCTGCTGAGCAGCCCTTTATGAATTGCTGCTAAAAAATGTCAGAGAGGGTGGTAGTTGCTCTGCTGTCACATGGGCTGATACAGCGCAGAACCTGCTTAGCATTCTTGAAGGGAAATTATCCAGTGCTGCAACTCACAATTTATAATTGGTTGCATATTAATATCCAAAAAAGGCAATAAAATCCACTGTGTGTTTAAAAAAAAAAAAAAGGCAAGTAGGAGTATTACAAGCTGAGCAGGGAAAATCTGGAAAACTTGGCTAGAGCAGAGCTATATGCAGTGCTGTTTCTCCCTTAATTACAAGCGATTTTAAATCAACTCCTGCCTTCAAAGAAGGATTTTGTTCAGCGCTTTGTGTTAATTTTAATCTCGCTAACGTGATGCTCTCTTGGAACCTCTCCCTCATGTTGTAACAGCAAGACATGCTGCCTCTTTTGTCCCCGCCGTTTGGGAAACGCACGGCTACTGCTGCATGTCTCTGCAGCCCTGGGGTTGTTACTATCAATATACCTCCCTTTAAAGGAAAAGGAAACAGAACAAAACCCAAGAGCAGCATTTCTTTTTTCCCCAGAGTTCACTTTTATTTGTAGTATTTAAGCCAGACTGTGCAAGTGTTTCGTGAAAATCAGGGGTTTAAAACATATAGTGCTGTATTGTAGTGGAAAGCTTGTTATTCAGCATACTAATTATTTCTGAGTCACTGTATTTATGAAATGTCATGTAATAACTACCTCACCACTACGCAAAGTAAATAGTGCAAAATCAGGCAGTTTATGACTTTGACATTTTAGCGTATAAACATATTCCTGAGTCTCTCGGGGCGGGGGCTGCTGGGAATTAGATAATGTTTTTATGACTTCTAAAAAATGACATTGAATTTCATAATCTGTAAAACTCCATATATATAGTCCATGTTGCGCATTTCATTACAGCCTCAGTGGCTTATATTACAAGTGTCAGCTGCAAAGAGAAAACGTACAAAGGCTGATTTGTGGAATCGGAGGGTGGGGGACACACACCGTGGTAAAACCTTACGGTGCACGCATCAAAGCCCTTGGGACAAGCCATAATCACACACCTGGGCCATGCTGGGCCACCACAATTCACCCTAAGCTTTTTTCGTTTCAGGACGGATTGCGAAGCCCTCGCTGAAGGAGGCTTTCTGGCCAGCGCTCGTCGCCGGAGGATAAGTTTGGGTGGTTGTCGAGCCCTGTGGGAATAAGCCGTGAACTCCAGAGTGACTGGGAGGTCTTGAGTGACAAACTGGGAGTGAGTACAGAGAGGAAGGAGGACGGGTTGCTGCTCCTGAGTAGTCCCGCGTGGTCTCTGAGAACAATGGGTGGATGCTTACCAAAATATGCGATTTCATAAAATATTGTGCACAAGCCCAGGCCTTTTGTGCTCCTATGCAAGCTTGCTCGGTGTTATAAAAGTTGTGGGTCATGTGCTGGGATGCTGGGAGAAGTCTCTGTTGACACTAGTTATCCAGCATCTTTCTGGCAAGGGGTAAGTGGTGACGAAACAGCCCACAGCCTCAGAAAACCTCAAATTGTCACTGAAAAGAAGAGAAAGCCATGGCCGCTATTGGGTGATAGTGGCTGTAGGTGTGTGGCAGTCAGGCATCTCACTGCACGATCTGGACAACAGGGTTAGCCTGTCCCTTTCCTCCATGGAGCTGCTGTTAGCAGCCTCCTGGAGACTTGGCAGTGTATCAGAGCTGCCAGCGGGCTCACGCATGTACAGGAGTATGGGATGGGGCCCTGAAACGGTGGTGGATCTGGCTGGGTCCTGCTTACTCTGAATTTACAGCTGTTGGCAGACTCAGGTGACACATCCTCTCCTTAGTGCCTTACCTGTGGGCGTTAAAAAATTACACGGAGTGTGATCTACCATACGTTTTGCTCAAAGCTGTGAGATGATTTACCCTTCCCATATTAGGATGTCATTTTCTTCATTTCAGAAACAGACCCGTGGTCTTCAGGCTATTAAACCGCAAATCTGGTTTGATTTTCCTGTGAACTTCTACGCTTGTTGTGAGTCTCAAGGTCTTGCAAAAAACTAAAGCTTAATGGAAAAGGAAATTTTGTTAATGAAACAAAAGTGAAGTAATGATTTTTACCATTCCAGGTGCGTGTTTACTCTGCCTTCCTTTTCCTTTGATGTTCCAAGTGCAAGAAATGTACCGGCAGCTGATTCTGAGAGGTAGGAGGCTTTCACTCATCTTTAAGACTCCATATTGTATATCTTTTCTGACTTTTCTATAAATAAAAACAGCTATTAAGAATGCCTCTGGCTATTATATCCAAGGATGAGTTTTTGAGATACATGAGAGATGCTCAGGGAATTGATAAGTCTTCAGGAGAAAAAAAAAAATATGTCCTGAGATCAATTTCCTGATTCAATAGTGAAGTCCTCATATCATATAAAATGTAATGTGATTGTCCATGGCTCTAATAAAATCTTGATTTTTTCCACCAAGCTTTCATCTATAAAAATCAAATTTATCCAGCATTAGTCTGCATATCGAAAGGCATAGGGTTTTATTTTAAATAGATATGATAGTAATCCTTTATGGTACATTAATATAAGAGAACAATAATTTGTTGCATTTTCTTCACACAGAAACAATCAGCCGGGAGATGTGCATAATAATTGTCTTTGTCCTTCATTGTCACAGGCCATTAGCTAATGAATTTAAGCTGTACTTGGCTCTTGCTCCAATAAGAAAACTACATTAGAGGTCTTGTAGCCTTGGCGTTACATAAAACCTTTCAGTGGGTTTTATTTTAGTCTCACTGAGGTGATGCTGCCATGGACTGAGGAATGCATCGTGATTTTGCGGTAAGCAATGAGATCAGCATTGTCTGATGTAGTGGGTCAAGCAAGCTGAAGCGCATCTACAGTTATTAAAGTTGCCAGATGCCAGAGCCTCTTTGTTTGGTTCCTTATAATTCAGCCAAATTTTTCAGGCCTACTTTTGTGACTGTTTCAGGTCCATCTTTTGGGTGGGGAGGTTTGCTAAACTCGGTTCAGCTACTCTAAGATTGATGCTAGGGAAAATAAGTAGTTTGGGCAATGCTTTAAATGAGCAATAGGAGCGTGTAACTGTAAGTTGCGCTGTTTTACCGCCTTTGCAGTTTGCCTTCTCAACTAGAAGGCTGGCAAAAGAAAATCCATATTTTGGTCTGTCACAAAGCGCCGGAGTATTTTAATCCTACTTTTAAAGGTGGGTAAGCATTGTTACCCTTCTGTTGCAGAGAGAACTGAGAGGCTGTGCCTTTGGCAGAGCTGGGAGTGGATGCCACTTTGAGACCTTTAATCAAACTGCTTCTCTACATGTGTCATTAGTGCGCTTGGCTGGGACTCCACTGCTTCTCCCACAGATCAGAAGGACATGGGAGGCCTCTCCCTGCAGCTCCATCTTCCTTCAGCTGTCCTAGGCCAGCTCTTAGGAGCTGCTGCTGCTGCCTTGAGCACCTGCACCTTGGTGCCGGGCCACCAGGCATGGCAGAGGGGAGCTTGAGCCACGGCCCAGAGAAGCGGCAGGGTGCCAGCTGCTGCCAAGCCATGCTGGACCACACCACTCCCCCACCTATGCTGTCCTTTTCCCTGTCTGTGTCCCAGCTGGGAAATGACACACCGTTCCTGCTGCTTCGTGGGTTTTGCCCACTCCCAGGAAAGATACAACCCATGAGTTCAGTTGGGTTGCTGCTGCCAGAATGGCGTGCAGAACAGCAGGAGCCAGAGACAAAATCCATACCACTGTCATTTGTGTTGGGCATCTTACCGGTATCAGAAAAAGGGACCTGAAACTTGCAGGCATTACTTTGTATCTGAACTTTGAGCTCACGGATGTCTTAAATTTGGGAAAAGAACAGATGATGAGTGTATGATACGCATCTGCTAACTGCAGAGACTCTCAGGAGAACAGTTGTGGCACGTTCAGGGATTATTGCATCTGTTCAGGGATTATTGTTTCCACACAAGCTGCAACACCACAGCATTCGAGGGATGGCTGTGGCGAAACAGTGGGTCAAGTTTTGTTGTGTCCTGGAGAGAGAGATGGTGCCAGACGGCCCACAGCAGAGGTTATTTCACCTGCAAAATGGTGTGAGAAATGAGTTGGGACTGCCACTGCTGTTAACAGGCAACATTTGCTCCCTTGCCTCTTTCCATCTCCATAACCAGAGTCTGAGGTTTCCGTGGCCTGTGGGACCCCCGTTTGGTCATACTGTCTGCCTACCTGGGCAAATGTTTTCGCAGACAGTGCAGGAAGTGTTCTGAATGCTATATCCAAAAATGTGATGCTGCAGTGTAAAATGAGCATTGCTTGCAGCAGCGTAAGTGGCTAGAAAACTTTGGCGCTCCGAGGCGTGCAGAGGGCAGGTGCCAGATAGCAGCGATCACCCGCCTTTCTAAACCGGCGACACTTACAGCCGACTGACAGGGGTTGATTCACACAAGAAGTAAATTCAATATGCATGAAAGGACTCTTGTTCTTCTTCAGCGGAGAGCATAAAGAAAGACTGTCAGACAAACTAATCTCTCTCTGATAGTTTTCTTTTCAACATCATTGAACTGTCATCTCTCCTGGGCTTTGCCAGAATGTTTGATATATCCGTTGTTTCCCAAAACAAGATTTTGCTAGCTTGGATGATACAGGAATTTTTTGCCAGGAAGAGAGAGGCTGAGATGCCTTTACCAGCCTTTTGCTGTTGTTGCATAGGTCCTTTGCTGAGCTCCAGAGCTCTGGTTAGAGGTGAATGGAAGGTATCTTGGCGATTGATTAGGTTGCATGTCTGAGTGCAGCCATGGAATCGTTCCCAGCGCTTGCCCTGGGCTGGGAGAACGTTTTTTGGGGTTTGGGGATTCTACTTTTTCTGGAGATTAAACCCATGTATGCCCCCAAACGCCCCCCATTTCAAAACTAGGGATTCAAGATGGTCCTAGGCACCACTGTGTCACCTAGCTGCAGGTAGAAAGTAGCCCAAACTAGAGTTTTCCTTTTTTTTTTTGTATTGTCCCTCTACAGAGCTAGCAAAGGATTGGCTCCTTCTAGGCATGTGTGAAGAGTCAGTAAGATTCCTAAAACTATTTAGAGAAAAAAAAATCTGAACGTCCCCTCCCAAGACTGTGGATGAAAGATATCTACATTGAGCAACCTCCTCCTTCAGCTGGGGACTCGTGGAGGAATCTGCCGGATGGATACGTGGTCAGTAAAGCTGCATGTCCTCCATAGGCTCTTGCAGAAGAGTTTAGCAAAAATGAGATTCTGAAGTGAGGCAAACTGGAGGATCCCAAACACCACCATCATCTGGCAAAATGAGTCCTACATCCCATTTGTAGTGAGCTCGAACGTTTATTTTTTTTTTCTAACAACTCTGCTTCATCCATCCACTCCCTAAGTTATGCTGGATATCAATACCATTGGAGAATTTCGGTTATTACCTTAGGTGTTTAATGTACCTTTTTTTTTTTTCCCTTGGAAAAAGTGGTTTTGGGGTCCTCGGGGCAGCCAGTGAGTCTGTACAGACCTGGAAGCGGCTGAAGAATGGTGGTCCCATTCAGTAGCTGGGGGTGGTTGGCTCTCTGTGTCAGCAAAAGCACCATGTGAATTACTCAACATTTGCATTATTATTTTTTCCTAGTGTGGGGCTGCCAACAGTATACAGTAGGCAGAGTTTTGGGCTGTAAGGAATGCTGGTTTATTTGTTAGAAGTGCTTAATGATTGATCACCAGACGGCTTTCGGCCCACACCCCTGCCGGAGCACGTGCACCAGAATGCTCTTTTTGCCATTGTACTGGGACCACGCGCAAGAGGTACCTTTTCTGCCTGGTGTGATGCATCTTCTGTGGAGGGCCTAGTAAGCAAACTCGCACCATTTTATATGGATGAAGTTGAACACGGTGCAGCCGCATGCAGAATTTTGGAAGCTAACTGTCCCCATGTTTTCTGACAGCATGACTTTCATATATACAATTATATATATTAGTTATACACAAGTTTAAAAAGCGTACAGGGAGATTAGTGATAACTCAAGGTAATACACTCGGTTAAAAATAACTTCCAACACCATTTAAATCCATGTGGGTTAATCTGGACATACTGAAGAGCAGTTTCGGAGTCTAGAATTACCTCACTTGGCTGTGATTATTTTGTTTCATTTCCAGATTGACTACAGATACTTATCTAAACTGGGTGGCTGCTGAGATTTTAAAAGTTGGAGCAGGAAACTGCAGTCGGTTTTACAGCACAATTAATTGCTTATCCTTTCAAAACTGATTCTGTCCACACCATCTCACACCTGGCCAACACCATGACCAAAGCCTGCAAACACTTGTCCGCTGGCATGTCTTGCCTACATGAATAGGTCCACGGGGCTCCTTTTCATTAGCTATAACTTTGCCAGCTATAAATCTTCTGCAGGACGAAGGCCACACCGCGTATACGTATTCCCACTCTGCGCTTTGAGATTCTTTTCATCAAGCACTAATGTCCTGTTGTATGATGATTGGGATTCTGGTTGTACAAGTTGTTAGATACAAATTTCCTCTCAGCCTGGTAGGAGCACCGGTTTGCGTAATGGATTGTCTTATCACATCTGCAAGGTAATTGCTTCTGGACAGGCTTCCAAGAAGGCCTCAGATTTGATCTATGATGGCCTGTGCATCGCTAATGTCTGTACTCCAAGGAAGCGTACCTCTGTTACTGGTGTACTGCCTGGATGACTGATGGTGTAGATCCGAAGTTAACTAGGCGTTCTCTTTAAAGGCGACATATGATATTGTATTTGGGCAACGAGGAATTTCCTGCATAATCTTTAGAGACAGCTGTATTACATTTTATGATTTCTCTGGCATTTATGCAGAGTTACAGAATGGCTTTAAATTTTTCCAGTTCAGTATTCTGATTGCATGTCCAGCTACTCATTTTCTATAAACAGGATCTCAGTAGAAAAAAAATGTACGAGATGTACAACCCTCGCTCCTTGACCTTCCCACCCTTGAATCTGCAGTTTCCTTAGATGCCTCCATGAAGCATCTACAGCTGGTTAATCAGAGATTTGACATATCCAACGTCATGTAGAATGGGGGGAGGGTGTGGGAGCTGGAAAGCAAGTCTTCCTCTGAACTTGCTCCATCTCTTATTTTCTTCCATACCTCTTAGAAAAGGATCTTTCTGTTCTTAATCTCTGTGTGCGAAGAAAGAGTCTTGCTTTTCTCACTTGTGCTGCCATACCTATCTGAGGTGCTTTTTCCAAACCCCAGCCAGAGGTTGCTCCCTGTCTTTTACTCGCCTGATGTTTGGCCCTTTTGCTTTCAGCTGTCTACACAGAGCGTTGGTGGTAGTCTGTCTAACAAGCAATTAGGTTATGAAAAAAGTATATATTAAAAAGAAGGCCATGTTTAAAGTTGAAAAGAACTGTAGAAAAGAAGAAGAAAAAAAATATTATTACAATGAGAAAAAGTGAACAGTTCCAGAAAATCAAGGTCATTGTTCATGAAGGGCATCTTAAATTAAATTAACAGCTGGATTATTTGGTAAGAAATCAAATGGTGACTCCACCACTTCCCTGGGCAGCCTGATCCAACGTTTGATAGCCCTTTTGGTGAAGAATTTTTTCCTAATATCCATCCTAAACTTCCCCTGGTGCAACTTGAGGCCGTTTCCTCTTGTCCTATCGCCTGTTCCTTGGGAGAAGAGCCCGACCCCCCCCTCGCTACACCCTCCTTTCAGGGAGCTGTGGAGAGCAATAAGGTCTCCCCTCAGCCTCCTTTTCTCCAGGCTGAACACCCCCAGTTCCCTCAGCCGCTCCTCACCAGACGTGTGCTCCAGACCCCTCACCAGCTCCGCTGCCCTTCTCTGGACACGCTCCAGCACCTCAATGTCCTTCTTGTGGTGAGGGGCCCAAAACTGAACACAGCAACTTGAAGTGAGGCCTCACCAGTGCCAAGTACAGGGGAACGATGACTGTCCCAGTCCTGCTGGCCACACTACATGATGTTTATTTTAAAAAGAGAGGGACAAAGGCATTCTTTACCTCATTAGTGCTGCAGGATGTCCTATACAAGCATAATTATACTTTGCAAAACCAAAATAGCTAGGGACACCACACAGGAAGGGTATTGAAGAACTGGAAAAGGTACAGGAGACACTAAGCATGATAGAATATCGAAAGCTGTTATTTATGGACGAAGTACAAGCTGCTGCGTTTTTTTTCTTTTTTCTTTTTTTTTTGGTCTTTTTTAAGAAGAGAGAAAGTGGGGCCACTAAGAGATGTACGCAATTCTCAAGGATGTCAAAAGGTTAATGACAAAACACATTCAGACCATTGCAAGCCGACTAACAGCAGATTTGATAATAAACTCTGAGAAAGCAGTGCTAATGCAGAGTTTTATGATACAGAATAGGGAAATCTTGTCTGTAGTGTGTGGGTCTCCACCATCACCACCCCATCTTTTGTCTCGCCTCCACAGGCCGAACTGCAGTACGGCTTCTGCATTTCAGGAATGTGACTCCTGTCCTTGACCTCATCTGCAGATAAATACAACATGCCCCTTACTGCTGAGTGGTTTGGGAAGAATTTCAGCCAGACAAGAGAGGGGAGATAAAGGAAAGACAGGTGAGGATGTTTTTCATCTGCTCGTTTTGAACCAGGCTGCTTGACTTTGCTGATAAGACTTTGGGTGGTGGGGTTAAGTGGGGCAGGGCAGTGAGTACCTGGTGCCTCTGGGTGGAATAATGAAGCGGTCATAGAATGGTTTAGGTTGGAAGGGACCTTAAAGATCATCGAGTTCCAACCCCCCTGCCCTGGGCAGGGACACCTCCCACCAGCCCAGGTTGCTCCAAGCCCCGTCCAACCTGGCCTTGGACACCTCCAGGGATGGGGCAGCCACAGCTTCTCTGGGCAACCTGGGCCAGCACCTCACCACCCTCACAGTGAAAAATTTCTTCCTGATATCTAATCTAAATCTCCCCTCTTCCAGTTGGAACCCATTACCCCTCATCTTATCACTACATGCCCTTGTAAAAAGTCCCTCTCCAGCTTTCTTGTAGGCCCCCTTCAGATACTGGGTAGTTGCTCTAAGGTCTCCCTGGAGTCTTCTCTTCTCCAGGCTGAAGAACCCCAGCTCTCTCAGCCTGTCCTCGTAGGAGAGGGGCTCCAGCCCTTGGAGCATCTTCGTGGCCCTCCGTGGTCACAGGAGAGCAAAGGGGCTGTGACATGAGGCTGCCACCCAGGGAACGGGCTGTTTGGGTACCACTTCTGGTCTGGAGGGGAGGCACTCGCTGGAGCACAGCAGGGTCTCACCGCACACAAGCGCGGGCTCCAGCCACAGCAGGAGAACGGGAGACTAAAGAATCCATTAAAACAAGAGGTGCTGGTGAGTTAAGCCAGCACCTGAGCCTGCTCTCTGCAGGGCAGGAGGTATGGCAGGGTGGGCGCCTGTACGCAGCTCTGCACCCGGGGCTGGGACCTGGCCAGGGCTAGGGACGCCACGCACCTAAACTGCTTGGGAGGGAAGTACCAGGCTGGCCTGCTTGCCGCGGTCCATGCCAGAGCGTTAACAAAACGCAAGCCCACCAGGGCGCACCCTAAGATCTACTTCATTTGCTGGTAAAGCAAGAGCAAACTGTGATGTTTTTATACCCAAGTATCTTAAGCGCAGCTGGGAGTATTGCTGAAATTACATGCTTCTGCTATGGGCTACGATAGTCCCTGGGCTAATTCTACAAAGTGGGAATCGCCTTTTCTCAGCTGCCAGTCTCAAAGTCAAGCTTTCATTGCATAAATAAAATGGGGTATCCCACCCTCCTCCTCCCCTCCCCTCCCCGCAACTGTTGCCAGTATCTAGCAGAGGGAATATTCAAAACATTTTTCCCTCAATACAGCATGGCTGTTGGGTGTCATCAGATCACGTGCAAAGACACCCGAGTGCAATTTTTTCCAGCAACAAACAAGAAACAAAGGAAGAAGGGAGGATTAGAAAAAATATGTTGTTGCTGCATATGTTTTTATGATGTGCTATGTATATATTTATACATATATATGTATTTTTTCTTAATTACTGTTGGGATGTGAAGAAAGAAAGAAGCAGCAAAGCGTGCTGCCACAGGACTTGATGAGCATTACTTGTTACAGAACTGAATTTTACGGCATCGCACATCAGTTAGCAACACACATTGGGGACCAGGAGGTAGGTACTGTATCCGGCTCCACTGAGGTCAGTGCGAATTCTCCACTTCCTTTATTACCATGGGATCAAACTTTCGATGGGATTTAGAAATACAAGAAAGTTTAAAACGTAGCAGGTGAGGGTAACCTCACGTGCGTAGCCCACTGCCTCAAAAAGCTGAATGCGCTTGCAAATTTGACATAATCCAATTAGTTGATTTCCTCAGTGACATTTCTGCAGGCTCATATACAGAAGGACAGGGAAAGTGAGATTTATAATGATAGCTATTTCTAGCAAAGGTCATTTCTTTATTGGTGAACAACCTGTCCTTAGTCATGCTGATGACAAGGCGTTGAAGGATAAAGGAGAGGCTCTATAGCTTTAAAGCTTAACAGGGAATAACATAAATAGAGCATAGATCATCTTTTGACTTGGACCAGGAGGCTTGCAATCTACCACCGCCAGGCTAAAGCCAGGGAGCAGAAGACAAAATCCGGAAAAAAAACCCCAAATATTGGGATTTCTGTGGAGATTGTGAGGGAGGCTGGATATTTCAGTGCCACCGGGAGGCGGGGGGAAAGGGGGTGGGCATGGAAGGGAGCCACACAGCACGAGCATGTATTTTTGGATAGTAAGGGTGTCCTTGGTGGAACCAGCTGCTTATAAAGAACCGGGTCAGGTTGCTCTGGGGACTCCCTGGTCTGCCCCGCCAAATTCCCAATTTGAGCAGCTCTCAGCATCCTGCTCCATGCCATTTCCAGAGCGACACAGATGAGGGCACACTCCGATATACACACACGCACTTCCTCAGCTGTCCTTCCTTAGGCAAGGAAGGCAGCAGTTTTGACTGGAATACGGTTTAAATAGATTGTATCATATGTATCTTTAAATAATAAAAGAGCATCTGCCTATTCGTCACATGACTATTTTTCCTGCTTGCAGAAGAGGTCTTTGACACTGTACATCATTTTTCTCCATAATCAGGAGGACCCTTCTGGGAATCATGTGATAGTTGCTCATTTGGCAGTTGACCTTAAAAAAAGTCAGGCTTGGGCACTTGGATGTAACTAGCTTTGCTTGTTTTCACCATCAAGTTCGTAAGATTTGATTAAGTAAAAGCGTGACTATTTCTGTAGATTTTTTGCTTAGATCCTGAACCGTGCTGAGCGATGGTTTCTGCTGGCTCACTCGCCCAAATCAGGCTTACAGCTGGCAGGCCCAGTCAAGGGATCTTTGCGATACGGCAATGCGGTCAACACGGGAACTCCTCCCTGATCCATCAGAGCGCCCTGACCAGGGGAAGGCGTACAGGGTTCGTCATCCACACCCCTTTTTGCCAATTACTGGTTCTGTTGGGCTGTGAGCTGCCAAGAGAAGTTATGAGGGCTTTTGAGTTGGCGTGGTCTAGGTCTCGGTCCAGCAACCTGAGAACGGTGCGGTGGCCTCTAGCTTCCAACCTGCAGCTGAAGATCTTGCCCTTCTTTCCAGAGTAATTGCTCACGCCCTTTGAAATCTCCTAAAGCTTTCCCCAAATTTGCAAGAGCTGAGGATCGCTGCTCTTAAAAACCGTAAAATAAATAGGTAATCCGTAGGATAACTGCCTATGTTACAAGTCTCCCTACGGAACGAAGGAAAAAGCAGCTTTATGCTGTGTGCTTCTCAGGCCTGGTGTAACTCGAATCCAAAAGCTATGAAGGAAATGGAAAATGTTAATAAATAATGATGTTTGAAACACAAGTCACCAAACAAAGCACCAGACCTTCTGCATTTATTCCACAGGACTGAAAACGGCTATCTCAGTTTAAGGAAAGTAAAAATCTTGGCCAAAGATACAACTTAGGAATTAGCCTGGATGCCACATGGTATTCAGAAGATAAATCGGAGAAGTTTACAGATTAACTCTTGGTGATATATAAAGACAACTTTTGAAATAAAATCAGTACAACTGAATACTTGACATTTCCCTGGTATGAGGATCTCCTCAGGGCCACTGGAATTTTCAATTACCTTGTTTGATCCACTTTACAGCTGCCAGATTTCCGTCTGCTATTTTCCAAGTCAGAAGCAAGCATATGTGTGCTCCTGACTGCCTGTTCTCAGTCTGATGTGTTCTGGAAATCCTGGCCTCATTTCCCAAATCCTGAGCAGGTGATCTGCACTTTAAAAAAAAAAAAAAAAAAAAAACAACACAAAAACAAAGCCAAACCCGGACAGTAATGTCTCCCTCAAGTGTTTCGGAATTACTCTGTGTGCAGACCACCTGCAAAAGTGGGACAGAGATCTTAAGCCAAATGTGCAAAATCGGGGGGGGGGGGGGGGAAGAACATTTCTGAGCGGTGCAACTGCCTTTCACATTCCAGCGTAACTCTTTCAGAAGGAAAATCAGCGTCTCTTCCAGAACAGCTCCAAATAGGCAGCAAACGCATGCCCTCTGGCAGCTCGGGTAAGGAAATCTGGCTGGAGAGAGCGCACAGGAATGAAGGCTAACATATCATAGAATCATAGAATGGTTTAGGTTGGAAGGGACCTTGAAGATCATCGAGTTCCAACCCCCCTGCCACAGGCAGGGATACCTCTCACTAGACCAGGTTGCCCAAGGCCACGTCCAGCCTGGCCTTGAACACCTCCAGGGATGGGGCTTCAACAACCTCTCTGGGCAACCTGTTCCAGTGCCTCACCACCCTTAAAGTGAAAAACTTCTTCCTAATGTTTCATCTAAACCTGCCCTCTTCCAGCTTAAAGCCGTTCCCCCTCGTCCTATCACTACATGCCCTCGTAAAAAGTCCTTCCCCAGCTCTCCTGTAGGCCCCCTTTAGGTACTGGAAGGCCGCAATAAGATCTCCCCGGAGCCTTCTCTTCTCCAGGCTGAACAGCCCCAACTCTCTCAGCCTCTCCTCATAGGAGAGGTGCTCCAGCCCTCTGATCATCCTCGTGGCTCTCCTCTGGACACGCTCCAGCAGGTCCATGTCCTTCTTATGTTGGGGACTCCAGAGCTGGATGCAGTACTCCAGGTGGGGTCTCACGAGAGCGTAGAGGGGCAGAATCACCTCCCTTGACCTGCTGACCTTTCTAATAGCCCAAATATTCCCCCCTCTCTCCAGAGTAACTTAGTCCAGCGTAGGCCGGCGGCGCTCCGCACAGTCCTTCCTTCTCTCCCTCCGCTCCCGGCACTGTGCGCTGGCGGCCCCCGCCACGGGCAGAGCCACCTTACGGCCTCCCGGTCCCCGGATCGGGCTGCCGGGGCGGGGAGAAGACGGCGGGAGGGCTGCAAAGCCGCAGCTTCACGGCCGCGTTGTCCCCCTCGTTGCCCGCCGCGCCTCCGCGGGGCAGCGGGCTGGGCTCGGGCTCAGCCCTCTCCGGCACCCACTTGTTGCCAACGAGGGACGGCAGCCGCCCGGGCCCGAGGAGAGGCTCCGGGCAGCGGCGGCGGCTCTGCACCGCCATACCCCCCCCACTCCCTCCATCGCGCATCGCCCCCTCGGGGACGCCCCGACGGCGGCCGCACACAACACTCCCCCGGGGCACCGCGGCCTCACGGAGCGCCGTCCCCCAGCTACGCCAGCGGTACCGGCCCCAGCGCCTCCAGGGCGGCGGCCAGGCCCCGCCACCCTTACGGCCCATCCCGCCGCCTCCGCTGCTCCCCTCCCTCCCTCCGCCGCCCCGCGCCCACCCCGGTCCCGTCTACTGCCGCTCCGCCCGGGCCCGGACGGCGACGACCGCTCCCGGAGGCCGCTGCGGGGCCGCGCCCCTCCCCGCGGCTTTTGGAAGCGCCGCCGCCAATCGCCGGTCGCTTTCCTGCTGACGGGCGGCCCCGTTCACCTATCGAGTAGCTCCTCCTTGCAAGGAACCCCGCCTCCTCGGGCGCTGCGGCCAATGGGGGAGAAAAGATTGCGCTGGGGGCGGGAGGAGAGGGCCTTGCGAGCTCCCCTCTTTCCTCACCACCTCCTGCGCGAGGATCGCCCCCTTTCGCCCGCAGGTGATTGACAGGGGGCGGCAGCCAGTGGGCTGCGGAGGGCGCGGGGCCGGGGCCAATGGGGCGGCGGGGGCGGGGGGAGCGGCGGGCCGGGGTGGGGTGAGGCGAGGCGAGGCGAGGCGCAGCGCCGGCAGGAGGGCGATGGTGGCGGCGTGAGGCGCGGCGGGCTCCGGGCGGGCTGCCCGGCCGGCGGGGCGAGGAGGAGTTAAGTGGTGTGTGCCCGGTGCGCGCCGTGAGGCTACCGAAGGAGGAGGAGCAGGAGCAGGAGGTGGTGGTGGGGGACAGCCGCAGGGCGCTGCCGCAGTAATGGGCAGCGGCAGCGTTGCCTCTCGCCTTGCCGTGTGGTGCCAGCGCCCGCCCGGCGGGGACCGCCCCTGAGGAGCCGGCGGCAGGTGAGTGCGGCGGGGCGGAGGGGGCTGCCCCGCGTCCCTTCCCCTCCCGCGCTCCGCCGTTGGCGTTTTTAACGTTTTAAACCCCAACGGCTGCGGGGGAAGGCGGCGGCGGCGGCGGCGGCGGGGGGGGTTGGGGGGGGGCGCTGAGGTGACAGGGGCCGGTGAGGCGGAGCGGCGCGCTGCTCGCCCCGGGGCTCCGTGGAGAGGGCCCCCGTCCGGGGGGGGGGGGGCATTCCTGGGCGCCGGGGTTGCCTCCTTGCCAGCCCTGATGCCACCCTGCCCTGCCTTCTCGCCAGGTGCGGCCACCTATTGCTTCCCTGTATTCCCAACGAACAGGGTTTTGGGTTCCCCGCCCTCCACCCGCGCCCGGCAGAGGTGCTGCCTTTCCTTTGGAGAGAGAAGGACCCGCCTGGGTTCTTCCTCTCCCTTCTCACCTCCTCGGTAAGCGTGTCTCAGCTCGGGATGGTGAGGCATTTCCACTTCCAAGGAGGAGGATGGGGAAGGCTGGGCAGCCGGGGCTCGGGAGCTGCTCCTTCCTCTGTTCATCCTCCTCCTCCCCACCCTGGCACAGGCGTTTAAGTAGTAACACTCCCTTGCCGGCTTCTTGGCTGTTCCTCCTCCTTGGAAAGAGAAATGGGAGCAGGGAGGTGTGTGTGAGAGAGAGAGGAAACAACTGTTACACCTTTTGTCATCAAGACAAAGAACTTGTCTTCATCTCCTCGTATCCCTCCCTCTGGGTGCGCGTTGGCAGCACCTCAGCCACTTTGCGTTGCTCCCCGGAGATGCTTCGTTAAGGATTCGGTGTGGCCCTGACCTGCCCTTTTTCTCCCCCCCCCTTTTTTTTTTTTGTTGTTGTTGCCAATTATGATGGTGCTGATAAAAGGACATGTTGATATGTTTCCAAACAGACTTGTGGTTTGCATTCCTGAAATTGCTGCAGCATTCTTATTTATTTATTTAATGGGGGGGTGTGTGTGTGTGTGTGTGTGTGTGACAACAGGAAGGGGGTATGTTTTTGTGGTTTATTGTAGTTGTCTCAAAGGTACGAGGTCATGTGCAATTGCAGCGCTGTAGTATGGAGCACATTAACCAATGCTTTCTCCCACTGTCGTCTTTGTCTTCCAGTCCTGCGGCCTCCACATCATCTACTGTGTGAGGAATGATGATTCCATGAGAGAACTTCCTTCCAATTACCTGTCTGCTCCTATTGCATGCTGCTCCTGGCCAGTGATGAGTCGTTCAGCTAGACTGGGACTTACCGGGAAGAAGGGAGAGGCAGAATATGAAGTGTAGACGACCCATCGAGTTCCTCGTGCGCTGTTTTTACTGTGTTTGTATATAAATCCGCTAGTATTCAGCGCGCACGCTCTTAAACCTACATTGGTATTCGCAGAGTTGCTACTGTGTAAGTGGACTGGTATTTTCTCATCATCATGGCTTCGGTTTGGAAAAGACTGCAGCGTGTTGGGAAACATGCATCCAAGTTCCAGTTTGTGGCCTCTTACCAGGAGCTGATGGTGGAGTGCACCAAAAAATGGTAAGAAGCGGCTCGTGTTGCTGCAGAAGTGGTGGAGTAAGCTGCTGGTGCTGAAATAGGAAGGATGTTGCTGATTTTGTTTGGTGAGCGTGCATTGGTCTTGCCTGCCCGTTGCAGAAGCAGCTGCGTGGGGTGCTTGTCTTCCTTGACGAGTGCTTTACTGCGTACTTATCGTGGACCTGTTGGTTTTGTTCTGTACTTGGAATTTCTTAGCTGGCAGTGTGTTACCACGCAGAGGACAGTGCACTTATTAGCTTGGCACCTGTGACTTAGTGCTGTGGTTTTGGTTGTTGGGTTTGGTTTTTTTTTTTCATATTTCCCAAGAGATGTTTTCTGACCTCCAACTTAACCCTTGGTACTGAGCATTATCTGCTGACGCTGTTGTTAGCTGGCTGAGGCGTTTGAGACAAGTCCTGAATATGGTGGTGTTTTAATGTGGGGTGGATACCCATTTCAATTTTCACTTTTTTTTACCTGAAGATGTGTTTTCTCCTTCTTTTCTTTCATCCTTTCCATCTTTTAACGGGAAGAGGCAAGAGACAGGTCCTTGGGAATTGTCTTAAGGTATTTGCTTAGTCAGATAAGAATTTTGTGCAGTGGTGGTCCAGTTGGATGGCTTTGGAGCTGACTAGACAGCAGTTAACAGCTAATGGTATGGGTCTGGCGCATCTTCCTTCCTGTGCAAAATGAGCTTAAATAAATCTGCTAGGGAAGACTAGAAGCTGCTTTTAAATAGTCAAGCAAAGATCTCCATTATACAAATACTTAAGTGCTGTTTTATATGTTTGGAATATTGACCTTACTGTCATAATTCCTCACGTTAGTGTGAGCCTGTAGCGTCAGGGGACAGAGAAAGTACTTGCCAGACCTCGCGGACTGAGATGTTCAAATTGCCTTGTAATAAACTGCAGCCTCTTTTCTAATACTTGGCCTTTCTTCTTCTTGGCAAGTTTGGCACTTGCATTGGCTGCTTTCACTGGTTATGAGTAATTGCCTCTACAAATTTAAATTCTATCTCTTGGAGTTGGAAATCTCTGTCAAATATGCTGGAAGGCTGCTTGCTCTCTGTCTTAAAGGAACACGCTCAGATTAAAATATTTTTTTTAACAAGTTATCTTCTTGCCTAAAAAGTTTTGAAAGATTATTAATACACATAATTGTTTTGGAAGTTGAACTTGATTTCCCAGAATAAACTACAAATAAAAACATTTTATGTGTTGAAAGAGACTGTCATGATTATCTCATAGAATCTGCTGTCTAGTTCAGGCCAAAGAGTTTTCCACAGTCATTTTGGCCTATCAGGTTTATTTCGGCAGTTCTGTTACCACTTTTTATGTTTTGTTTGCATAAACCAGCCTGTTTTGCCTTTCATTTGCACTTTGATTCACTCCTTGCTTGAGAACTTGCAGAATGCTCCAGCACGAAAGAATGATAATGCTGCAGCGGAATGTTCAAATTGGATCTGCAGCTAACTTTCACTTGATTTAAGAGAAAGTCACACACAAAAGTTCTCTTGTGAACAATCTTGTTATTTTAGAAACAATTAGCTTATTGTTTAATCATAAACTAGAGTGCCCACCTAGCAAAATGCCTGTGCATGAAGTGGTGAAACAGCCTTTCAAAACCTCAGCTATGCAACTAATTTTTTAAAAATAGGTTGTCCTTCTGAATCTTCATTTTGCGTTCTTGAATTCAAATACACACGAGATCAGCGCTTGTGTTGGTTATGACGGAGCAGCAGTATGGTGGTGAAATGTGGATGAATTCTAGGAAAAATAACAATAGGGAAAAACATCACTCAGTCATTTGATTGTAGGCTGTTCTATTCTACTTCCTCTTGTTTGGAGAACCTTAACAAAAATGTTCTTTAAGCATGCAAGCTAAAATACAATATTTCTGCCTCCAGTGGAACTCCTGTGTGAAACAAAAAGGTAAATATTTATATATTTTTGAGAACCTTCAACTAGGTCCTTCTTTAACTTTGGAGGAGATAGTTTTTGCAGTTTGACAGACTCACTGCTTCCTCCATTTCCAAAGCTTGTCTCTGAGTTTGGCCCATGTGAAAACAAAACAGAAGAAATGAACTCCACATGCTGTTCTTGCTGAAAGCGCTCAATATATATTAAGTGTCAGTGCTGTAGCCTGTAGGTTTTTTTTGATCACAATGTAGTAAGCAGTAAGTAAGTTATTTTGAATGTGCTGGCATTTTAACAATGCAGTGTTTCTGGAGCAAAATAATGCTCCATTCACGTTTTAAAATAAATGACAATGCAGTCATAAACACACTTGAACTGAGATGTGTCTGTGCGCAGGGATTGTGCACGACCAAAACAGGCTGTGAGCCTGTCTGTGAGCTGCTGTCTTCTCTGAGGCTTACATTTGTCTGACTCTTCAGAAAATTGCTTGTGTTTTAGCATATTTTTACAACTGATTGTGTGGGGTTTGCAATGTTGGGTGTGCTTCTGGTTGGCTTCAATACGTTTTGTCTCCTCTGAGCTTGTATCGATTTGGCTTTTTTTTTTAAAAAACTTAGTGTTCACAATAACTCTTGCTCTTGTATCTGGAGTTACGCTGGCTGTGCGGGAAGTCGCTACCACTCTGGTCTTGCTGCTTCACTCTTTAAAACGATTATCTCTAGGTGCAGCAGCATGTATCCAGCACAGGCTGAAACTCCCTTTTCTCGCTTTTTCTGCTCTCTATAATTTCTGACTCTTGTCCCTACTAATGATTAAAGGCAGCCACTCTCAGATGATTGCTCTTCCTTGGTGGTGCATTTGGGGGGGGACAGGTTGTGACGGAGTGTCTGGTGTTGTCACCGTTTCATTAGAAAAACGTAATTTTCAGGTAATTAACAGGACCAATTTGCTTCTGTGGCATTCTGGGCTGCTCCCGCTGACCCAGACCTAATTATTGTGGCTGCTCACTACCTTTGAAAAATTGAGCAGTTAGTTAATTTAGAGCCTTTCATTAAAAATAAATAAATAAATGTAGTCTTGGTCTTTAATATGGATTCGTGACTCCTGCTGCTGTGAAAACGTCATGCTTTGCATTAATCATATAAGCACTTGATTATTTATTTTTTTTTTTTTCTGAAAGGCGCTTGCTTGGCAGTGCTGGTGTGTGTCATCCTCAGCTTATCCTTGGAATAAGCTGGGGCAGCGCAGAATTTTCCACCCGGACTCACCAGTGAGCTGCAGCCCTGGCTTGGAAGGACTGCGTGTGGAAGGAAAGAGTTCATTTAGTCCTCCTCCTCCTCAGCGCAGAGCCATTGACTAAAACCAGAAATCAGTCTTCTGCGTTTTGCTTAGGCTTCTACAAAAAAAGTTGCACTTGCGCTGTTGGAGCGGGCTGTGGCTCTGTGGGGTAGGACGGTGCTGGGCATCGCTGGCAGGTGAAATGCTGGGATTGGCACAAAGGACCCCATTCAGTTGCCCACACACAGTGTCTCGCGCTGTTTGAGATGCCTTTGGGTTTCGTGCCGGTCCCGGCTGCCGGTTTGGAGAAGCCCGGGTCTCCTGTTGATGCCGTGTCAAGGCTGCCGTGCATCTCTTGCGTAGCCTGGGGCTTCTCGGCTGCTGGAGGTTTCTCCTCAGGCGACTGAGTCGAGGCTCAGCGGGAGAGCCTCCCAGAAGGAAAACACTCCTTTGGACCAGAGAGCAGTTCCAGTACTCGGACCTGAAGCTGCGATAGCTGTTTTACAGAGCTGCTGAAGCATCTAATGCCGAACACGTGAGCTCTCTAGGATGGCTTTTGTGTGTCCTTACTTTTGTGTGGTGTCTCGCAAGTCAAGGGCTTAGTAGAGGCTTCAAGTGTAGTATTGACTGGTTTCCACAGAGCTGAGGTTGCCAAGTTCCTCGTGTGCCCTTGTCCATTAGATGGTTTTATGAGCAGGAAAGCTGCTCACCTGAATGTAGGTGCTGTCTGCTTGAAAACTTAACTGCTTTTGGAGGCTGTTCTACAGGATTTGCCATTCAGCAGTTGCTTTAGAGGTAAAGAAATACGTTATGTTTAACAAAGTTTGTGATACCTGTCGTGTCATATATGAATTGCTTTGCTTTTAAATCCTGTTTAAAAATACAGCGAGCTGTGATATTCTAAAAGGGTTAAACTTTCCTTGTACGCTGCCATAACTGAAGACAGGCTTCATGTCCATGAGCCCAAGTCACCTATTTTTGTATCAATTAGGTATGGTCTGAGATAGGTTCTGTATTTTCAAATATACATCTTTCTCTTTTGGAAACGAAGTAATGCTTAATCTTTTTTTTTTTTTTTTCTTCCCCAAAAGGCTTTAGCCATCTGTTTTTCTCTTCTATTGTAGTTTCATAACTGGATGCTGCAGGAATTTTAAGATTTGGCATGCACTGTGCATGGGAGAAAGATGAGTTTTTTGAGATTCCGCGGTTCGCACCAGTCTGCTTGCCTTCTGGTCGCTGCTTTCCAGCAAACTCTTCCGTGCCAAAGGCCACCGAAAGAACTGGAGCTAACTGGTTGTTGTAGAAATCCTTGGGGGTTGCTGGTACGGGGGCAGGCTGTCAAATTGCTCAGTTCCCTTCCTTGCCCTGCGTGGTTGTTAAGAGGGGATTTTGTGAGCACCTAAGTGCTTTTAATTATTAAGGATGATCGCATTGAAACGTGTGACAAAGAGATACGGTTACAGGTGAATTCAGCATCTCTTGAGTTAGTTTTGCTGGGAACCACGCTTGTTGTCTTGGGTTTGCTCTTCTGAGTTTTTGATTGGATTTGCATTTGTGTGTTAATCGCGTAGGTATAATGTAACAAGTATAGCTCGTGCAAGGAAAATTAAACTATATTCTGTCTTTACACTCTTCATTGAGATCTCTGATTCTACACCAAATAATCCCCATCTGCAAATACACTTCAGCATTTTCTTCTCCATTCACTTCCAATTTTGACCAAAGACGTTTTGAGGGCTTAAGTTATGTGTCAAACTTAATTCTTTCCACATAATCACCACCAGCTGCCTTACAGGTCAGCCTTGTCCCTTTCTTCCTGCAGTCAATTAAAACACACTTACTGTCCGCACGCAAAAGCAGTTCTCCTCTGCCACCTTGCATCTCTCTCCTACTAGGATCCAGAAGAAAATCCTCGATTTCAGACACGTGGATCTGCTCCTTCGGGCTCTCTGCCTGATTACTGTCAGGAGGTTGTCCACCAATCCTGACTCCTTAATACCAGCTGTGTTCCTTCCCTACCTTACCAAACTGGCCTCCTGGCCCCTTTTATAGCCTTACATCTTCCATGGCCCGCAAGTTTGGGGTTTCTCAGTGAAATTGTTGGTTGCGTATTGTGCGGTGAAGAGATTTCAGTAGGAGAGGTACAGGTGTATGTGAAATCTTTCCTGCTGTGGAGTTTTTCAGCTCGCCAGTGCTGCATGCTTACACCTGTTTTCTGTTTGCAGCAACTGTCTGAGAGTATTTGAAGCTCTTGTCCAGTTTCTAAAAGAGCTCATTGACAGAAGCAGGCATGAGGTCTAGTATCTGCAAGGTAGAAAGGTTCAGGTTTGCTCTGAATTTTATTTGTCTTTGAGAGACAGGATTCTTTCTAGCAATTCCTTGATATAGTTTAGTGTCCTAGCAGTAACAAAAATAATTGTGTAAAGCAGAAAATATTAGGTTATATCCAAGTTGTAGATAATTCCATCCTAATGGTCTGTCATTCATTCATTAAAGGGGTGAGGATGTCTCCTTGAATAAATCAAATACACTAACTTACATTCTAACACATTTTATTTTTTTTTGAGAGAAACTCTGTGCGTGTGTGTGTAACTTCCTCACAGAGCTTTACAAATAAATAAAACCTGGCTCTGTTCCTGCAGGCACTGTGTTGCATGCGTACAGTAAAGTTTACTGTTCCTTTGAACCCAGTGGACTTGAGCTGCAATAAAGAATTTTTATTTTTTTTCTCCACCCAGGACTGGATCCCTGTGAATACTCTTTTCAGCTCTTTGTGTTATGACATTAAATAAAACGAAATATTACGACATTGTGTAGGCCTTATCTGAGCTGAGGCTTCAGTCTCTCGGCCTGCTCAGGCTGTATAGTGCCAGTCTGTTCCTTCAATTAGTTTTTAATTGGTTGGGGAGAGCCAAAGTCCCTTTCACAGCTTAGTGTGAATAAGGAGAGGAGGAGGAGGCCGACAAGGTTGACTAAATCTGAGGAAACTCTTCTTATAAAACAAACCCAGCATTCTGCTTGGGTGGCTTTCTGAGAGCATTGGGGGGGGGGGGGGGGGAAGGGGTTGTTTGTTTACTTCTAAAAGCTTTCCCGGTTTACTGTGAGCGTGTGAAGTGTGTGTGTGTGTGTTTCCTTTGCCCCTGGCGGGGTGGAAGCTGGCCCTGGCAGGCTGTTTGCTGGGGGACGCTCCCGAGCCGCCCTCTGCACCCCGTCTGTTCAGCGCGGCCCGGGGTGGACTCTGAAACGCAGGAACTGTGCAGCTGAACTTTTGTTCCTTCTTTTTAAGATACGCGCACAGCAGTAGGGTAAATAAAGCCGTCCTTGTTTTCTTCCTCTTGTTGTCTTTGAAAAATGTATTTCTGCAGCATAGAGTTTATGTAAGTGCATCGGAGCCTCGCAGCTGGGAAGCTGTATGTTTTGGCAGTTGAGGTATAGGGTGGTTGTGGCTTTTGGCACCTGGAGAGGGACTTGGGAACTGTGGGTTAAGCACGAGCTAAAATTAGCAGAAACATAACTAACATCGCTGTTGTCTAAGGCTCTGACTCATGAGGCTTTCTGGATTCAAGAGTGGGGCTGAGATGTCACTGTCCCTTGGCCACAACCTTCCTCTGCTTTCCTCTGCCCTGAAGCGGTGGTAGGGTGACAGTAAGGCCACCTCGTGTGTTGGTGTTAACTGTCATCGATTTTGGTTCCCATTTGTACAGTGAGCGTGAACTGCAGCAGCTGAGGAGCGTACACACCTCCCTTATGCCGCCCTGGTGCAGCAGGGATCCAGACCCGCCGGTGGGGCGCGCTGAGCCACAGCTGCGGGCAGGAGCATCTTAAAGAGCAACTCTCCACGGCTGGCTGAAAGGAGGTTGCAGAGAGGTGGGAGTCGACCTGTTCCATCAAGTAATGGGTGATAGAACAAGAGGAAATAGCTTTGAGTTGTGCCAAGGGAAGTTTGGATTGGATATTAGGAAGAATTTCTTTACTGAAAGGGTCATCAGGCATTGGAATGCGTTCCCCAGGGCAGTGGTGGAGTCCCCATCCCTGCAGGTATTTAAGTGTCGTGTAGATGCTTAGGGACATGGTTAATGGTGGGCTTGTCAGCGCTAGGTTAACGATTGGACTAGATGATCTTACAAGTCTTTTCCTAGCTAGGAGATTCTGTGATTCTGAAAGGGCTGCAGCTAAGTGCCCCGGATCCTGAGTCAGGGCGCTGTGGGGCCTCCAAATGCACACCCTTTTGAGATGAATCAGAAGTGTGGGCCCTTCTGAACTACGGTTTCCAGCTGCCTGCAAGCCTGTGAAGATGAGCGGTGCACAAGTAATTCTCGTTTGCCTGTTGAGCTTCTCATTGTAGTGGAAAGTTGTTATTGGGGGTTCTCTTTTATTTCTATTTTATTATTATTTAAGGAGACTTTCTTGAGGATTACTCCAAAGCTGGGGCCAGGCTCTGCAGCTGCTTAACTGTCTGCAGCTGCTGAACTGAGATCTCTGTGGCTCTGTGTATTTATTTTAGCACAAACTGGTTTCGGGTTTTATTTCATGTGCACGCTCAGTCTCCTGCAGTCGTTCTGTGGACTTTGTTTTGGGTGAGGTGCTGCATCGGAGCCTAACAGCACACTAGCAGGTCTGATCTTTCTTTTCTAATAGATCTGTTTGGAAAAAAATGACTTTGCTCACCAAATATCGCAAAGGCAAAATAATTTCTAGTTCCGGGGACAACTGAATTGCAACAATTGGGGGTGTTTATCATCCCACATCAGTTCTGACCCCCATATTACCATGGCCCACGTTACTACCACTCATTTCCTCGGTGCCATCTCCGCAAGCACCAGTGATGACTGCTCACTCTCCTCTTTCACCATTCACTGCCTCCTCTTTCTTTACCCAAGCGGTGCTATTTGCTTCCTTGCTGCTGTCTGATGGGTCGGAGCTGTCTGGGGCTGCCGGATGGGTAGCGTTGGCGGTTGCGGTGGGAGATATGTGGTTTGATGGGTGTGCAGCTTTGCTGGGAGCATATATTCATCTCCACCTGTTGGGACAAGCCCCATCACCTTTCTTTAAGGCCAGGCGTTCCCCAAGTCAGCTCTGGGCTTTCCATTAGATACGTGGCTGCCTGATGCCCTAGGACGATAGCTGTCATGAACTTTCTTCAGGGCTAAGACTAACGCACCAATGCCTGTGCTTTTAAATCCAGTGTCATAAACTGCCTTTCCCCTCCCAGCTGTGCTTGGGAAGAGTATTTGCGTAGCCAGGACTGTTAATATCAAAAGCCATATTAAATGAAGTAATTGGAGGATTTGGACCATTGAATAGAGTTGGCAGCACGTCGTACGCTGCCACTCAGCATGCACTGTGGACTTCCTTTACTTTCAGTGACTGCTCATTAAGTAAACTCTGAATCCCTTTGTTTATGGCAGTGCATAGGAGGAGATTTAAAAGAACAGAAAAGAGCTGTCAAAACAGCTTAATTCACTTTTCCAGCGAAGATCTAACTCAGCAGCCTGTAAATTTCCAACCCAACCTGTTGCTGATTTATCTGTGGTTTATTAGCGGAGGACTTAACCTTGACAGCTCCTGGTGACACCTGCCATGATTATAGCTCTGGCCATGTTGGCAGGCGGGTGAGTCTGCCTGGCTGTTCCTAACTACTTGGCTGGATTTTTCTTCTGGTGGTACCAACCGTGTGTTGGGAAACTGATTTAGTGGTTTGTCTCTTCCTGTGGGTAGCAGGAGCAATAGTTTATAAAGCCATGAAAAATTTCAAGAGAACAAGATATTTGAACTCCTTTTTCCCTTCAAGTGCAGATCTTAACCAGATAGAGTACTTGGAATAAGTGTCTCTTAAGTTGAGCGAGTGAATCTTCATAAAACTTTCCCTTGCATTCCTTTATCTTTGACATGTAAGAAAATTTTAAGAATGGCAAAGTCCCAACCCATTCTTCACCACTTCCTCTCATACTGCGAAAAGCAAAAGAATCTAGCACGGTGTTACTGGGTTTTGAGGCATATTTGGGATGGTTTCTGTTTACTGTTAGCACTTTTTAAAAGATCCTTTTTAAAAAAACACCTATGGTGATGGTGTTTTCACCCCCTTTTTATTGGGATTTGTGCGTGTAGAAAAGGCAATTTGGGTCAATTCTAGAGAGCTAGGAGCTTTTCTCTGGGCACCCAGTGCTGCTGTGGTTGATGGGGCTGTGCTGTCAGTGGTTAGGACGAGTTAACTCGCTGTGGTGGTGTTTTTTGAACCTTGAGCTTCTCCCTTATTTTTAGCTTTGCTTCATAGGGGAAAAAAGTTCTCGTGTGATGATAAAACGTGTCTGAATTTTCTGTCCTGCCAGCAAAATTCAGCGTTGCGTCGGAAAGTTTCAGCAGACAATTTCAACCAAAGCTTATGGGGGTGGAAACCTTCAGCTATTATTTCCATGGGTTTTGTGACAAAGGGACTCTGGATAGAAGAGAGGCGTCTTGGTCAGACCCCATGGCTGCAGGTAAAAAGCCAGTAACTCTGCCTTTTATTAGACACTGGAGAATCTGCAAGGGCGAAAACTGCTGGCAGCCTGACGGCTTTCCCTCTGCCTGGAACTGCAGGCTTGTTTCAGTTTGTGCTTCCACGCAGCCCTTTGTGCGAGTGTATTTTTGGAGCAGGGAGCTGCTAGATAACGTTTCTGTGTTTCTCTGCTCCCCATATGTTACAGCCTCTCCCAAGGCAGCGACAGTATTGCAAGAGAAGATGGCAGTAATCTGTGCTTTCGGTTTGTGGGTTACCCGGTCCTGGTGCTTGGTGGTCATCTTACCCATCATCGGTAACTTCAGTACCGCTGATGGTGTGGCTAATACTGATGTAGTACCACTGCAGATGAGTGTAGTCCCTCGTCTCCTTTCCTTTTGCTGGACCAGGAAACAGGACTATGGAAATTTTTGCCTATAGATTCAGTCCTGTTGTCTGGAGTGAACCCTAATGAAGTATTTATAATGCACAAAGTCTGCTTCCTCCTGGAAAAAAAAAAAAAAAACGCTGACTTCGGGAAGTAAATTTATTTCAGACAAATTTATTCTTAGGGAAGTAGAGCATGTACTTTAGAAGGAAAAATAATACTTCTTCTTTTAGCAACAGCTGTTAAAAGGAGGGTGCTTGCTTGGTTTGCAATTAATGATAAAGTCAACAAACAGTACTTTAAAAAAAGAAAATAATCTTGAGCTACTCTTGACTATAGGAAGACTGCAATTTACCCTAGCTTGTTTATGTCCACTTCATTGTAAGAACTGTCAGTATCTCTTACAGTTGAGAACCCCGTTAAGGCCCAGAGGAGCAGAAACCTGCTGCCTCGTTAGCCTCACAGTGGGTTTTCTGCCCTCCTCTTCCTCTGCGCTGTGCTGTAGGTGGGCTCAGAGGAGACTGGGTTAGGTTTGTCTTGAGCCTTCTCCTACGGGGTTAGATCTTTTGCTGCCCTAGGAAGCCTTTAAGAATTGGTTGGCCTTTACGTGGGATATTTTCTCGCTGCGTTTCAGCGTTGCTCGGGGCTGGGCAGGACCGCTGGGGAGGGGAGCTGAGCTGACAGGGAAGCGGAGGGAGTGAGGTTTTTCTCCCTCTTTAAACACCTTCTGGTCTGCCCGTACAGAGTATACCAGGCAGATCCTGCTGGGTGTGGAGATACAAAAACGGGGACCTAAGTAGGAGCAACCCGTGTGCAAAGCAAAAATAATTATTTCCGAGAACGGTCACGGAGCCTTCTTGTACTTCTGCCAATGTCATCTCTCGGGTTAGCACAGGTTTTATTGTTGGAGTCTGAACTTCTTACACTGAACATCCCTCACAGCAAAGGAGAAGTTAAAAGCAGTGGGGAGATGTTTCTGGAAGCTGGTAACACGTGGCAGAGAAATCTGTCACCTGTGCATAGTATGTACAAATATATAGCTCAAAATGCAATGTGTATGTATAAAATCAATGTGTGTTGTTGAAGCGTCTTAGAGGAGGGAAAGCCTGGATGCTGGTGATGACTAGCGGAAGGGATGGCTGTCACTAGGAAGGGACAAATCTTGTCCACCCTTGGTTACGCTGGGAGACTCCCAGGTGTGCTGTGGGGCACATGGGCTCAGCAGGGCCAGAAACCTCCCTTGCAACCTCAAGCCATCTCGCTGGCAAATTAAGTCACTTTGAAATCGTGAAGTATTTCACGTTACTGAACTGCTCAACGTGGTAGTAAACCCCAGGCCTTTATTCTCCTACTGAATACAATTCCTGTCAGCTGTAATCAGATTTTTGTGTTTTATTCAGACAGATGTTTGCTGACCCAGGTCACGTAAAATTCTTACGATAAAATGTGCCCACTTTAAAATGGGAACTTACTGTGTCACATCGAGCTTTCAGGCTTGATCCTGCTGAACAAGCAATATGCACATACGTATACTTGGACCTCATCTATATGCAGCAGCTCCACTGTTTTACTGTGCCTTGGCAATCCGTCTCATACAGAACCTATTGTTCCCTTACAGGCAGGATGCGGCAGTGCACAAGTATGTTATCTAGAGGCATTTTCATGGAAATAGCTGCACAGCCAGTTTAAGCACTTGTGTAGCAAAAGAAAGTGTGTTTATATCTCTGATTGTACCAGAACGGCTATTCCAGTTCGGAGTAGCTTCCCTAATTGAAGTGGTTTTGTTGTCACAAAAAGCATCCTGAGCAAGCCTTGGTTATGGAAAATATTGTTGTGCCTCTGGTTGTGTTAAGGGCGAAGTAACCCATCGGTACTCGCGTCTCTGAGGCAGAACCCCAAACTCAGCAGTACAGGGCAGGCGCTGGCTCCGGTACTCGCTGCTCAGCCATCACCGATGAGAATAAAACCCAAATAAGGGTTTGCTCAAACACAGATCTTAATGTTTCACTTTCATAATTCATAATAGTCACAATTCTTTCCGAAGCTATTTTAAAAGGGAGGTTACATCATCTCTTGGTGAATACCGATTATGATTTCACCTCTCTTTGAGTGACTGCGATAGTAACAATCATACTGTTAAAGAAGAATTCTAAATTTAAAGTGTTCCAGGGATTCTTTGTGTGCTGAATGAAAACAAACTGCATTATTTAAATATTTCTATCTTTAAGACACAGGTAGAAAAAGTCTGGCTATTAATATCATATGATGTTAAAAGAAATTCAGAGTGCAATTGAAAGGAGTTCATTTATAACATTTTGCATTCAAAGGAAGATTTATAGCTTTATAAATAAAACTACAGTATGTGTCTGGCCTTCCTCCATGTAATTTCACTCAGTTCAAATTGATGTCCTGATCTCTTCAAGCTGATGCATCCTTTTATTGTCACCGTGTTGTATTTTCTTTGCTGTTATCTGTGTAAGTGGTTTTCCATGTTGGTGGCACATGGCAGTTCCAGGGTGGTTGATGTGAGGAGGGCAGCAATGATGCAGCGTACACAAGAAGAGTTCTTATATGCTCTTACCATTTGGTGCATCTATACATGGTTACGGAAGTATAATATATAAGAAGTATAATATATAAGAACTGAGTTACAATTTGGGCTTTTGGAGCTGATTATTATATTCAAGCGTGATTTCTCTTTTTCTTTGAACCTGAGAAGTTGGTTTTGTACACATGGAGCTGTGGGAGTTTAATTTTTTTTTTTCTATCCCAAGGCAAGTTCCCAGTCAAAGCAAAGGAATCACTCACGGTGTTCTCTCTCTCGCTACCCTGATATAGCCAGAAGCTGCAGAGCAGTTTTTTGAGAGTACTGAAAGTAGAAGAGCTTGTGAAGCTATATATGTTTTCAGTTACTAAAAGTAGTAGTAAAAGTTATTTTTGTTCCTTACATAAATAATTCTCTGTCGGTCAGTTTATCACTTTCATTTGTTCAGAGCAGACTCGATAAATTCTGTGCTGCTTTTTCTGTGTAAGCATTTTGGATTTGGAGGGGGTAATAGTCCTCTTTGCTTCTCCTTCTACTAGAGAGTGTGGTCTGGTGGTGGAAACAACAGAAGTCAGAAAATCCTGGTTCCACACCAGGCTTCCTTTCAACTTCCCTTGTAAATGTGTAGACAAGGCATCTTTTTCTGTCACTCCCTAATTTGTGTGCACAAATCATCTTTCGTCAACTTTCCTATGGTTTTACGTCCACAATTACTTGTAAGTAGAATTTATGTCTCCCGCTAAAGGCCAGAAGGTAGCAGCTCTCCCTTCAGTGGTATTGGCGCAAAGCAACTAAAAAGACGCTTTGCTGTGTGGAAATAAATATCGAGTGCTGACAATTTCTCTGTGCAAAAATTCTGCAGACGCACAGCTCCATTATTAATCCCGTCTTACAAAACTGCTGCGTGATAGAGAAAAATGATCCCCATTTTGTATCTCTGAAGCTGAAACGCAGAGAAACTGTGGAGAAGGTGCGAGAAACCCTCTCTGCGCTGATCGCAATTGTATGAGTGCGGGTTTGGGGTGTGAAGACACTGTGTAACTTGAGGAGGAAACTGCAAGTTATACCCTACCAAAATGCCCCCTCCCTCATTCTTTTTTTTCCAATATGAATCGAGTTAATACTGAGGTCATTTACGAGCGTGTTTGGTCATGTGTGGTCCGAGTGGAAACTTTGGAGAAGATTGTGTTGAGGTAGGGCAGGACTGGTGAGGCAGAGTTCCCGAGCAAAATGGGAAACGCGATTCTGGAGGGGAGGTGACCACGCGATCGTTGACCTACAGTTACTGATGCAGGAGCTTAAGCAAGCTTTTTGTTGTGGGGAGGGTTATTTTTGTTAGTTTTCTATTTATTTTCCTTTGAGTGGTATGTAATTAAGAGTATGTGTAATGGATAAAAGTCAGATTGAGAGGAAGGAAGTAATTTGTACTAGGCTTTAAGCACATCCTTTCTGGATTGATGTTTCTAATATATTTTATGCAGTGGTGGTGAGATACTAGAAAATGACAACAACCACAGGGACCAAGCTCCTCTTCAGTAGAGGTGATGGATGCCTGAAGCGTGGAATTGCGCTTGAGAGGCCACGTGTTGATTACTCCAGTGCGAAAAGTTCAGGGGACCTACGCTGCTTGTGTCAGTTCCACTTGCAAATCGTCCTGACGCACTGCCTGACAGTTCAAACCAAAGTGCTTTTGAAGAGGGATTTACGGAGAAACTATAGCACTAAATGAAGGAAGAGAACTTGTGAAGCTCTGCGAAGACTTTTGGGAATAAAGTTGATAGGATGGAGCTCAGTTATAGCTCCAATAAAGCTGTGGCTGCACAGCAGGATATATAGCTTATCGTTACTGCGATATAATCGGGGCTGTTGGGATATTCTGCTTAAGCTTGTTGACTTCAATATAAACATACACTGGCTGGATTAGAATTCCTGATCCTTTTTTTTTTTTTTTTTCTCTGCATTGCTGTGGAATTTATTCTGTGATTTATTTTCTGCTTAGACTTCAGGTGAGAGCTTTTTCTTTCATATTACATTCACAAAATCAGTCCCAAAATCTCACACTTGTGGAAGAGAGAATGTGATTATCTGGGGGGGGAAAGTAACATTTTATTTCTTACCCTTAAAAAATGCCAAGAATTCTATGCAGAGGGTTTATTGCTATTATTTTACTTGTTTGTTGCTCTAGCATGTCTGTCCTGTGACTTACACTGTAAGAAGAGATAGGGTAGAATACGAGACATTTGAAATATTTGAGGCTAAACTGCGAGAACCGCCCTTGAGTTTGGTCAGAGACAGGCTAAACTCTTGACTCTGACTCTCTCTCGAGAAGCAAACCTCCACCACCCGTTTCAGAACTGCCAGTGGCTGATTCTTGAAGATCAGGATGGTACAGAAATCAAACGCTTCAAAGCCAGAAGAAAAACGTGGCTACCTATTCTATGTCTGGTGCTCTTACTTATGTGATGAAGCTGGCCACGTGTCATCTTTACCTTATGGATATTTTGTCTTTGATTGTTTGAACCTTTTCCCCCACATTTTGGGTGTTCCAGCTGTAAGGTCCCTGGGTGTACGTGGTGCCTATCTGTGTCTCAGGAGAGGTAAGAAGGGAGAATACGGCTGAGGAGAAGAGGGAGCCTGCATCAGTCTTCAAATCCTGGGGTCGTTTGGATGTGGAGAGATTCATTTACGTTGGATAAAGCAGGAAAGTGTCCGATGCGAGAGCTTCTCTATACTTTGGCCCCCCTGTGCCGTGACTTCTGCTCTGCCACCTTCTGCCATCCTGTTGCGGAGGGATGTGCTTCATTTGTGTGCCGTCCCTTGGGAATGAGAGCCCCGCACGTCGGTGCGCCTCAAGGAAAGCTGGTGGTGCGTGGGGACGGGCCCCCTGCGTCAGACGTGGCTCGGACACTCCGCATTTACTGCGTGTCTTTACGGAAGGGTCTCACAGCTCAGAGGGTGGACGTCGCGGAGGCAGAGTGCTTGTAGGAGCTGCTGGGCTACCCGTGAGCACGTCAGGTTCTGTCCTGGGGAATCCCACCCTGCCCCTTTTGGGGAACTTAAAAGGTTTCTTTGCATTGTTCCAGCAATGTGTGGTGACGTTACAAAAGCCTGGCTCTGGTTTACACTTCAACTTCATAATTTTCGCCGAAACACTTACTTTCATTGGCTTTGAAGTTGGAGGGTTTCAATGACCCAAAGTATCTTTGAACACTATCTACATTGAAATGAATGAGAAAATTCACACCTCATTTGGTACTATATTGCTTGTCTGGCTGCAGAACAAACAAACCCAAACCCTGTATATGTTAAAACCGAGCGCTAGCTTTTCAGCCAGAGCTGTGAGAAATAAGAGCCCTGACTCGCCTGCAACGAAAGGGGTTAAAGGCTTTATAACCTGCCAGGTCGCCCGTCTGCCTTCGTCCAGGTCAGGTCCAGATGTGGTGCCAAGGACAGATGTTGCACGTCCTCCGGTGGACAGCTTCGGGGAAGAAAAGCGATAGAGAAGGCATCGGTACTGCGTGGGGTAACGTGTTAAACAGCAAGAGCTAGATATGCCAGCGCTCATCTGTCAAAGCCCAAGAGACAAGGTTAAATTAACAGATCAAGCCGAGATAAGTGTTTTGTGTAAGGTCTTGTCTATGCTCAGAAACTGGAAAAGTTAAGGAGAGCTGACGTAAAGCATGAAGTGCATAAATAAAGCTGTGCTGAACTCTCCTGTGAATGCAGTCATTCAGGAGATTTGCTCCTCGCTGCGGTAGCCCAGTGATCATCATTTTCCTGCGCGTTCCTCCGCTGGTCTGCCTGTCGTTTTGAAGCACTCGTGCTGCCGGAGCGTGGGCACGCACACGCGTGTGCAGCGCTGGCCGTGCCAAGGCTGCTCTTCCAGCTGAATGCTCCAGAAGTAAATATGTTAAAAATTTGCAGCTTTCAACTTTTCAGCCTTGTTTGTTTCAACAATGAAAAGTGCGTTTTATGTCAAATACGCTGAAATATGTGGAAAAATCTTATTTTGCAGAATCCAAGGAGTTTATGTGCCCACGCATCTCTATTGTCCGTGTTGATGACTCTGCACATAACTGGTTTTCCCCCTCAGTGCTCTGTGTGAACTCTGCGCAGCTAAAATTGATTCCCGTTCCCTCGATGGTTAGTTTACAGAGTGGATTTTATTCATTAGGCTTCTTTGACCCTAGCTAGGCAAACGTATTAAAACTGCGATTTGAAATGTAATTGTTTACAGTAAGTTATCTTCATTTCATTTACTGTAATACCCTTCTAAAAGCTTGAAATTAGAATTTTTCCTCCTGTTTGTCCTCATTTAGTGCCAGATCCTGCAGCACTTAATCTGGTAGGAAGTTTTTGCCTTTCACTGTAAGGACACCATTCTTCACTTGGCACAACTAGGTGTTGCGGTAATTTTGAGAGGCTTTGTCTTTTACTTTGAGTGGATGGCTCTCAGCACTTTGCAAGATTAAGAGTGTATTTTGCTCCGGGAACCAGTCTAGCCTCCCTTTTTATTCACCTTTCTGCTTCCAAGGAGAACTGCTTTTCGCACCAGACACATTTGTGTTTACAGATAAAAAATTTTTAAATTAGAGTAAAATTGAAATCTGGGGTGAGACAGAATTACTTAATCTTTTAAGCTGTGTGCTGTATGGGATAGAGGGGCTCTGTCTCTTTATCCCTTTGCCTCATTTAATGGTACAAGACTGGAATCCAGCCTGCAAGACATCAAATCCACTTAATAAAAAATCTGGACAGCATCCAGGAGTCTCTTCTGTGGCTGCAGATGTTACTTTACAACTACCCCATGCTAAGATCCGTCAGCTAACTAAAGTGGCCATGAGGCTAAGACACAATCGGACATTTCGCTCTAGGTTGGAGGTGGTATGGGTTCTGCCTCTTTAAAGTTGATATAAAATACCAACCATGACAGCCCAGGAAGAAGGGAGAGAGCAGCACGACAGCCAGCGTAGTGACCAGGTTTAGTCTCCAGTTACAAACTTGGTGTGTGATGGGTAGCAAAAAGCCTTAAGCCTTGGAAACAGTTGATGCTGGTGGTATCTACGTGTCTTTGTTGGGGACGTAAGCAAGGAAAGGGCAGTGTTCATCTTTAACAGTTTGTATCGCAAAAAAATTTGGAGGATGCAAATGCCCTTTGGTGCCTTGAGGAGTGTCCTCCTCTTGCATGTTAGTAACCAGCTGTGAGCTTGTCAGAGGATTGTAGGCACAGCTCTGGGTACTAAAAAAAAAGAATTAAGGACCACTACTCTCAGCTTCTTCTGTAGGGACGTGGAGCCAAAGGGCTGACCTGGCTCTGAGGGCTCTGTTTATAGAGTGTCTGACTTGATTGAAAGCTAGATCAGATTGCAGCAGGAAAACATCGTATGGGAAGATTATTTCAAAAAAATAAAAACCACCACCCCCCACCCCCACCCCCCCCCCAAAAATGTGCCTGGCTGAAAGATGTAATTTCTTCGTGCATTTTCATCAGCAGCATGAATTCAGCTGTATTGTAGGTTCTGTTTGTTTGCTTTTTTAAATCAAACCTCATGCTTTAAAAATGTCATATTAAATATGCCATTTGTTTCCAGCTTAGCTGATCTTGAAATAATTAGTTACAATCTAGTTCAGATTGCTGTTGGGCATCTTAGAAACAGCGGTTATTGGCAAAATCTGCTTAGGTCCTTAGTTGTTGTTGGGTTTAGTTGGTTTGGTATTTTTTTTTTACCTTGAAATAAAAATGTTTCATCAATTTTATCTACAAATTAGAAAGTCTGGTATTTTCAAAATACTTTCCAATTTTTAAAAGCTGTAAGATCATTTTTTTACAATTCAAAATAGAAATAGAGAACTTTCAGTTAGGTAATTTTTTTTGCTTTTTTGTTTTGTTTACCATATCCAGCCCCTGGTGTTGGCAGGAGGTTTTGCTTGGTCTCTTGAGTTATCCATGAGTTAACACGCGTTTTTTTTCTTAGCCAGTACTTGCTGCTGGATATGAGCCAGGGGTGTGACTTTGGGGGCATTAATTAAAAGGCTTGGTCAGTTTAACTTCCTAAAAAGTGATACATGTTTTTAGACTTTGGATGTATTATGTAGTCGGAATAATTGGTGATATATAAATAGAAATAAACGGCGTTGCTTTTGAGATTGACTTTTGTAATCAGAAGTGTTAACTTCTGTTTCAGGAGGCAGCTTGGAAGCGATGTAACAACTTAATTAAACAGATTGAGTAGGAAGAGGAGGAGTTGTTCTAAATTAGCAGTCTTTGGAACAGTTATTTAGCTGTAAATAGCGATCAAATAATGTCACTTATGGCCATATCTCCATCTTAAAGCAGCTCTTGAAAGGGCACCAAAATGAAATGGGGTGTCTCATGGGAAGGGATAGGGGCAGTTTCTGTGAAACCATATGCAAACATTTGGTAACTCTGGTAATTAATATTTTTATTTCTTAACATCTAAGAAAATCACAGCTTCAATTTTGAAAACTGTCCACGTATAGCTTACTGCTGCAAAATTTATCACGTTGGCTTAGTGTCATTTTTTACATTTTTGAAAGTCTCATGAAGCTTTGGGGCGGACGAGGTCTGTAGAGGCTTTGGGGCTTTTTGTTTTGCTTAGTGTGCGAGTGTGTGATTTCGGTTGGGACCCAAATTTAAGTGTGAAGTTTCCACGTTTCGCTGTGGTGTTTTGATACTGTGGTCGCTTCAGATATTTCCGTTAGCTGGTGCATTATTGCAGTTGGCAAAAATCTTCCCGTTTTGTGCCTCTGAAGGGTGGCAGAAAGGTGTGTTACTTGCGTGGGCGCCGCGGCTATTGAGACGAGGAGGTGCGTTCCTCCCTGTAACGGGGCACTCTGCTGAAAGCAGGAGATTCATAACCCTGCGGTTGGTCGTTCGCCAAGGGGATCCCAGACTCGGAGCCGAGAAAGCAGTTCAAGATCTCCTCTTTCAACGCCCTCCTTCCCCAAAAAGGAGTTCATGCTTTGTGATGCCCGATCTGTTAGGGCGGTGACGGAGAGCACCTGACAGTGTTTGCAAAGCCTGATCTCCTGGGCAGAGATCAGGGAAAGGAGCTGGCACAGCAAGTCATGTTTTCATTTCCCTCCCCTCTTTTTTTTCCTCTTTGGGCTACTAATTTGCAAAAGCTAAAGGAGGCTGCTGACAGATGAGGTACCTTTAATTGGGGAGCTCATTGTGCATGGGCCAGGAGTGCCCATGTCTCAGGATAAATGCGGGTTAATTTAAGGCTCCGTAAAGTCATGGTTTAGAAAATTAAGTAGGAGCGTGTATCATAGTAGCCTGTCCACGCTGCTCCCTGTATGGACACAGCATACCAGAGATCATACTTTTGTCGCGCTATGATCTTGTTTGGAGTGTAAATCAAGAGTTTGCACTGTCTTTATAGCTCCAAGTATATATTCGAGCTTTTCAGAGTTACAGGTATTGAAGAGGCAGGCTACTGTGTGTCTCAACGCTTATTTGTTCTTTGTAGGTATTGGCCTTTTTAATTAAAAACACTAATTACTGCCTAAGCATCTCAGTCCCATAATCCAGGCACCTGAGGCAGGTGATATGAACAGTCTCTTTAGACAGACCCTACAAGCTGGTACCCTTCTGCACTTGCTGCCTGCTTGGAAACCTTCACTATGTTGACAACTTTGTGTTTTCAAAGGATAGAAGTTGCTTTGTGTAATCCCAAACACGGCCTTAAGAAACAAAAACAAATTAGAAGACCCTGGTGCTGTTTGTTTGGAAAGCAGCTTTGAAAGACGCCCGGTGCTGGATTCTCCTACTCATGCCTATGCTGAGCTGTCGTTCCTTTGGGATGAGTCCCTGAATTGCAAGGAGAGGAGGAGGATGGAGGCATTAATGCACTGTCGCTTCTGCGACTGGCTTTGGCCAAGTCCTAACGGAATTGGAATTCCTAATTGGAATCCCCATGGAACAGCACGTTGCAGCCTGTGGCTCATGACCCTAAACCTTCAGTTTTGTATTGGTGTGTGAATATGAAACTTGCCCAGGCGGTAAAAACAACGAAGATCATACTCTTCTTTAATTGCTATGTGGAATCTCTCTTAAACCTGGTTTAGACAAATTAGAGGACACAGATTCTATCCTGAATAGTTCAATTTTCTTGCGCTGTGGTTTTGCTGAAAGATGCACACTTTCCTTCTGTTCTGCAGGAATTGCAGGAAAAGAATTTTTTTTTTTCTCTACTGTTTCCAGATTGAAAAACAGAAGGGCCTTCTGTTTGAATGCTATTTGAAAAAAAAAAAATCATGCAAAATGGAATAGGATCTGTTTTGTAATGTGGTATGATTAAAATTGACAATGGTGTGCCGACAAGCCTCTTGCATATTTTTAGTACAGAAATATATTGTTTAATGTGGGCATTTGTTTTTGATGGGTTGAAGCTGAGTTTCAGGCAGCATTTGTCAAAGAGGTTTTTTTTTAGTTACACTTCTTGCACTTTTTATTGTGAGACTACATCTAACATTTACACTTAGAATCATGGAATCACAGAATGATTTGGGTTGGAAGGGACCTTAAAGATCATCTCGTTCCAACCCCCTGCCCTGGGCAGGGACACCCCCCACCAGCCCAGGGTGCTCCAAGCCCCGTCCAACCCGGCCTTGGACACCTCCAGGGATGGGGCAGCCACAGCTTCTCTGGGCAACCTGGGCCAGGGGCTCACCGCCCTCACAGCAAAGAATTTCTTCCTAATATCTCATCTAACTCTCCTCTCCTTCAGTTTAAAATCGTTACCTCTCATATCCTCAGTAATGTGCATACGTTGTTGTACGGAGATACTGTCTTTGGTCTGCAGATAGAGGTATGGGTAGGTCACGGAGCGTGACTAAAATAATCAAGGGGAGGGTTGATGCTGCTCAGTGCTTAAAATTTTCTGAAGGCTGTATAGTCAGTGGGGACAGGAGCTGCAGTTTGAATTCAAAATTCCTGGTTTACTTGCTCCAGTTTGGTAAAACTGTGTTTCCCTTGTTCCTGTTACTAATCTGTTTTATTGTTTTACGCTATGGTGAACGTGGCCATTGATGGAGAGGGGTAGGTAATGCTGGCCTAGCCACTTCACCTTCTTAAATCGGCTTTTGAATCCACTGTTATGTCCGAGGTGAAAACGAGCGTGATTTCTGCCTGGTCTGTAGTTAATGACTTGGCAGACGTCAGGTGTCAGCTCTGCAGGAAAGAGGATCGGGACCGGGCGGACTGTGCGAGCTCGTTTGTGGGATGCCCGCTCTCGCCATGCACCGCTCAGGAGGAGTGACCTACCACCTCTAAACTGGAAGCTTCTCTTTAAAGACATTGAGTCGTTATTGAAGGTAGAAGACTATTCTGAAAAAAGAACATCTGCCTGGTGTGGTAGGATGTGTGGTGTGGATGTGTGGACTAAGCACTGCTGGAGTAAACGTCTGTCTAAGGGGAGTGTCTTTGATTATAGGAGGGTGAGATGAGAGATCCACTTGGTTCTTCTGATGCAATGATCTTAGCCCCTCCTTGGGACAAGCGAGGCTAAGTTGGATCAGGCAAAGAAAGCTTCTACACGGAGGGCAACTGGATGTGTCGTAAAATTCAGGGTTAGTCAAAGCATCCTGCTGCTCCTGCCAAAAGGATGTTAAAGAACACTGACGATTAGGATCAACGTGTGTATTCTGCAATATAAAGTTCTATTGCAAAAAGTTGCAAGAAAAGATTTTGCTAGATACTCCTGTCGAGTTTGTTTTGCTCCAGATTCTTTGCTGCAATAACTCCTTGAAAAGTGAAGCCGACTCTGTCCTTGTCGCTTGATCTGAATAATGGATGAACTTGGGCTTTGTTTAGTCCAGCTCATTCTGCAAATGTCGATTGTGTTTGGCTTAAGAAAACCAAGTCATCGGCAGTACATACTACACATCTTACGCTCAGCCTCGCAAGTAGATGCTGTGCAGATTCAGTCGGTCTGACTGCACTTGTAAAATAGTCAGTGTCTCGTTTTCTCCCTTTCTTGTTTAAACCAAGCGAAGCCAGACTAGAGCTTCTTTTGAAAAGCAAAGCAATCTTGAGATGCAAGTCTTGTAGAGGCTGGTCTGTTTAGCTGCGGATGCACTAGAAACCCCTAAAATTCAGTTCATAAGGAAAATACTGGTCTTTTGACAGCTTGTGTAGTCTTGAAAAAAAAAAAAAGGTAGAGACCTCTGGTGGGAAGAAATGATGGAGGAGCTTTCTGTGTTAAGTGTAGAAAGATGCAGAAGTGGGAGATCTCAGGTGTGGTGTCCTCTCGCTGTGCCTGTTTGAATGATTTCTCTTTTGAAATTTCCCGGCCTTGCTAAGACTACTGGGTGGTTGCAGTCGGGGCAGAACAAGCTTTGTCTTATTTAGGGGCTTGCCGCATATTCTGCGGTGCGTTAGGCTGGGAGCCTGCTGTTTGGATTCAGATCCAGCCTGACGTGGTGCCGCTGGGAGATGGTTCAGAAGTCTCATCGCAGGCCTTAACGTGGGAGTCTGCAGTGGAGAAGTGGGAGCAGACAGGTTTAATTTGCCGGTGGATGTGTCTTGACATCTTGTGCAACTATGGTGAACAATGTCTGGCTACAGCGTGTTTTGAATACCCTTAACTTCCACCGTGGAAGTTAAGGGGAGGTGGGAAGGAGAACCCCAAACCCCTTCCTGAAATGCAGAGCTTCATCTTGTAATGTACTTCATCTTATAATTAGCTCAGATGGGTTTTATCCGTGCGGCATTTGTATTTTCTTAATGTTTATGGCTTTTGCAATCAGTGCTGTACCTTCCCTCAGTGAGAGGGCTCATTTGGCAAATGCGTCGACACATGATGTCGTTCTTACCATCATCTCTAGGCTTGTTTAAAGCATCGGTGGTGATTTGACTGCGCTTCCCGGAGTTGTAGGCAGCTGTGGAATTTCATTGATCGTGACCAACAGGAAATTCTGAAGGGAAAAAAAAAAACTTTGTATGAGTCTTGCGAAAGGCTGTTGCTTGATTAGTTCCTTGGCTAATGGTAATACATGGCATAGCGTAGGTCCCAGTGCAGAAGACTGCACTGCAAAGAGAGCTTTTCAAAGTAATTATCTGTAAAATGAGAAAAGTAATGTTCATCCCAAATTAATGGTGGTGTAGAACTGATCGCATTTATTTTTTTCAGAGACCATTAGCGAGCGTTGATAGCATTCCGGCAGTCATGAAGAAAGCTGTGTGCTGGTGGGGAGGGAGGATTGGTTCCTAATGAAAACCTTGCATGTCATGCTGGTATGCACAATGCAGAGGGGACAAAAGGTTATTTAAAAAAAAAAATAAATAAAAATCTTATCAGAAGTACTTTGACATTAGTCCTCAAGTAATTATTTTTATCCTTCAATAAGTGCATCTGCATGCTATTGTGCTAACACTGCTGCTTCTCTTGTTAATTATACTCTTTTAAGCTTGCTTCACAAGAATAATCTAGCAGCCCGAAATAATTAGTGCAGCTCAAATCAAATGTGGTAAGACTAAAACAAGCTTGATAACAAAAAAAAAAAAAGGCAAACCCCAACACTTAGGAAATCAGATGCCAAAACAAACACGCAAGCGGTGGTGTATCTGTGTACATACAAAAAAGGTACTTTCTGCATTACAGGCATTTAAAGAGTATTGAATGTTATTAAATGTAATGATACCTTGTTACAAACAAATAATGATACCTATTTTCTCTCCTTTCACCAAAGGGTTGTTACTAATTGGTCTCGCTGTTGGCTTCAGTGGCCACAAATTAACGTTAAGTGCATTTGCAGTTGTTTCCAACAACAGCTTCTAAACATAAGTCTTTCGTAGTTTTCTGTTACCGCTCGGTAAATTTGGTGGAGAAATAGGTCCTGGTTAATGTTATCTGCTTCTGCTAAAAGGTTTACAAGACAAGAACTAACAGGAGACTGATACCTTTTATGTCCTTTCACAAATGATATTTGGAGAGTTCTGTAATCAAAATAGTGTGCCAAATATTTCCTGGAATGATCAAACCAAACCCCAGAAGACCTTGAATCTTGCACAACCTCCTTTTCAATTGGTGAGATTTGTGGCATATAAGGTGATGATTAGGTGACATAGTTTTTCCAGTCTGTGGAATGTTTTTATTACTTTATTTAATAATTGTGGATATGGCAAAGTCTGGCTCCATTTTTTATGTCCTCTTTTTTTTGTTAAATCAGTTATTTCAATGGGGGAATTGATGATACCAGAATCGTGGTTTCCATCTGACAGGAAAAGCAGGCATGGTTTTGAATTATGGATGTTTTATTAATCTGTATTTTAAATCTCATTTTAGTTACTTAGTATGCAGGTCAGTGATGAAGCTCTCTTTCTGAGCCACAGACTTTGAAATCATAATCCTCCCTGCCTGCTTCTTTGCCGAGTAAGTCTCACTTGGAAATAGTAAACTAAGTTTGCCTTTCTTCAGGAATAGTTTCTTGTGAACCACGCAAAAATGAATAAATAGCAAATATAAGTTTATCAACTAGGATCTGTTGGATCCAAGCTGGATCCTTCAGTACCTGTGGCCGGGTCTGTGCCTTTCCCGGCAGCGGCGTCTGCTGGCCCGGTGCCGCCGGCTTCCTGCGGCTCCCCCTTCCCAGGAGCTGCCGCTGCTTTGGCGGTGCTGCGTACTGCCGCGGTGTGAAACGCAAAAGCACCAACAAGTAGTCCTGTAGAATATTGAAAACTCCCACTGAAGGGTTGGTGGTGTTGATTTGTGTGGATTGAAGCAGTGGAGGTGCCACTGTTCAGCTAAAACCCAGTTCTTTCCCCAATCCCGTCGTCTTAGTGGTGTGTTATTCCTTACCTTAAACATACTGGCTTTGCTGGAGCTGGATAAGTTACTATCTAAAAGCTGGTGGGTTTAAAAGAATGAGAAATGTTGTTTGTACAGTACAGGAAACTAATTTTTTAATTTTTTTTTAGTAGCCGACCATTAGTATTTGTTCAGCTTGTTTATATTTGGAATCATCTCTGAGTTTACAAAGTAAACTTATAAAGGATACTAAAACTGGTCTTCAGCCTAATTCTTTATTTGCTTTTATTGTTGGTTAATGGGCAGCCTGAGTTTATGATGTTGAAGGAGGGGAGAAGTCTGAAGTAGGAAATATTACTCAAATGAGCAAACTGCATTCTGTGGGTTTGGCCGTTTCCTAGTGCGGAGACATCACTAATAACCTTGAACGCAAATTTGCCGATTAAAATATGAGCTGGGCTTTTTCTTCTAGAAGTATATTGGCATAAGAGAACAGCGAACAGATTGTAGAAGGGAAGCTTACTCTTGGCTTTGTTGGTAAAACAATTCTATGGAGATATTTTTAAATTGCTGGATTTGGGACTTGCTTGAAGAAAATCCCTTAGGAGAACTGCTGTTCTTTCGGTTTTGTTGCAGTTCAGCATGTGGCACACTTAGTGGGGAAACTCATCCTTTGGGATATTTTTTCTCTTCCCTTCTCTCCCCATTCCATTTTGCTAAATTTTCTGTCTCCATATTGTGATGACCTTCCTCGTTTTCTTTTGGCAAAGTACCTCTGGATGTGGATTTCTCTCATACTTGAAGCTGAAGGAGCAAAGTAATACTCAGTACTTAACAAAATAAATATACTGGTGAAAGAGCCTCGGGGAGCAAGTGCTGGTCGTGCTCTTCCATCAGCGTGGCTTGGTCTCCTCAGTCTGCATTGAGACTCGAGTTGGCTTTTTCATGCCAGCGTATTTCTTTATATTCCTGGCAGAGAGAGTTCTTCAAAATTGGGAAATAAATCCAGGCTTGGTGATAACTGTGTGTGTGCGATGCAGATGCAGCTCCCGCTGGAGGACTGCATTGAAGCACCAGCTGTCTTTGACAGTCTCTGTAAATCCAAATAAGTAATGGCACGATTTAAAATGAAATGAAGGAAAGGGAATTAAATGTAAGGTCAGTTACCAACCTGGGACACGTGCAGGCCAGTATCACAGGAGATGACTGTCATGTTTTACTGCTCATCTATGATTTTTTTTTTTTTTTTGTTCTGTCCAGACTTGGAAGGATTTCTGCATTGGGGCTTGTTGACCCTTGACAAGGGTTGCTACTAAATTTTTCAGAATAACTGTGTTGTGTCTACATATAGTCTCTTTTTTACTCTTCTCTTTTCATTTTTTGAGACATCTGGCATAGCCACGGTCTCTTCTAGAGTAGCCTGTAGTGAGAAAGTGTCTGTGTTGCAGGGAGGCGGGTGTGGATTCATTCCTGCTTTGAATCGACTCACTTTGGTACTGACATTCCTTCTGCTTCCTTGCTTTGCTTTGCTGTGCTGTGCTGTCTTGCTTTTCTTGGCCTTTTTGTTTGCACACACATGTAATAGTTCTTAGGCTGTGCCCAAAAGGGCCGGCCTCCTGCTCTAGGTGCTGGTGGGCTGCTTCACTTTCCCAGCCTGGGGAGATGATCCAGTGGCTTGTCAGAAAAATCACTCATGACGCCAAGGTCATAGAATCATAGAATGGTTAGAGTTGGAAGGGACCTTAAAGACCATCTCGTTCCACCCCCCTGCCCTGGGCAGGGACACCTCCCACCAGCCCAGGGTGCTCCAAGCCCCGTCCAACCTGGCCTTGAACACCTCCAGGGATGGGGCAGCCACAGCTTCTCTGGGCAACCTGGGCCAGGGGCTCACCACCCTCACAGCAAAGAATTTCTTCCTAATATCTAATCTAAATCTCCCCTCTTCTGGTGTAAAACCATTCCCGCTCGTCCTGTGGCTCCCCTCCCTGATCAAGAGTCCCTCCCCAGCTTTCTTATAGACCCTTTAGGGACTGGAAGGCTGCTTATAAGGTCTCCCGGAGTCTTCTCTTCTCCAGATATGTAAGATACGTATGACAAGATGAGAACAGATCTAGAGAGGCAAAGGGACATCACTGTTACCCGACCTGGAGCTGTGGGAAAGGAAGGGACCTGGGTAGGATCCTTCTTAGCCTCCCTCACAGCATCTCTGGAGAGCTGGGGGCTCTTCTGATGAAAACTCATGGAAATTTTCTCTTGAAATCCCTGTGTTGGAACTCGATGTTTTCATGATCTACTAAGTATACCATGAGGAACGTCTTGTTGTCTCTCACATGTTTTGGCTAGCTGGTGTTCCTGTACACCTGAGCAGGCCAAGGCCACCGCTGGTAGAGTGGCTGGCAGCCCTGGTGAGAAGCAAAAGGAAACGGACGTGCTGCTGAGCACCGCGTACCTTTAGGTGAGGGGGGAGAAGAGGTGGAGAGCTGGTGGCAAGATGGACTTGTGTTCTTCCCCTTAACCTCTGCAGGCGTTGTCCTGCCTTCTCCTTCTGAAGCTGCTATTTGTGACACTCCCGGGACGCAGAGTCCTGCTCTCGGGGGGAGGTTTGGCTGCGGTGTAGCCACTGGTACTGCAGAAATGCATTTTCTTTTAACTTTTTTCTTCCCTCCTGCACCTTCCCCTACTTTTGGCTTTGTGGTTTGTTGTTTTTTGGGGTTTTTTTTTGTGCTCAGGGGCCAGCTCAGGATTGAATGAATTAAATTAAATTTGGTTCATGAGCCAGTTTCTGAAATGAGAATAAGTCAGCTTTAGAGTGCAAAGTGAAATAACTCCAGAAAAAAAATTGTTGATTGTAAGCATGTGTTTGGGTTGCTTTGCTTCAAGGAAATTGCTTGGGGGTGTTTTGGGTTGGTTGGTTTGTTGTTTTTTCTGGTGGCACAAACACAGAAACGCATCAAAGCGAGGGAAGGTGTATGCCGAGGGATGAGAACCGAACACGCACAACACCAAGTGAGCAAAGCCCTTGCGAAGTACAACGAGATGACCTCATTAGCAAGCGAGATTTTGCGGGAGAAGCTGCAAGCAGAGTCCACCTATGATTTAGGTCACCTAGACAATCTGTAAGAGTGAATTTGCGCAGTTTCAAATGCAGTAGGTTATTTCACTTTCAGTGTATCCCAACCTGGAAATTAAGGCATCTATTAAAGGAGTAACGTGCAATGTAGAATAGCAAATAAAAGCCGGTGTCCTCGTTTCCTTCACAGGATCTGCCCCTTAACTCTGTTTTTCAGAAGAACTTTAGTTCTGGTAGTGTTTAAACGTGAATCGAAGGTGATGTATTGATTTTGTTGTATCCTGCAGAAAGGATGAACAGCTCCATGGGAAGGTATATAATACTGCGGGCAGCACTTTGGTGCTTAAAATGAGCTCTCAGACTGTTAAACCAGTTGGGTTTTCGTTTGAAAAGTTAGTTATGAAGTAGATACGGTCCCCCTGTGAGGAAATACTGGGATAGCAGTGTGAACGCTGCTGGTTTTTGTATTCGGAATACTTGTGTGAATTTTTTTGGGGCGCATGTTTTAATGGATGATTTGAGTGTGTCGTATCTTGACTTTTTCTGTAACATCTGTTTTTTTCCCCCAGGATTTTTTTTTTTTAACAGGAAACAAGTTTTGCTGTTCGCTTTGGAAATGCAGGGATTCTTACACCAGTGTCTCAAAACTCTCGAGTAGCAATTTATTTTTTTTCCGGGCAGAGTCTCAGCTTTAGTACTTTTAAGTGGAGCTGTGAACTCCATCGAAAATCGTTTGCAGGTGGATTTGTAGTCAGGCTTTCTGGTGGGATTTTGGTCATCAGCTAGGAAAGAAAGCCGGATCGGAGGGTCAGGAATCTCCGGAAAGATGGCTCATGGGTCTGGAAGTGGGACCAGAAGGGTGGTCATACGATGGGAAGTGTCTCATGGGCCAAAAAAAAATAAATAAAAGCCTGGAAGTTAGGTCAATATAAAAAATAACTCAGACAATTGTAAAACTAGTAAAGTAGAAGTAATAGGGCTGTAACTATTAACCAAGAAATAAATGTTAAGAAATTTAAAGAGAATATAATTTGTAGTGGAAGTGTCCTTTATGGAGGGTTTCCATCCATGTTCATTAGAAATACCGAGTAAACAATTGCTTGGAGAGCCGTGCTGAATTTCAGCGTGTGTGTCCTTCAGAGTGAAAGTTGCGGAAGCGCTGATTGATCTGTTTGTGGTCCTCTGAGGAGATTTTGAGGAGTAATACAGGACTCGATTCTCTTGTTGTTTGAGGTATTTAAGTTGGGGGGGGGGGGAATCCTTTGGGAGTGAAAAAGTGAAATTGCCTCTTTTCTTTGCTACTTGGCAGTCCCTTTTCAATGTGTTTGCTTTGAAATTCAAGCTGGAGTTTGCATTCATGTTTATTTTGGGTCCCGGAGTGTTTCTGAGGTGCCTTTAAAGAGGCTGGATCCTGTTCTCTGCCCCATGGAAGAGTTTCTGCTCGGGTGCCCTGCTGGCTCAGGAGATGCCCGCAGGCGAGGAGAGCAGGAGGAGAGGGATGACATTAGTGTGCAGATTGGAAGACAGCCTTTTTCTAAAAATACAGCGTTATTTTTCCTGTAAACTGGCTGATGCGGAGAGGGGTTTTTAGATGAGCTATTTTTAAGAGATAATGTCATTATGAGGATGTCATTATGTGTTGCAAGAGTTTTAATATAAACTGTTTACATACTGATCTTGTTGTAAATTAAGCTGTTTTTTCCTTATCTTCAACAGGCAGCCAGATAAACTAGTGGTGGTTTGGACAAGAAGAAGCCGAAGAAAATCCTCTAAGGTTAGTTGATTGCTTAGTAAGTTCCAATTTCAGTGACAAGCACGGTCAGCTGTTTGAGGGACTGGTTTCTAGAGTGCGGGGAGCAGCCAAATAAATGAGAAATGTTTTAATTATTTTTCTTCTCTTTTTAACTCAGATTAGCCGTAAAGTTCAGAATAAGCTGTTGCTGTCAACGCTAACTTATGGAAACACTTAACTGATTTCAGCTTTGGTTATTTGTTTAGCAGAATTGTATTGTCATCAGTTCAATTTTAGTTGTTAATTGCTAGACCTAATTAGAAAGGAGAATCTGTTTCACTACAAGTGTATTAAACATAATAAGAAAAGTAATGAATCTGACATCACTGCAATAGCAAGATAAAGTCTGAGTAAGAGGCTGTTTCACAACTAGGAAATACTACAAATGAAAAAGAATAAATGCAGGCTCTTTCAGCCAATAGCATGTATTTGAATTAAATTTTAACATTTTCCTTCCACAAACGCTCTGAGGAAGCAGGTGAATTTGTGTTTTATGGCTAATGGCTCGGTAGCCAGAGGAAGGGGAAGCTTCAGGTGAAGTCTGTTCAGTGTTTGGGCGTTCATAAAGTTTGTCTTGAATGCAGTTGAGTTTTTTGATGTGCAAGTTTGCGAGCAGAGTAGCCCTCTCTTCCGTGAGGTTCACCTTACTTTTCTTCCTGCACTAAGAAATCTGAAAGCCTTATGAGATCACTGTCTCTTTGTTAAACGGTGCTCGGTTTGTCTAGACTGCTGAATTTTACTGCTCCGGCAGTAAGATGCAGTTAGCCTCTGCGGAGCCTCCTTTGGGTCTGGGCTGAAGGGAAAGGCGAGACAGTCTGGGTGCGTGGCTTGGTTTCCATGGAAAATAAAGCTTAAAAAAACCCTACAGCACGCTCCATTTACACTGAGATTGAAACAAATGGCAAGCATTTCTAAACCTCTGCAGTGTCTAATATGATGATGTCTTCTACAGTATTGTATTATTGACTAATAAGAGTAAAATCTTGTGTCAGTCTCAACAGTCAGTTGTTCCTGGGGAGGTGGGAAGCCAATTTCATGCATACAGCAGGCAAGCAAAGGTCTTTAGATCCTGGCGGTATTGCAGGATTTCTTTTGTTGCCTTGTGTCCTCTGGCTTAGGGCTGTCCCCCATCTGCCCAAAAGCTTGAGAAGGGTGACAGGAATGAGCTGGGGAAGAGAAGTGTCCCAACCACTAGGCAGGTTTGCAGGGCGAGGGAGTGCGTGCTGGTGTCCTCCCTTCCCAGGAGCATCTCCTCTTCAAGATAACTCATTCCCTCTCCACACAGCCTTTGCCTCTTACCTTGGTTGGGCTTATGGCAAGTGGTCTTGTCCAGAGGGCAAATTTTGGAACTCGTCCTTTTAATACTTTTTTAACACTTCAGTTAAGTATAGATGGTCTAAGCTCCTTTGTTTGGTGTATGCATGTAACTCGAAATGATGCTTCTAAGAACTCTGGGATGGTGGAGAGAGGGCACCCACGATAGAGAAGATAGCTTGAAATAATTATATGTTGAAGAACTTAAATGTTTAGAAAATGTCATATACAGTTTCCTACCCTACTCAGGAGAACCTTGGGTTTTTTTTTTTACTGGAACTCTTTTTCTGTCGTGCATATTTGCTGTATTTTGTCCTTTAACTTGATCTAAGCTATTCTAAGCTGTTTTATCTAAAGGCTGGTTAGTGACTGAAAGTGACTGCACAACCAGATGCCTACTGCAGTGTGTGCATCCTAAATGCTGCTTTAGGGTACGAAAACCCAAAGGTTTTGCCTGGTGAGTAAACAAGGGTGTGAACTTAGTCTGGCACCTTTTCCAAGATAACTGCTCCTGTTCCATGTTCGTGCTCTTCAGCAAAGCCAGTCAGCCTCTTTTGTTGAAGGATAAACTAGCTCAAGTTACCCTGAATTCGTAGCATGGTGTGTAAATGTGTGTGTGTGTGTGTATATAGGCAACAACCGCTGATGTATGGTGTCTGTTGTAGCTTACCCTGTTCTATTTTCATTTTGTTTAATTTCTGTAGAACGGAGAGAGAAAAGATAATATGGAGCCGTACATTCAATGCTTCCACAAGCACTGTAACCCTAAAAAGCTTGGTGAAAAGCAGGGTATTTGTCCACGACTGACTGGTTGGTTGAGATTCAGAGTATGTTCGGAAACAGAAGCCCTAACAAAAGTCCGGCAGGGCTTTGTGAAGCGATGGGTTTCTGCCTGCGGTGTTAGGGGCATGGTGCTGTGGGTTCCAATGGCAACACTTCACTGAGGCAAGAGGATTTTCTGACACTAGCTCAGCTTTTTGGGCCTGAAGGTTTTTCAGGTGGACCATACATTTCCAGGGTATGTCCTCCCATGAGTGTCTTCTCTTTTGGTCACCAGGCAGTAGAAGCAACTCTTGGATAAACTGACAGATTTACCTGAGACTCAGAAGTGTCTTTTGCTAACTCATTAATTCATGCTCACTAAGAGGCTGGGTGGCCCTGAGGCCTGGGCAGAGGATAGAGTTAATTTTAGAGCTTAGGTAGTTAATATGATTTGAGCTGTTTGGGTCCAAGACTGTAGATCAATAAATGTTCTTGATCTCTTAGTCATCCTGCCAGTAAAATACTTTATTCAACATATTTGTTCCATCTAATTGCTTTCTTGGAAGCAAGTCAAATGAATATTTCCTCTTATTTTATTTTTGATGGACACTGAGCACAAAGCATTAATAATTTTCTGTTTTTCAACTTCTTTGAGAAGGAGGAAGAGAGGGATGTGGTCTTACCTTACTGTAAAGATGTTGTAAAGACTTCTTTGGAGGTTATGATTTCTTTTCTGAACTTGTCACATACTTGGGGAGAATGCTATGTTCGTTCACAGAACGGTTGAGGTTGGAGGGCCTCTGGAGGTCGTCTGGTCTAACCCCTCCGCTTAAGCATAGGGCCACCTACACGTGGTTGTCCAGGACTGTGTCCAGACAGCTTTTGAACATCTCCAAGGATGGAGACTCCACAGCCTCTCAGGGCAACTTGTGCCAGTGCTCAGTCACCCTCACGGTGAAAAAGTGTTTCTTCGTGTTCAGAGGCGATGTCCTGTTTCACTTCGTGCCCACTGCCTCTGGTCCTGTCACTGGGCACCACTGAAGGGAGCCTGACTCTGTCTTCTTTGCACCCTCCCTTCAGGTCTATATACATCTATAAGATCCCCCCTGAGCCTTCTCTTCTCCAGGCCAAACGGTCCCAGCTCTCTCAGCTTTTCCTCCTATGAGAGATGATCCAGTCCCTTAAACACTTCCATGGCTCTTTGCTGGACTCTCTCCAGCAGCTCCGTGTCTCTCTTGTACTGGGAAAGTACAAGAGATATGTCATCAAAAAATAGGGTGCATCTTGAAAGATGGTATGATGGTGCTATGGACATATACTGAAACTGGCCTGCTTAACTAATGTAATCTTACGATACCGTTGGGCTGAAAGTTGAGTTCTTGATGTCCTTTGAAGCCCTTATTTTTGTGGTTTTCTATGATTTTGGTATGCCTTCTGGCTCACACACTTTCTTTCCAAGTAAACTACTAGAGTGATCCCTCAAGTAGAAGAAATCATGGGAGACATCATGTGCAGGAGTCTGAATATTTTTTGTTTTTCCTGAGGGAAACGTAGACTAGGAGATGCAGATATGTTAAATTAAAGTAAGTTTTAAAGTGTTGCAAATGAACAGCAATAACCATTTAGAACGAGCAGTCTGATGGATGGATACAGGACTATAAATGCATCCAGCAGTTACTGACCTTAATGCAGATTTAAGTTGCTTGCAGCTCTGTTCTGGGATCCCCTCTCTCTCCACAAGTCTGATTTTGATGCTTTTCAAGAGGTGTGTCAAGACGAGATGGCTCTGTATAGCTGCGCACCTTCATCGCGTGTGCCAGGAGTTTACAGAAGACGGTGATTTGCAGTCTTGCTATATTTGGCAGAATTACTGAGCAATTCTAGAACCAAAATGAACTTTCAGCTTTGGGGGGGGGTAGTCACCAATCTGCTGGTGCAAATGTTGTCTGTCTTCAAAAGCAGGTAGGTGGGGCTTGCCACAACTTTTCAAACCTCACTTAGATGGTTACCAACATCCGTAGTTTGCAGAAGGTGGAGCTTGTAGCAACGGACTTGCTTAATTCTTCCTCTTCAGTACCCTGTCACGCTGGCCTGTTTTCCCCAGGTTTTCAGACCCTGCGCTTCAGGACATGCCTTTTTTTTTTTTTTCCCTCCCTGAGTGGGCGAGGAAAGTCTTTGTTCTCGTGTAGAACAAGGGAAAAATGTGTTGTGAATATGTTTACCTTCATTTCACTGAGATGCTCTCCCATTTCCAGGCTTTGAACTAAGAAATTTCAGTTTGAAAAGAGATGCTGCCGTGATGTCAAGGAGGTACTTTTCTGCTAGTCCTGTGAACACACATACAAGCTTATGGTTGAATTATACACCTCTGAAGAATCAAATTTGCACTTGCTTATGAGAGCCCGACAGAATTATTCTTCAAAGATCCTTTTTGTATCAAAGCTGAAAGAAGGTGTCTTGCCTGTGATTTTAGCACTTCTGCTGCAGGTTTATTGAAAACTGTTTAAACAGAGAGGAGAAGGAACAATGTTGGGGACGGAGAAAAGACTTCAGCGGTAAAAGCAGAGTCAGAGAAGCAGAGGGACAGGGAGTAAAAAGGATCTATATGTAGGGAGTAAAAAGGATTCCTTGTTGTCCACAACAGCAGCCCGCCGAACTGTTTTACGAGGATATGCCATCAATAAAGCAGCAGTTGGGTCACCTGTTTTTTGCTGTCCCTTGCAATCTGTTGCCTACTGCCAGCCCTGTTTGTCACTACCAGCTTCTTCACTGACCGGAGTTACGAAGGCATGTTGTGACTCTGACGTGCCAACGACTGCCCGAGACCAGCGCGGTTCGGTAACAGCACTCCGGGGGCTTCCCGCTTTGTTAGTAAAGTAAAGAAATTGCGTTGGGTTGCAAATGCAAGCGGTCAAAATTAGGATTCTAATGGTCAGCGCATACCCTTCTAGGCATATGATATAGTCTTTAATAAGGCAACTGCAAATGTGTGTTCTTACAGCATTGCCGCCTCGTTAAGCAGACAGTGGTTAGGGAGAGCACGAGGACTGAGCAGTGAGCGGAACTGCTTAATCAATAAAGAAATTGGAGGTTCTTTGTTAAAGAAGGTGTAGGACGAGAACAGAAAAAACTGCCTCGCTGTTACGTGGTTAAATACTGCCTTGGGGAAGTCAGTTTTGTCCCAACCTCATCTACAAAGTTCCTGACTGAGGCTAGATAGAGTATTAAAACGAGATTTGCTGTAGCTTTCCATTTAGTGGGTGTCTGGAGCGTGGGGACTGACTTGCAGCAGTCTTGAGCAGCCGTTATTGCACTTGAAGTGAAAAAAGTCTGCTTTGGAAAACAAAACAAAAGGTTTTTGCATGCTGAATCCCTATAAAGTAAGATCCTGGCTGATTTAAGCAGACCATGCGAAATTAGTGGAAACCGGCTATGCTTTCGCTGCTTGTAAATTGGGGACCGTAATACCCTTCTTTTTTCCAGGGATCCCAGGAAGTTAAATTTTGATGTTCTGAGGTGCAGTGATGGATGTCCCAGAAAACTATGACAAAAATAAATCTGCATTCAGTTTTGTTTGTTTGTTTTAAAGAAAAGAAGCCAAGTAGATTAAGGCCAGAAACTGCTTGATGAGTGGGCGAAGAGACTCTTTATCCGAGCATCAGCTATCGTGGGCAGTGAATAAGGCAAGGTTTGGTGAAAGACGTAGCATGAATCATGCATTTAAGGACTATGTCATGAATGTGTATGTGTGAAATTAAGTATGAACAGCTAGCCCAGTGCTAGGGACTCTGTTTCCTAGTGAAGACGAGGTTTTGCTCATTTTCCAAGCTTAGCAGTCTTTCTGTAGCTTTTCAGCAGTAATATATGGGTGCATAATTACAGTTGTAACCCATGTGCGTGCTGATGAACTGAAGATGTTCATGGGAAGACCTGTGGGAATCCGCTCGTTTCCTCATCTCCTGTTGATGAACACGGGCAGCAGTGGGTTGAACGAAGGCTGCCTGGCGTTTCCAGGGTTTCCAGCTTTCTTCTTTGGCACGTGCTGGGTTTTTTGGACCGCATCCCAGGGCGGTAGTGCGATGGGAGCGTTGTTCTGGTGCCCAGACTCTTTTAACTGGAGGGCCAAGCACAGTGATTTCAAGATGATCATGGGGATGCAAGCTGTAGTCTGGAGTACGGTCTTTAATTTGTCTCCTCCCTCTGTGATACTGAGCTATGGTGCAGAAGAAGAAGCCATCCACAAACTGCCAGTTGAGGTTCCCTTTGGTGTGGGGGAATGGGCAGCTTTTCCCAGTCCATTCCTTTTCCAGCAGGTCCGTTAGTGGCTGAATCGTACTGACCTCTGGCTGTCGCCAGATGATGTATGGCTTTGGTGGCCTTCATCACGTAGAGCAAATCAGTCTTCACAAGCCACGCTGCTGGCGGGGAGGCACCGGGTGAAGGGTCTGGCTGCTTAATGTCAGCTCCTCCTCTTTGAGTTGTTAATTATTTTATTTTTCTCTTCCTGTCTAAGCGTTCTGCCTGGACAGCAGTGAAGAAGAGGGACTGTCCCTACAGGCTGAGCTGCCCTAAGCACTGCTGGAGCCAGTTGAGCTCCTGCTTGGCTCTTGTGCCCTGAACTGCCTGTCGCAGAGACGAGTAGCAGAGCTGCTCTGATCGTAGGCAGTTGGCAAAACTTCTCTCAGGGCAAGGACAGCAGCAGCTCGCTGGCTCACAGTGATGCTACTCTTGGGGCTGCGGGTGAGGAATAATGGTAGGTCTGGTTTGGACTTTCGCTTTTAAAAAAGACAATATTGAGGGCTTGGCTATAGGAACATATTTTTGATTCATAAATATAAACTGTTTATAGTTTGCAGCAGGCTTAAGATATTGTGATCAGCTCTAGGATCTTACAGGAAAGTAACCTGCACTTACCCTGCACAGCAGAGGCAGGATGAGGCGAGGTGGTGGTGGTGAAGAAGGGAGAAAGCAGATGAGCAGCGTAAAGCATCTGGAAGGGAAGGCTCTTGAAATAATGTAATATTTGGTTTTGAAGAGTGAGGAAAGGGATTTTATTTTTTTTTTTGTAGAGCCAAGAGTGTAAGCAGTGGTAGGTAGCGTTGGTAGTGATAAGGATGGCATGGGTGCCAGGTCATGAAGTCCCCTACATACAGGGGCTGGGGATGTGGCTTCCATAGTGTGCTTTAGTTAGCTGGTTTGCCCGCATCTGCCTTATCTTCTTCATGATGAAGTGACAAACAGCTGGTGGTGGCGTTCATTAACTTCATGTCTGAAACTAAAGTTCCTGATTTGGGCCCGTCTTCAACTTTATCTTTTTTTTTTATTTAGATGTAAAAGATTGTTCTGTTCATATTCTGTAATCTAGACAGCTGAGCAGTGACTGTAAGGGAAGGTTTATGTTCAGTCTCATGTTTTTGTTTGGTTGTTCCCCCCCTCAAAAATTGGCAAAAAAAAATCTGGTATAGGTTTGGTAGGTTTTTTGGGTTTGCTACCTTCCCCCTCCTCCCCGTAGGAGGATGACACTGGATTTATAAATGTTTATACACATTCTGATAGTACAGAGAATTGATAGTAACTTGTTTTTTTTAGATTGGAGCAGAGCGCTTCAAAAATAAGTGGTTATAAAATTACCTGGTTTGTTCCAAGTTTCGCAGAAATGTATTTGTATTTTGGAAAGCTGTGCAATGTCATCATCTTCTCCAGCACTTCTGTTAATTGCTGTCATCCCAAAGTTTGCCTGCAGAGTGGGAGGTGGTTTCCTCTGGTGAAGGTCAGTCCCTGGTGGGTAATTGTAAGGAAAAGGGGCGTAGCAAAGGTGAGCTAGTCTCATCTTCTTTTGTTCAATGTGTTGTTATATGTTGGACTGGATAGAGCTGCTTTATAGTCTTCTGTAATGTTTCACCAGTTGGTACGAGAGTTTCAGCAGTGCCGGCAAATGTTACTTTTAGGACTAAGCCTGCTCTGTGCTTTCCGGCAGAAACTACTGGAGAACAAGACTTGAGTTCGTCCAGCCTGTGCATGAGGCGAGAGAGGTGCGTGGGACTTTGCTGCTTCACGCAATCAAAAAGCGGACGCTTACCAAGAGTGGAGAGACTGTACCTTCCTGATAATAGCTTAAGTGTTACTAAATGTTGAGAATTTGCCCAAACATCAGAGCTCTCTCTTTGTGTTTGAAATTATTGAAGGCTGTTTTATAACAGATTCAGTATTTTCAGGAGTGTTTCACTAATTTTGGGTACAGTTTTTAAGCCCTGTGTATTGTACGTGCGTTATCATATGGAGCGCTGGACATTTTAATTATCTGGCCCTGTAAGTTGCTGATTTCGATCTATTTTTAAGCATTCTTTCTTTCTCATTGGAACCAGAGGCCAAAACTGCGGAGGTATCAAGTCTGTCTTTCCAGTTCATGCAGAGAACAGCTGTGATGTTCACAACGTCGCAAAGAGGAGATTGCAAAGCAGGCGGTTTGGGTCGTTTCAGAGAGAAAACTGGGGAAAGATCTCAAAACTGGGTAGCCTGAAGCGCTTGTGCGAGTCCGTAAGCTCACCTCCACGTCCTTCCTTAAACAGCTTTCTTCCTCTTAACAGCCATCGGGTTTGTGCCAGAGCAATGCCGTAGGGTGGACAATGTAATTCACTCTATTTATAGGGCGTTTCAGCAACCCCTCCTGTAGCTCCTGTTTCCTGATTTAAGAGCTTTCATGCTACGGCGTCTCCTCTCGTTTTCCACCGGCAGAAAAAGGAAGGAGTGGAGTTTCTCCTTGAAATGCAACAGAGCGTTTCTGCTTCTCTTGCCAGGCCGTGGCTCTCGTCCCTTGGATTTCGGAGACGGGCCCAGGGAGGGGAGGGCTGTGGGTGAGGCACCCGCTGCCAGCGGGCACTTCTGCTCCCCTCATTCTCTCACCTTGGCTTCAGAGACAAGGGGAGATGGCTAGTGAAGACTAGGAGGAGAGGAGAGGGGGGGAAAAAAACGGGTCTAGAAGGCACAACCCAGTGGGAAATGGAGTTAGAGGTGAGGATTAGGGTGGAAGTGAACTGTGCAGACGCAGTGCCTTGCCTCGGCTCAGCCCTGGCAGCAGTCGTCCGTCCGGGAGTGTTGGCAGTTCTGCTGCGCAGAGGTGGCCCGTTCCAGCTCGCATCTCAAAGTCAAGTCTTACAGTTTGGGAATTCAAAAGGATTTTTGACGCAGGCCAGATGTAACTTCAAGGAACTGCAATACAGAGGTCCCCAACATGAGGAATATTGTGCTCGAATAACACTCTCCACGTTAATTTTAAATTATTACCATTGTTAGCTCTTCCTCTGTGTTTCCCCACCTTTGCTTTCCCCTTTCCCTTTCTCCTTCCCAAGGACCCAGCTGTAGTTGTGATGTTATCTCTTTCTGTCACGCTGGTTGTACGGTACTGTGTTTATTTTTCAAAGCCAAAGGAGGATTTAATAACACGCAGCTGATCACAGAAACAGCTTTGCTTTAAAAGCTCATTAGCTAGGGCTTGTCTCCTGGTTGTTGCTTTTGGTGACATGCCTGTCACAGGGACAGAAAATCATATATATCCGCGTGTGTGTGTTCATTGTATCTCTCTAACTCTCCTGGTGGGAGGCAGTGCTGATAAAGGGCTTGAAGTTAAAGCTTTGCCTGCACCAGTGAATGCTCATTTTCCAGTTTGTTTTATAAATAGAACCAAGTGATCCTCAGCTGCGCAGGCTGTCAGCGCCTGGACCTTGGACAATGAAAGCTGGACATAATTGTCAGCATTGGCCAAAACCAGCAGGAAAGCTCAGGTTCCAGACACGCCACGAGCTCTTACTGGTTTTGTGAAAATTGGTATCTGGAAAGAGGATGGAGTTGCCCCTGTGGAGGAGAAGTTGTTTTATCTTACAAGGTGCTACATGAGGACAGGCGTGCTGGCAGGTCAGCGCGTGCCTGGCGCTGGATCACTGCCTCGTGCCTGCTGAATATCCCCATGGGATGAGCTGGGAACGATGCGGGGGACTGTGGGTCCCGGGGAAGGGAGAGACACAAAGCTGGAGCTCAGATGGCCATGGTGGGGATGATGATGACTGTGGTGTGTTTTGCTGCTCGCAAAACATCTTTTTCTTAGCTTTACTCTGTGAATGTGTTTTCTATAAACAGCATTGTTTTCTCAGTTACTCAGAAATTCATCCAGGCTTGCTTTAGAATGATGAGATTAGCATGAGATGCGTGGAATTAAACATAGCAGGCATTGAATTCTTTCAAATTGCTCTTTTTTAATGCCTTTTTTCAGATGCCCCAAGTCATGTCATTTAAGTTTATTCTGCAAGTATGAAGCATAGAAACTTACTGAAATTTCCAATCTAATTAGGTGTCTCGGGGAGCTGGGGTTTTAAGCAGAGCACCAAAGGTGGAAACACTTGTGATAAAACCACAGGAGGGCTGGCAATATTCCACAAGAAAATAAAAATAACAGAATGGGAATGAGTGCTGTGCGTGCGGAGATGCGCAGGCAGGTAGGGCTCTTCGGTGGCTGCACGGGCTGGATTCTGCCGGCAGCTTCCCCATTACTCAGCTTCACGTCTCTTCCCAATTTTTCTGCCTCTCCCTTCGTCCTTCCTCTCCTTGCCCCTGCTGCCTTAGCAGTTATTGTCACCTGTAGTTAATCCGCAGGCCGCTGTGAGGGTTGAGGGATTAAGAGTGAGTCTGCTGGCGGTCCCTGTGATACTGCGGGCGCCGGCGAAAGCCGGGCTGAAGGCGCAGAGGGCTCATGAAGCAGCCGGCACGTGTGACTGCGCTGAACCTGGCATCTGGAGTACATCCCGCTTCCAGCACGGAGTTATTGCCTCGGTGTGATTGAATGGGACTGTTTCACCATCTCTGTCTCTCCCATTTCGGTATAGCGAAGCCACGTTTAAAGTTGCCCAGGTTACCTTAGGGTACCTGAGAACCCGAGGTACAAGTCCTAATCACCTTATTATAGCAAAAATTTCTTCTAATAGGCAGTCTTCCTCAAGTTCTCAGTGTTGGAAGGAGTGTAAAACTGCAATGAGTGATGCTCTAGAATGAAGGAAAAAAAAAAAAAAGAAAAAAAGCCCAGTTAATTGGCTTAAGATAACAGTAAATAGATTGTACACTCGTGCCTGATAAAACCTTCCACACATCTTTAAGGACCCCCATGCTGCTCAGCAGTCCCTCCTGCATCGGCATCCCTCCCTCATTTCTCTTACAGCATCACAAAATGGATTAAGTTGAGCTCGGAAAAAAACATATTTATTCCAAAACAGAAATGCTATCACATGGTGTTTTTTCAGGACTAGCTATTAAAATGTAAACACAGACCATACGTCGATCCAAATTGATACTCAAAGGTGGACAAGCTCTGTCTGTTCTAGTGTGTTTTTATTGTTGTCTTTGCTAGGTGTAGGTACCCCAGCGTATTAATGCTTAAGAATTTAAATGTTTTGGTAGCATTTAACCTGTATTATAAATCATTGCTTTGTGTGGGTTTTTTCTTAAAGAAAAATGTTTCTTTGCTCTCTTGAGGTCTAAACATAGTTAAGCCTGCGCTATGTGCGGTACTCACCAAGTATTCTTTAAATAAAAGCATTCCCTCATCTGGATAAAAACAAAATAAGGCTCATCTTGCTACAGAAGCTCTGGCCTTTCGACTTGCTTTGTGGAAGGCTGTGAGTGCCCTGACCTGTGCTACGTACTTAAAAATAGAGTTTAGGACCCTGTGAGGAACAGCTTTAGCTCGGTGGGGAAAAAAAAAAAAAAGAAGCCTGCTAATGGTCTGAGTTTCCTTACTCTCATTCTTAATGATGTCCTTAATAGCACTCAGTAGAATTGTAGGTTTAAGAACGCAGCCTTTTTGGAGTCAGTGACGTGTTACTGCTACCTGCCTGCGCTGGGTCCCGTGGGACTTGTCAGCACTTTTATAATGGATTTAGGACAACTGTTTCTTTTCTTCCTTTAGGCTCATAGCTGGCAGCCTGGCATCAAGAACCCCTACCGTGGGGTGGTGGTATGGCCTGTTCCTGAAAACGTTGAAATTACTGTGACGCTCTTTAAGGTATGTTGGGTTTGTTTGTTTTTTTTTTTTAGCATAATCTTTTCTATTTCATAAACAGCACAGGAAAAATTCTGGTTGGTAATGTCAGATTGTAATCACAAGGCCTACTCTTGCTGGGTTTAAATTGTTAACTGCACAACATTACGTCCCCACCTTAAAGCCGGGAGAGAAGGATGGGCTGTTCCCTGCCAAAACTTACTTTTGTAGTTTAGTTAACACACCGAAATATCCTATTGAGCTGATTATGGCGAGTCATTGGCATAGAATTTAGTACATGTGTAACTGCGCACGTAGTACATGTGTAAGGGCTTAGCGTGGGTTATAGTCTGGTTGGTTTTCTTTAAATACTGTAAGCCAGAAGTTGTCAAAACACAGCCGTTTCTAGACTTCCTTCTTCAGTTGCAGTGCAGTGACCCTATTTCGTATGCTATTGACTACCAAACAGACTCCAGCTCTTAATTTCGCAGTATTTAGTATGCCACACAAACATCACAGTACTTATGTGATTGCAATCGTAGGAGTGGCTGTGGAGTATTTGAGTAGTACAGAGAATTATAACATTTTACAGGGGATTTTTTTATTTTTTAGGAACTGGGTGTGTTCTATTAAAAAAGCAGCTTATTTGTGTGGCTGCGAAGCAGGAGGAGAAATTGATGGTTACGCTCAAACGTATTTCCCAAATATCGTTGGGCAAAGCTCTTTCTGCAGAAAGATAAACAATGCAGCTTGGCATGTGTGACAGTGGAGGAGGTTGCCCGGGAGGCTGCAGATTTCTGGGATTTTCATTCCATTAGTTCTTTCTTGTTCTTTACTCTGGTGTCTCCAGCTACAGTCTGGTTGTTCCTATTTATAATTACTCCCTTTACAGCTTAGGGCAACAGTAAGATACACTTTTCTAATTAGTAATATTTCTATTTCTTTGTCTTGGGGACTTCCCTGGATAACTGCTTAGAAGTGGTTTCTGGGTAGCCTTAGAACGTGAATTTATTACTTGGTTCATTAAGCCTAAAAGGGGGTTTCTCGCCTTTTTTTTTTTTTGTGTCCTTGGGATCAGCAGTGAACAGAAACTTCCCAGGTTGCCAGTGATGGTAACTATCATAAATTTGTCTCTCTTCTTAGTGGACACGTAGTCTTCAACTGAGGTTCAAAAGTTCACTTTTGGAAAAAATTGCTTGCCTTTGCATGCTTCGTGGGTCTCCACTTGGATTAAGGAGTTTAACACCATTATGTGACTACGCTGCATGTCTATAATCTGAATACGGCGATGTAACTCAGCAAATGTCACTTAATATTTTCAACATCTAAAGTGAAGCAGAAATGTACGCAATTATTGCTTGTATACACGATAACATGTTACACGAAGAATGAGGAATTAAGTTTCTTTTGGGTGCAGCTCTGTGATGCTGTGGCTTTGGAGTAGGAGTGTCTCCCAGCCTTCTCCTGCCATCCCACTCTACCTTTTTATTCCTACCTCCACCGCTTCAGGGCTGTATCTTATAGTCCAGCACAACAAACTTGTAGTTGTGCCACTGAAAGTGAGCATGAGGGTTAGGACCAGGGAGAGAGGGGCCTCTGGAGCCGGAGTTGGGTATTACTACAACCTTAATTTTACCCAGTACTGTGACTCTGCGGGTAGGTCTGTTCGCTGGACTGCCTCCTCCTTTTTATGTAACGCCGCTCTTATTGATCCTCTGGCCAAACCCACCTTTTTCTCTATAAGGATATGCCGGTGTGGTACAGAGCAGCGCGCTTTGCGCAAGCTGGGTGATGCGGCAGGAGCACTGTACCCGTGCGAGCCCAGCAGCCCGCCTGGATGGATGAGGCGCCAGTGGTACATGATTGCAGGCGGACTATGGTGTGCCCAGTCCTCCGATGGCTCTGGCTCAGCGCTACAGCAGTGCTTCAGCTGTAGCGTGGGATATGTCCTAACACCTGGAGAGCTGACATTTCTGTAACTGGTATGTTCTGGGCAAAGACGGTCAAAAAAACCTAGTTATTTTTTGCACAGCTGATGCATTGGCTGGTCAGTGCTGGAGTAGTGGGAGGGGAAGTATGTAACAGCACGCTGCAGCAGCCTTTTTGGGAGCTGGCTTACAAGTCAGGTATTTATGTCGGTCCTTCCTCTGGAAGGAGGGAGGCGAAAACACTGAAAGCAGTAAAGCTCAGAAAAAGAAGAGGCTTATCTGTCACAGAATCACAGAATAGCAGGGGTTGGAAGGGACCTCTGGGGATCCTCTAGTCCAACCCCCTGCCACAGCAGGGTCACCTCCAGCAGGTTGCACAGGACAGCATCCAAGTGGGGTTTGAATATCTCTGGAGAAGGAGACTCCACAGCCTCTCAGGGCAGCCCGTGCAGTGCTCTGCCACCCTCAAAATAGGAGTTTTTCCTCGTGTTGAGGTGGAATTTCCTGTGTTCCAGTTTGTGCCCATTGCCCCTTGTCCTGTCGCTGGGCACCACTGGAAAGAGTCTGGCCCCATCCTCTTGCCACCCGCCCTGCAGATATTGATCAGCATTGATGAGATCCCCTCTCAGCCTTCTCTTCTCCAGGTTGAACAGCCCCAGGGCTCTCAGCCTTTCCTCAGCAGAGAGATGCTCCAGGCCCTCAATCATCTTTGCAGCCCTCCACTGGGCTCTCTCCAGCAGTTCCCTGTCTTTCTTGAACTGGGCAGCCCAGAACTGGACACAGTACTCCAGATGTGGCCTCACCAGGGCAGAGTAGAGGAGGGGGATGACCTCGCTTGACCTGCTGGCCACGCTCTTTTTAATGTGCCCCAGGAGACCATTGGCCTTCTTGGCCACCAGGGCACATTGCTGGCTCATGGTCACCCTGTTGTCCCCCAGGACTCCCAGGTCCCTTTCCACAGAGCTGCTCTCCAGGAGGTCAGACCCCAACCTGTACTGGTGCACGGGGTTATTCCTCCCCAGATGCAGTACCCTACACTGCCCTGAAGTCCCTTTAGGAGCCACTCCCCTGTGAAGGAGAGAGACTGCTGAAGGTTCAGCACTCTGCAGGAAGTACACTTCGCGTGGCCGTGTTTAACAACGAGTAGTTGTCCTCTTCCATCACGACCCGAGAAGCTAAGGGAAGCTGCTGGCTCCACAGCCGCGCTGGCAGAGCCCGCTGACGGGAGCGGGTTGCTCCGTCAGAGCTTTGTAGCAATCACAGATAACAAATTAGCGCAGTGGTGCTGTTTGAAATAGAAGTGCGGGGAAGGGAAGGAGCCGGCTCCAGAATAGACAGCTACGTGTTTAGGGAAATAATTCACGTAGTAGTGGCTGTGCATTTGTAAGTGGGTGTTGAAACGTGTTGCTGGTAGGATTAGGAGATAAGTCGAGGTTTCAAGTGCTGATGAGAATGTTAAGGATATCCTCTCCAGTAGTCACCCGTGGACACTTGAGAGCTGGCTAGCAAAGTGCCTGTGATCAGTCAACAGACAAGATATTTTGCATTATCGGCACATCCTTATTTTGGGTGTGAGCTTGTTTCCAACAATATATTTGTAATTCTTAGGCAAGCAGAGCTAAGCGTTGAAGAGACTATAACCTCCAGTTAGAAAACTTTCATTTCAAAGAAATGAAAACTTTTTTTTTTTCATTTCACTTTGTTCTGGGCTGCTGGTAAAATTTCATAAGCCTCTGGAGTCATGTGGAGAAAAGCGTCGAATGAGTATATTGATTCAGCTTCCCTTGAGTAGCTCTAGCTCCTGCCCATCCAGCTGGGTGAAGTGCTAATTACATTAATTTTTAAAGTTCCATCTGTTCTGAAAGTTTAACTTTTTCTTTTGCCGTGCTCTGTGTTGATGTTTGGTTATGCCTTGGGTTTTTCTACCAAAATGGGGAGAAGGAAGCATTGGGAAACAATAAGCCGATTGTGCATTTTGAGTCTGTGATTTGTAGTGCTTTCATGGAAAGATCCCCAAATGCTAGAAAAGCTAGCTGAATTCCAATTTTTTTTGTTGTTTCCATGGTTGCACTCCAGAAGTTCTTTTTAGAGTCCCTGAATTAGCAAGGTTTGTGGTTTTATGTACAAACACGCACCTGTATCAACTGAGAGGGATTTTAAATGAGAAACTTTCACTGCCAAGCAAGCCCAGTGCTTTTAGCAAAGCTAAGTGAACTTCAGCTGGACTCTTAGGATTTAAATTGCAACATCATTATTTCCTAGCTTAAAAGCAAAGTGAACTTCCCAAGCAAAAATGTTTGCGCTTTTGGAGTAAGCCTGGACTTTGCTTCATTGGATTACAAAACCCGCCTGTTTTGTCGGTAATATACATGGTTTATCACACCAATGTACTATTGCAACAACAGGGAAGATTGCATTACAAAGGTTGGGGGGAAAAAAAAAAGGTCATTTTTAAAAGGCATAACCTTCTGAGCACGTGAAAAAATAGTTACGAGCAGAAGAATAAAAAAATAGATGATAAAAGGAGGCTTGTGTTGTTGAAAGTATGCCCGTTTCCACATATCTCTCAGAATAAATCCCATATCATCATTCTTGAAAACCCAAGTCCCTCGTGCGCTTTGACAGTGTGGTAACTGGCCGTTTGCTACGGGAACGCTGCAGCAGAGCCAATATGTTGTCTCAGGGAGGGGGGAAAAAAAAAAACCACAAAAAACCCACAAAACCCAAAACACAACCCCAAACCCCTTTGATAAAGCCATTTCCCAGAAGCCAAGAACAAATCTGGGTTCAGAACAGACTTGTTCCAGTTTAGGAGAGACCAGTGGCTTGACGGGACCCTGTGGAAGGTATTCCATAGGTGGGGAAAAAAACCAGCCCTGTGAGCAAGACAAGATACAAAAATCAGACTCTCAGGGAAGTGAGCGCACTTGCACACTAAATAATTAAATATCCAGGGCTAGTGGGGGGACTAATTGTAAAAAAGTAGATTTTAAAACCCAATAAATGTCAATCCTTGTTGCCTTTCCAGTCCAGAGGCTGTACAGGAAAGCATGAGCTGGCGTGAGCTTGGTGCGGTGATGTGTTGGGACAGTTGTGCTGCTCTGCTCAGAGCTCCCTGCTTTCTGGAAGCTCAGCGTGAGCTGCCCAGAGTTGTATGTGATTTTTCTAGACTAATCAGACCTCTGTAAGCAGCATTGAAAGCAACAAGAATTAGGTCAAATTTTGAGTCTTCTGCAGCTTCAGACAGCCGAGTACAAAAGCTGAAGACAGATGCTGGAGTACGCGGAGCATCTGCTGTGGGTCACCGGCAGAGGAAGATCACAAACCCTGTTATCACTTGATCTGATTCAATATGACAGTCCTTAAGTAGTTATTCCCTGAGAAGAAAGACCGAAGATTAAGGCTGGTATGAAGTGATCTAATTGAAAGGCAAGCTTCAAAAGCCGGGAAGGCTCAGGGAGGAGGCACAGGGAGGGAAGGGAGGAAGGGACTGACAGCCTGAAGATCTTCCCCACCCGCCCTTGCTGCTGCTTAGGGGAAGGAGCGGTCTCTTGTTTGTTGGCGTCTTTCTTTCGCTCCTATTTAGAGGTTGTAGCAAGGTGGGGGTCGGTCTCTTCTCCCAAGGAACAGGCCACAGGACAAGAGGAAACGGCCTCAGGTTGCGTCAGGAGAGGTTTAGGATGCGTATTAGGAAAAATTTCTTCATTGAAAGGGTTGTCAAGCACTGGAACAGGCTGCCCAGGGCAGTGGTGGAGTTGCCATCCCTGGAGGTATTTAAAAGTTGTGTAGACGTGGTGCTGAGGGACATGGTTTAGTGGTGGTTTTGGAAGTGTTGGGTTGACGGTTGGACTCAATGATCTTAAAGGTCCCTTCCAACCAAATGATTCTAGGATTCTATTAGAAGAGATACAGAAATAACTCTGAAGACAATTCAGCTTGCTGGAGAAGGGTTACCTTTCTTCAGTCTTCTGAAACCACTATGTACACTGCAGAATGGGCCTAGTCCTTGACAAAGCTGCTTGCTGCATGGGCTGATGACGGACTGATCAACAGGCAACAGAAGAAAGTGACAGACTCATTCCTTGTTGCTCTTCCCTTGCCCTAGCCCAGAAGAGTTCTCTGGTTTTGGGTAGCTGGCACGTGGATGAGCAGAATGGGGTCACAGAAAGAAACTGGTGGGTGGGATTGCAGAGAAAAGCTTGGAGGACTGAGCTTGTTGAGGGCCAGCATACCTCTAGGAAAGCTGTTAACAGAGTTACTGGGGCAATCTGAGATGGGCTAGGTAGGTTTTCAGTGGTAGATGAAAGCGCTCTACTGAGCTTGAAAGGAGAGTTGAAGAAATTATTATCTGAGGGTCTCGCTGTAGGAGAACCATGAGATGATGTCCTGTCCTTTGCATGGTTCCCTACTATTGATTTCTCACCTGAGCATTACTTTTGAACACGGAAGTCATCTTACTAGAAAAAAAAAAAAAAAAAAGGGTAGGGGGGAAAAAAAAAGAAGGCTCTAAAACGTAGTTGAAGATACTGAAACGGAGTATCATACCGAGAGGCGAACGCATATGGAAAGAGAAACGGGAAAATGGGGCCAATCTCTTGATATTAAGAAGGATGATTCTTTTTTACATAATAAAGTGAGGAGGGACAACAAGCCCTTAATTCACCTTTTTTTTTCAATTCAAGGTAAAACCATAATGAACACTGGGTAGAATGCAGTTCTGCATCTGTGATATGTTGGTAAAGAAAATAAGCATTATCAAAAAAAAAATGGCTCTTGCCAACTCCCTTCCTCCTACAGCAAGGTATGAGGCAGTTTCAGGCTGAGAAAAATGCTGGAGACAGGTTTTTTCCTTGAGCTTTTAATGTAATTTTCATTATGGTTCGCTTTCAGGAAGGAGGCCTGTTTATAACTCTTGTCTTTAGGTGTCTCCAGCTGCGCGTTTTCAGTGATTACATCTATCTGCTTGCAGGTGAGGGGAGGTGGTGTCTGCTTCGTTATCAGGGAGGTCTTTCCTACAGTGAAAATAACTGTGACTGCCAGGGTTGGTATTCACTGCAATGGCATTTATTTTTCCTAAAGAACTGTATAGTCTTAGAATGGTTTAGGTTGGAAGGGACCTTGAAGATCATTGAGTTCCACCCCCCTGCCCTGGGCAGGGACACCTCCCACCAGCCCAGGCTGCTCCAAGCCCCGTCCAACCTGGCCTTGAACACCTCCAGGGTTGGGGCAGCCACAGCTTCTCTGGGCAAAAGTTCTCAAATAATAGTTTGCTAAATTAATCGTGTGAGTTTTACATGGGAAATGAATGGAGAACATTGCCAGTGAGGCAAGTATGTGGTGTTCTGTTTTGTTTTGTTTTGTTTTTTTTTAACTGGTAATTCCTCTCTTCAAATCCAAAAGAAGATGAAAGATTAGCCAGATTTATAGAAATGTCACTTTTTATGGAGACCACCTGTGGAAATGTTAGCCCAAAGGGTGAAACGGTGGGTGCAGTAGAAACTGTGTTGTAACTGGAATCGTACGAGTGCCTGTTAACGCTGCTGGATAACGACGTTGTAAGCTCGCTGGCAATAGGGCTGTGCACGCTGCTCCCTCGGCTTCCGATAAAAGCATTGCAGTGGGAAGAGTGAAGCCCCTTCCCTGGCTGTTCCAACAAAATGCTGAGGTTTATGCATATGAGCTTGTTCAGGGTTTTCTGCTTCCGAAGGCATTTTAAGACTAACAAGAAATGTGGCTTTAAAAAAAAAAAAAATAAAATCTGGATTCGTCTTTAAATCTGAAATCTCTTACACATATGCAGAGTGTCCATAGATTATGAACGTATTTCATACTCTCCAGCCTTTTGGTAAGGCTGCTCTTTAGAGAAGTTCTTGAAGCTTTTAATTTTTATTTCTTATTCTGGGTAGTTTGTGGGGAGTCTGGGGGTAATCCATTTGTGTTTGTTTTCCAAAAGCCTTCACAACTTGCTTTCAAATGCGTGCTAAAATGTGGAATATTAAGAAGTCTTTTCATGATACAGTATTACTTTGCTCCAGCAGATTATCAGGAGTACTCAACAGAGCACCTGATTCTGTAGCCTTCAGAGGTGTGAAGCGACTCTATTGGCATTACAGAAGAGCTCTATAGATTATTGCCTTACATGAACAAAATAGCAATCATTTTGTTTGTTACGAGGGATAAAATACCGGGCCCTGAGTTTGCAATTAGGTTTAGGTAAACCTACAAGCTTGCATTAATAGCTTTGGGGGGAGTTATGGAAAAAAAAATGAGCAGGATGAGATATTTAAGATTTTAGACACTTGTTATGGAGTAGCTTATTAAAACAAAGTGATTAATGATCCCATTAAATCTTATTATGTCATTTTATGCTGTATCAAAGGAAGCAATTAAACAAAAAGGTAATTGCCCCAGGTTAACTCTTGAAAATTTAAGTATTTAATAGCTGGATTACAGAAAATGATATCTTTAGAATTTATATAGGGTAGAGCAAACCAGCAGTTATCGTGCACTTTATTTACATAATGCAGAATTCCACAAACCTGATTAATGTGATGGATATATAATTACATAATCTGATATTTACAAGTACATTAATTGGAACATGGAGATACCGGAGTATAATTTTGTATGTCTCTACTTACCCTTCTGTCTTTATGGGTAGCGGTACGATGTGTGTTTTATGCTCACTTACCATATTTAAATGATTCTGATTTTTTTTTTAATCTATAAAGACTTATTTATATATCAAAAGAAATGATCACATTTCCACATCAGTTTCTAGTAACATTTTCTTGTATTTTTTTTCAACGAAGCTAACATCACATTGCATTTTAAAATGCATATTGCATGTGTGTTAAAGAATTTCACCAGACTGCGGGTACTTCGAGGCTTGCCTTATTAACAACAACTGAGTTGGGCCAACACCTCAGGGAGTGGCTAACAGAAGACATCACTTATATATATGATTCTACAGGGTATTATGAAATGTTCTGTTTATTATGAATGTTATGTTTATCTTAAGTCTTTGGTGGTTCCCACAAAGTCTTTCAGTTCTTTATTCTTCATCGATTTCAGAAGTCCATTAATTTCCTTGGTCTCAGCTGATTGTATTCATTCTGTCCTAGTTCTTCTGAAGTTTCAGTTAATTGGTGCAATCCCTGGTCACCTCAGTCGCTTATCTTCTTAAACAATCTCCACCAAAGGTTCACCTATATAATTCTAAGAAAAACTCTGGCTGTTCCACTAACCTATACTCAATCTATGTCTAGTTTTGATTGTTAACCTTTCAAAATCGCTTACTTTAGGTTAGTCACTTATCCCTTATCTATTATTTATGTCTACATCTAGAATCTATAACTAATATTCTGTTGGTTCAGCTTGACTGGGTTTTCGGCCAGCCGTGGTAAGGACTATCCAAGGGACAAATGAGCAGAACTTGCATGGTTGTCTCAGTAGTGTCTTTAAGCACCTGCATTCTATTAATCAATCTTGTATAACTATATCAACTTGCTGCTTGATATCTAATTGTTCTTAAAACATCGAGCAAGACCTTAAGCGAAAAGCACATTTCTTTCACAATATGCCACCTGTGGCTGTAGCTGTTGAATAGCTACCTAACGATGGTGCCGGCGGTCTGATGTGTTGCTGAATTCCCTCCGTGAGCCCGTCGATGCCCTGCGGGACGACTCCTGCCAGGAGAGCCAGTGTGTTACAGGGGGGCTGTGGAGCGGGGAACCCGCTCTGCTGGGTTGGGTGGGAAGGACCACGCTGGAGGAGAAAGGATGACAGCCTTTGGGAAATGTTACAGTCGCTCCTTCAGAGAGGAGGTTTATTTAAGAGCACACGTTCCCACTTTTTTCTCTGTGCTGGAAAAAGAAAATAATTATTTTCGGTGGTTGCGCTGTAAGCCTGTTACTGTTATTTGACGATAGCTAGTTAAAAGAATCGCATGTAGTACTGCGATATGGTCCATCCGCTGACTGTGTGCGTGACTTCAAGGCAAAACTAAGCAAAACAAGGATGGTCAAAGCAAAGAGTAAGGTAAGGTGAGTTGTAAACATTGAGTGTAAGGCTTGTAGCATTCTGATAAGAAAGGACAGATGGTACTAAGGGAGCTAAACAAAGTAGAAGCAAAATCTCTCCCTCTGTTTTGTTAACTTGGAGCAGCAAGATTGGTGTAGTATCATGAGCAGACTCCAAATAATAGCAAGAAAACTCCGCAGGTGCTGGGGGTCTCATACATGATGACAGCAGATGCTGATGAGGTGGCAGTGACATTTATCTACAAGTGTCTATAGCGTGCAAGCGTCAGAGGCAAAGGAGTAATTGAGCGGTTTCCTAGAACTAGGAACAATAGGATAAAATTGAGGTATAGCAAAATGGGGCTTCATGTCAGAAGGAAGCCTGAAGTCACATTCTCTTAGCGTGAGAAGCTGTTTTACGAGATGAGAAGTTATTTTGTTACGGGTGGTCAGAAATAGGATTGGATGATAAATTATTGAGAGGGATATATATTTTTGTGTGTGTGTGTATATATATATATATAAAGTCATTTTTTAAAGTCGGGTCCTTGGTAGAGGCATGAAGAGACTGCCTTAATGTCTCTGCTGTAATCTTAATTTCAGACAACCTCAACACAGGCTACAGCACTGGGTTGAAAGCTCATTCTGTTGGAAACAAATGCCCGATATATGAGCCTTGTTATTTATCTTCCTGTTGGTGAAAATGATTTTTTTGACCCTTGCGTGTGACGTCATAGAAATGTTGTGAAGTACGGATAGGTATTTACGAAATTTGCAATGACGTGAGGTTCTCTGCAGAAGCCACAGCTTTGGGGCTCTGCTCACGCTGATGGGCGTGAGGGTGCTGGGGTGATGTTCTCAGTGCCTGCTGTAGGTGTATGCCTTCTCCTGCCAGGTGGGAGAGATGGCTTCCTCCCCTGTTCTCTGCAAGATGTAGATTGTGTTTATTTGGAAGATGGAACTCCAGAATTAAAGTGAGATTGAGCTTTCTTTTGCCCTGGATGAAAGGAAATAGAATTACAGGCCTTTATCAGAATCAGCCTCGTGTTTGTGTCTGTAAGAGTCTTTATTAAATCTTCACTGGCAGTTTTACGCCAACTTGCTTGTCATCTTATTGACATCCATCGAAGCCTACGTACCAGCTAAAATATTTTCCGCTGCCATCTTCAGTGGGTAAAATATTTCTACGAGTATATGAAAATCTTGGCTGAGTTGCAATTTCTTGCACCCTGGATTATTTTTAGACTGAAGTTCTCTGGTTTGTTTTTCTAGGATCCCCACGCTGAAGAGTTTGAAGACAAAGAATGGACGTTTGTCATAGAGAATGTAAGCTGGAATGTTGTTTTGGTTTGGTTTTTTTTTTAATATGTGTAAGAATTAATTGTTTAAAAGATTAAAGGGCATCCAAATGCTGAAAAAGGCTTGAGTAAAATGTGATCTGCTGAACCACGGTAAAGCTTTGCTCTGTCGTAATAAAGGCTTATTAAAATACCTATTGTTAATGTTGCAAATAAAATACAGGAGAGGGGAGTACTATACTACGCTGCTTAAATTCCTTCCCTGTAAGCATCAGTCTTCCTTGCATTATTTTGCTATGAGCAATGGAGTAAACAAGTTAGAGCTGGGTTATGACTCATTGTTTTATGGTTTATGACACATTATTTTTCTATGAGCAGAGGAGCGAGCAAGTCAGAGCTGGGTTGTGACATCTGTACATCCCAAATGGCAGCGCGCCCTTCCCGGTTTTGAACGCCGCTCTTTAGCCAAGAGCGCGGTTTCATCCCCTGTGTTTCATCGGTGAGGAAATTGAGGCAGGGTGGAGAGCTGGGACCGGCCGTGGCCACCTAAGCAAAGTGCAGGAGAGCCCAGACGTGTCCCCTGGGATCCCAGTCCCGCTTTCTCTGCGGGAGAAGCAGTCCTGGGCACCCGGTGAAAACCCAAAAGGTGGCTCCTGTGAATTTTTGACTCCCGAGTCAGGAGCTCCCAGAACTCCTGGAGAACTGAGCTCCTGAGGGCTGTACAAACACCGCGCTTTGCCAAACAGCGGGGCTGAACATTGCGCAGAGTGAATGCTTCATGAAGTGATTTTTTCCTTTCCCTTCTCTGTGTTGGGCTGCGGCTTCCGCTCTGGGGCTGCTCCGGCTCACAAACGGGGGACCGGCTTTGCCTGGAGTTTCCTTGAGGAGGAGACTTCTTTTTGACATACACTTAAGAGGACTGTAGTATCAAGTTGGTGTGTTTATCTCTCATTAATATAGTTTCATTCTGGACTGTTTCTTGGTAACATGATTTAATTTTTATTTATGTGGCTTTTAAAAACAACAAACATTGGTCTACTTGAGTCACTGTAGTGTCGCAGAGCACTGAAGTATGGGAAAGCAGTGGACTTTGCATCTTATCCTTTTCTGCTTAAAAAAGCTGCTTTTTCTTTCTTGTTGGTATGAGAAGTGATTTGGGTGTCCAAAGCTTAAGGTTTATTCCGGTGACCAGTGACTGACCGTTTAAAAGGGCTGAAAGCCAAGTGTTTAATTTATACTTTTGTTTTTAAATGTCAAGTTTCTATTTTCGTTTATGAGACTTACCAACGCAAAACACAGTTTAGTTACTGTTTCCTGGAGTTTCCTTTTCTTTCTCACTTAGTTTATTTTAATCAGGGAAGTCTCCATCACCGATTGTCACTGTACGAGTAACTCTGGATGAAACAATGTCAGCGTATTTCTCAGCCAACCCCTCTGGGCATAGCTGCGTTTCCTGTGACGTCGCAGATTTTTTTTTTTTTCAGAAGTTTATAGTTGGCATGTAGACTTCATGTCCTGCTTTATAACACATTGCTTTTTTTTCCTCATGTGTCATTGTATGATATCTAGAGGTGGCAGTAGAACAGCTGCCACGTGCTGTTCATAGAATCCCAGGATGATTTGCGTTGGAAGGGACCTTGAAGACCATCTCGTTCCAACCCCCCTGCCCTGGGCAGGGACACCTCCCCCCAGCCCAGGGTGCTCCAAGCCCCGTCCAACCTGGCCCTGAACACCTCCAGGGATGGGGCAGCCACAGCTTCTCTGGGCAACCCGGGCCAGGGGCTCACCGCCCTCACAGCAAAGAATTTCTTCCTCGTACCTAATCTAAATCTCCCCTCTTTCAATTTAAAACCTTTACCCCTCATCCTATGGCTCCCGTCCATGATCAAGAGTCCCTCCACAGCTTTCCTGTATCATCCTCAGAATATACATGTGAAAAACAGGTTGGTGGGTTTTGGGTTTGTTGTTTTTTTTGGGTTTTTTTTTTTTTTTTGATGAAACACTACACGAAGCTGTGGAGACTGCCAAAAAAAATCTGGTCTGTGAATATACTTGAAAATATGGAGAAACTCTTTTCCAAGAGTAAGAGCTCCACTTAGCGGTGGATGAAACCACGTTCATCTGTTCGAGCAAGTCACAAGTAATGCAGTGGCTGGCTGGCACTTCAGAGCACAAAAGACCTGCTTGTTCAAAATCTGGGAGACGGGAGGTTGATCTCCTCCATCCCTAAATTGTCGACATGTACCCCTTTCAGGTTTAACATGTGGTTTTCCAGGTTTTAAAGGAACATATTTGTTGTTGAACCTGGCAAGGATAGGTCACAAGTGCAGGGACATTTACAGTCCTTTTGTGGGATCTTCTTTTTGTGTCCGAGTATGTTCTCTGCCCTCTGAGACTCCAGATTTCCCTGCCTCCTTGGTTAGCAGCACTCAGAATGGAAAATACTGACGCCCAAAAAGTTTGTGGATGTTCTTTCATTACGAAGCAATCTGAATTCTGCTAAAAGTATGTCTTTTGACATGTTTTCCTTTATTATTTTTTCTTTCTTGTTATTTTATTATTTATTATTCTTAAAATGATATATTTTTTCATTATTATTATTAAAAATCAGTGTCCAAAAGCGTTTTGTAATTCCTCAGTATGGCTGAGCAAAGACCAGCTAAAAGAGATACCCAGCTGAAGTTTGCCTCAGCTGGGAGATGCTACCAAATTCAAAACAAGATTATTCTGGACTTTCAGAGGAATTTTTAAGTAGCAGCGAGGTGGTTTGTGCAAGATAACCATGCTGTAAATGAAAATGAAGCTTTTTGGTTTTTTGGTGGGGTTTTTCTGTTGTTTTGGGTTTTTTTTGGTTTGGGTTTTTTGTTGTGTTGATTTGTGTTTTTTTTTTTTTAAATCCTGCAAACATGTACTTTGTGATCCATCACCTTGGTTATTGTAGGAATATTTTCTTCGAACTGTATTTTTAATGTCTGTCACGCTGTATTCTAGTAAGTGAACCTTTTGTCATCTACTCTGTCTAATCCATAAATAATTTGATCATAGCACAGTTTCTTAATATTTAAATGTTGATATTTTCCATCAGCACCTTCCATGTCTTTGCCTCATTCACAGCTGTGTCCTTTGTAGATTTACTGCTCACTTTCTTGTCTCTTAATTACATCTTTGTTTAACCACACTCTGTGTATTTGATTATCCGACTTTTCTTTGTGAGGCAGTTCTTGGAGTTGTCTTGGTTTTTTTCCTCTTCTGAATAATAATATTGGATGCTCAGGTTGGCTGTTGCAAGTTGGAGAGCAAGAAAATCATAGCTAAAAATAAAACTGACCCATATTCGGAGAGGTAATAGGCTTTCAAAACCTTACAGGTTGGCATTGGTTTATTTTGCTTGTTGAGTTTAGAGAACAAGGACTAGTTTCCTTCCATTTAAAAATAGAAGCCACTTCCCTTAGGAAGTGTTTTTCTCTCTTATCGCCCCTATGGGTAGTTTGAACATGTGCCGTTTCCACACTTGGTTCCCTTCACTGTCTGAGCTCCAACTTCCAGTGTTAATGCTGCAAAAATTAACTTCTGATTTCTTTTACAAATTGCTTTCTTGGGGTTTCTGGTGTACCAGTGCTCAACAAAGAGCTTCCACGTGGCAGGAGGCTCTATAGGTACCAGGGAAAATCCCTCTATCAGACTTTCTCCAGGGTTTCTATGCTCTCCAATTTAAGTAAAAGAACAGTGCATGTTTCTAAATACATGTCTCTTAGCAGTAAAATAGTTTAAGTAGTGTGGTCTGTGCTGGGGCAATCGTTAAGCATCCCCTCAGAGGTGCCAGGAGGAAGGCAGCTGATGAGTTTTAGTCAACTTGAAATGAAGACTGCATCTCTACGAAGAGTTCAGCTGATGTGAAGTTCGGGCTATGTTTCTTGATCTCTGCAGGTAGTCTAGCGAAGGGAAGAAGAAAGGGACAGGAGGGAAGAGTGGAGGTTTGAATTGGTCCAAATATATTGAAGCTTTCACTGACTCTATGCACAAGAAATAAAATAAAGGTAGCTGAAGTGACGGAAAAATGTCATTTTGCTTCCTAGCACGCTCAAAGCATGGAAAAGCACATAAGAACATCCACTGGGGATGGACCATCACGCTTACCCACTTGCTGACAGCTTTGTAGGCAGCTACCTCCTACATTCTCAAATGGAATTGAAAAATTCATAGTATGTTTTCAGAGGGTAAAAAATTTGGTCTACGAAACAACTTTTCCAGCTTTTTGTAGAAAATGTTTTTGAGCCTAGTATTGTGTATCTAACAGCTCGTAAGTGGTGTATTAATATATCCTGAGGTCCATAGTAGGCTTCTCCACCTTCCCTCCTGTGCCCTGTGTTCCACCTTTCTACATAGGTTACTCCCAGCGCGTGGGGTTGGGGGGTGGGAGCCCTTTCCAGCAGCATGGGTGGACTCAAGGCATCAGCAGTCATCGCTGCAGCCCTGATACCAACCACATTCCTCTCTTTATGTGGCAGGCCCCTTAAAACCCGGTCTTTGCTACAGAAGAGGACATCCCGGACCTACTAATGTGGTAGATGAATGGAGGGAAAAAAAACAAAAACAAAACAAACCAACAGGTCCCACCTGGTTTTGAAGCTTTGCTCATAAATTTGTTGAGGCTGGGGCTGGAGGCAGCCTTGCCTGGGCTCTTCTGTGGCCTCAAGGCAGCTTTGTTCCAGGCAAACACTTGCCTAAACTATTTTTCAAAACTTTTTAAGATGGGGTCCCTGCAGGGTCTCCATGCAGCCTGTTCCAACGCTCCATTGCCCTTGCTGGGGGGAAGCATTCTGGCCGAGGTCGCTGCTGGTAGTTTCAGGTCGCTGGTTCTTGTCTTGCCAGTTACAGCCATGGAGAGTGGATTCTGCTTTCTGTGTGGCTCCTTTCTTCTCACCTCTGACTAATCAATCACAATAATGGGATAGTGGTTGCACATGGGATTTCATTTCCCTTGATTGCATTAGCAGATCATTAGCGTTCTCTTTCTAAGGACTCATTTATGTGGGTGTTTCAGCATCTTTCCTGTGCGGGTGGTGAGCCCCTGGCCCAGGTTGCCCAGAGAAGCTGTGGCTGCCCCATCCCTGGAGGTGTTCAAGGCCAGGTTGGACGGGGCTTGGAGCAACCTGGGCTGGTGGGAGGTGTCCCTGCCCAGGGCAGGGGGGTTGGAACGAGATGGTCTTCAAGGTCCCTTCCAACTCTTAACCTCTCCATGATGCTGCTCTGCTCGCGCTGCCCATTGCTTTCGGGGACTAGTGGTGCCCAGCTCTGCCTGCACGCCATTGCCAGCCTGGGGAAGCGCGCTGCCCTGCGTTCCCAGCCTGGTCTTGTATTGAGATCTTGGAAACTGAACTCGCTTCCCCATCTATCCTTTCTAGAGAGTTTTCCAAAATGTTTTCATGTCCTTTTGTAGACCGCTGTTTTCTAATAGTGCCTCCTTGAATATTAAGGTGAAAATATTATGGTGGAAAAAAACCCATGTCAACCTTTCAAGTTTGACAGTGATTTGTTGGCAGCTGTATGTCCTTCTGTGAAATGCATCTCTGCTTCCAGTCATTTTTTATGTATACCTTTATCAAGAAGGAGGTTTTAAGTGGTTTCTCCAGGAAAATACGTCTAATGAAGCTGCTGAACTAAGAAAAAAGGAGTTAGTTTGCTGTTGGCCCTAGCCTACAGCAAACCGTTATAAAGAATAACAAATTTAAGCTGAGAAATGAGTTCTGTCTTTTCCTTTTGTCTATTGCTGTTGCTAACTTTGGGAGCCCTAACCCTCAAAGGGTTCTGAACTCAAACGTGGGCAAAGCCTCAAAATGAAAGAAACAGTAGAAGAAGTTACAGAACATTTGACATAATCGTTTTATTGGTACAAGTGCGTTGCTTTGTGGGTTCCTGCCCTGAAATTCTGTATTGTGGTTGCTTGTGACGATTTCTCAGTTTTGAATACCCTAGAGCTTGTTATGTCGCTCACAGGTTTGCAGAGTTTATTTCTCTCTCCTCAATCTGTTATTTTTAGGCATGACAACACAAATAGAGGTGATAAATAATGAGAAAGTAATGGGGAAGAGAGGGCAGGTGGATGGGATGTAGAAACGAATTTGTTTCTAGTCTTAAAGGCAACTGATTTTAAATGAGGTATTAGCCAGAAGTTAAGTTTTCATCAGCTAGAGCTCTGCATGTGTTGTTTTCCAAAGGAGGCTTTTCCAGAAACAGCTCATTTGAATTGGAACAGTAATTAGTCCCGAATTTTGGTAAAATCTGACTTTTATACTGGGTGTTTAAGTCCCTTTCACTACGGCAGCGCTGCGCCGCTGACTTCGCAAGAGCAAGTTTTGCTTTACGTCGGAATAAAAGGCCCAAGTCTGGATGTCAAATTTCCCTACCTGTTCCTGGGAATAAACGTCGGGAGGCAGATGCCAGCGTAGCGTAGTGAATTGAAATTCTGAGTACTGTCAGTGCCGTTTGCAGAAAGAACCTGGGGAAAAAGGCTTGCATACGGAATAAGATCATTCCTTATTTGCTGATCAGCTACTGTACCAGAATTTATTACAAAATCTTGGCTCTCCCTTGTAGCGCGCCTTTGTAGCATGGGGGAGCTGCAGTTTAAATTGGCTATTTGCTTTATTTAAGAAAAACTAATCAAAAAAACCTCTGCCATTCGTTTGGGGTTTTCTGCTTTAAATCAATTTTTTTTTTTTTTTTTTGCTTTGCTTAAAATAAGAACCTACCAGGTTAGCCTTTTTCTGAATTAAATGTCTGCATTTAATACATTTCGAATAGGAAGCTCATCGTTCAGACATGCTTTCCTGGTCCTTTAATTCCCCTGTCATATTCTGCCGTGTGTGATTATGTGGACTGTGACTGTCTGTCTGTGTAAATTAGGCTGGGTATTCTGGTCTAGATATAGCTAGGAATTAAACGCTGCTTTGTCAGCCATCTCCCTCTCGCTCTGCTTTAAATGTAAGAGAGAATCAGAAAACTTGTTTTACTTTTTAGTTGTTGCTTCCATTAAATATTTAGCACTTTGTTCTAGTTGAGAAATCGCCGAGATTAGGTTTTTGGAGCAAAACTTGTGGAAATTGTCGTCTTGATTGGCTTCTGGGGCTCTGAAGGAGACAGGGTAGGAAATCTTTCAAGGCGGGGCCTGATCCAGTGGTTTTTTCGGTAACGCCACCATGGTGTTTCTGGGCAATCGTAACTAAAAGTAGAAGGTGATGAGGGGCTTTGGGAAGGAGCGGGAGAGGCGCCGGTGTTGCCCGGGGTCAGGGTGGATGGCCGGCGGTGGTTGAGTCTCCTGGCTGCGTCCGCACCGACCCTCCGGGGCTCACTTAATTAAACATCCCCCCATTAGATTGGGCACCTTCACTGAAAATTAGGGAAGATAACCGAAGCAGGTTGTGCACTTGAGTTCTCCCGGTGAAATTTTCCACGGAAAGCTGTAGGACAAGTAAGTTGTATCTACTGCGGATGCTATATGAGCAAGGCATGAACGCCTGGGGGGGTTTAGGGGAGTATTTGCCCCCCCTGTACCGCACAGCACGCGGAGAGGGGACACCGGCCAACCTGGGTTGAGACAACTCCATCCATTCATTTATATCCTGACCCGCAGAAGCCCCGTGTGCCCAAGCAAAGCCTGGTCAGATGGTTTTTGCTCGTACCCTGCTGCTCTTTGAGTCTGCAACGGACGTTTTACTTCTGACCGAAACAAGACTGTGCCCGCATCACCTGAAATTAGGGGCACCGCTAATCCTTTTTATCGTTAATATGTAATAATCTATTAAAGCAGAGCTGTGGGTTGACAAAAATCTTATCTAAATGAGAATTTTAGATGAATTGTTGAAAGAACTTTTAATGTCTAATTAACTTTTTACACTTTTAATACCTTATTTATCTTGAATCAGTAGAGTATGAAATGTGAGTCCATCCAACTCTTCTCTACTGTGTTTTCAAAAATAGCTACAAAAATTTTCTTTTGTTATTTGATCTTTATCTCCCAAATGAAATGCAGTGCCCAAAGTGTCCTTTAAATTACGTTGTTTCGGATGCTGTGTTAATAACTGCACCAAGTGGATCTGCATCAAATATAATACGGCAGTTTTGAAAACTATAGTACAGCATTTTGGTTCAAAATTTTCAGAAAAAGGAGACATCTTATTTTCTGGTATTTCCACTATGATTACTTGAGAGGATGTCGCAAATGGGAGACGGAGCCAGGAGGCAGCTGGGCAGCCCACCCTGGGTATTGCGCTCCAGCTTTACATGCTCGGTACGCGCCGCACACCGTAACGTTTACAACGCGACAAGTTTGATGACATATAATTTGTATGGTTATTATTGAGTCGCAGTCGTCAGGTGCAACAGCTTTCTAAATTGCTAGAACCATCTTGTTTTGCAGGAAACACCCCTCCCCAAAACCTAGAAGAACGCGTCTCCTATGGCCGAGCGTGCCATGCGGGGCAGCTGAGCGGCGTTGGTATTGGTGGTTTTCTTTGCCAGCTGGAGGGAGGAAGCTGATAAAGAAGGCAGGCGGCTTTGGAAACGAACCTCTAATACTCCATTAGGCATGTTTCAAACCAGCAGCGTGCTTCAGCCACTCTTAGCATATGTTTATTCATAGAAAATCAACAGTAAAATACACTTGCCAGCGTGCACAAGAGACAGTCTGCATGAGGTCGTTTCTCTTTCAGACATCAAATACAGAAGAACGTCTTGGTAATTGTTTTACAGTGGGGTTCTAATCATAATCTAGGTATAAGCTGAGCCAAGCAACTTGCCTTTTAATAGAAAACTATTTGCTTGTAAGCTTGTTCAGCTTGCCGCTTTGTTTTTTTTCCCCTGGTTTTATGTGTCTGAGAGTGTTTTTACATTTCCATACAGTCACAGATGTGTTTGCTCTTGATGCAGTCCAGAATATCATTATGTAAAATGCCACTGTCCAGGGCAACGTTATGATGGATAAATCTTGTTTTTTGACCTGGTAGCCGTACGGTGTTAAAACAACATATGTTGCAGCCACGTAGTACAAAATACTTGGTGTGGGAAATGGAAAAAATGGCAACGCATTTCATGAAAAAATATTTTTGACATAAGTCACCTTCTAAGGCAGATATTTTGGGAGTCCAATTGAATATGTTGGTTGATTTGAGATAATATCGTGCAATTGCATGTGCTCAAGATATGGAAATATGTGTCAAAAAAGAATTAAAATATCCATTATTGGGTAAAATGTAGCTCTGCATTAAGTAACTGCATAGGATTGTACGTGCAAGCAGCTGTAATTTAACTCGCAGGATATTAGTTTAAAATAGTGGCCACCAGCAGAACAGTAGCCAGCTGACAGAAAAATAAGAGTTCTGGCTTCGTGAAGACCTTTGTTATTAGGAAGATCATCTGCCAGTGTAATAGCACCGAGCGTTATTGCCTTCAGCCTCTTATCTTTTCGTTGTTAGCTGTCTTAATAGAGTTTAATATAATGGAAATTAATTGACTTCCATAACTTAATTGATGGCATTTCAGTCAGGTTTTTTCCTTCACAGCATATTCTTCACTCTGAATTGATACTACACCGTCATATTGTGGTTTTTTTCACGTGGAGTTTCTCCTTTCTCATTGCTTTGCGTTATCTATATGTGGGCCAAATTGCTTCTTGAACCTTGACGGGAAGCATAAATGAACTTTTTCCAGTTTAGCTTAGGTGTGGTGGCAACCCGAGACTAGGCTGGGAAGATGGTGTGAATAAAATGGCATTGAATGAAGTGCCACAAAAGGACATCTTGTAGCTGTTCAGTATTTTCCGTGCTTCCACATACTGACATAAATAGAAGATTAAAACTGAAGTTCTGCCAAATTCGTGACCCATACAAAGTTGCGACCCCGAGCTCCAAGATTGCTCTTCTGAGCACAGTGGTCTATACTTACACAATGTTCCTTACATTTGCCAGTGGCCTGAAAAATAAAATGCAATAATATACCACTGGTGATTAATTGAAAGCCTGAAGGTGATAAGTGATGTGTTACTTTGTGATGTTAAATAGTAATATTTCTGCTTCTGGTGTGTTTGCTGCAGACCGGAACTGAGAACGAACCAGCCTGTCCTCGCTGGACGGGTAGCGGGTTGGCGCAGTGGCAGGCTGAGTGTTTATTTTAATACCCTATATTACACAGCCTGACATAGGAAACTGCTGGGTCTTTATCTGCTAAAAATTAACACACTTACTAGTTTTCAGAGATTTTCTTTAAAGACTCTGTTTTTGCACGTAGTTTTCGTGATTTATACCATAAGAGCATTTTGCTCAGCAAGGGATAAGATGTGGGAGACTCTCTAAAGCTTTGCTCTCTAAAGCAACACAACTCCATGAAACAGTGCCCAGTCATGGGAAGGCACGGCACAAAAATCAAAAACCATGTACAACATTTCTCAAAAGAGAAGTGATGTTGAAAATGACGTGAAGAATTCTCTCTTAATTTTGTTGGTAAAGTAGATCCCTGAAATGGAAATGAATTATGTTTGCGTTTTGCTGATGAAGAGGGATGAATTAGTTGGAGAGAGAGATTTGTTAGTGCTTTCCGTGTTTAAGTGCTAAGTAAATTCAGTAAAGAATAGAAAAAGAACATAGAAGTCAACTACCATCAAAATCTGTCTGTGACGAAACCCTTTTCACCTCTCTTCCCCACCCCGGGGTTGTTGTTTGGTTTTTTTTTTCCCAACCCTACTATTCTGGTATTCTCTGTTTTTTTTTAATATATCTTGCCCTGTAAATGAGAAGCACAAGATGCGAGACATGGCTAAGGCTGTTATGTAAGGAACCGTTGTCTGCAATGGAAAGATGAAACCAAGGGAGGATGGTATGGTTGGGTAATGTGGGCAGCAGGGAAACTGGGAGCAGAGAGAATGAGCTGTACTTGGGCCAAAGTGGAATAAGGAGGAGGGAAATGCTCTTGCAGAAGTAGCTCTGGTAAGTGCCAAAACCCCTTAACGGTGGAGGCATAGGGTGGTTGCTTCCAGGAGCAGCCACAGGGAGGAACGTGATGAGTTAGGGGGGATTTTGCCTGTGTATTTGTCATTGAAAGGACAAAATGGAATATTTGGAAAATAACCCTAAAAAAATCTATCAGCAAAGAATTACTGTAAAGTTTATGCGCTTGTTGTGCCATGAATCATCTGTATAAATCTTCCACATAATTAGTTTTAATTCATATTATACAACTTTAATTACATATTATAACCAAAGAAACTAATTTATCAGGAAGGATTTGAGGTATTGGATAAATAGGCTGTATAAATAACTAGTATGGATGCTGTTGAGGAAGGGTATTACCTCAAAGGATTTTCGAGATCTGCGGAACAATTTGGGTGTTTCTCCTGGACTTGGTGAAATAGTTCTGGCTTCAGTGCAGCCTACTCCATCGCTACCTCCGCATCCTTTTGCTGCGGTCTCCCCTTCTGATGAAGCAGCCCTCTGCTGCTCTATGGAAACCAAACTCTTTCACTCTTTATTTTTAATTTTTGTAACTCTTACATATTGTGCCGTACTTTGGGAAGTAGCTTAGCGTCTTTTCAGTTTGGTTCTTGGCGATTTCTTAATTTATTTATTTTTTTCCCCTACCTCTAGCGCAGTCTTTGGAAGTTTGCGTACAGGTTTCCTGTGAAGGGTCTGTATTGCGGAATCGGGAATTTGGCTGACTCGCTAAAGCGAGCAAGTGGAAGGGGAACATGGGGAAGTGTGAAGTCAACTGTGAGTGAGAATGTGGGGAATGTTAAGGGTTGACTTCTTTCTGCGTTACAGATTCTAGTTGTCTTTGGTCCCCCCCACACGAACGTTCCTTTGCAGTTGATGAAAAGTCATTGTTGGTCTTCACCCATGTGCATCGTAACTGTACGCTTCCTCAGAGCGGCTGTGGTAGGCATCCCAAATGATGAGTGGTTGCCAGAGCTGGCAGCGGGTTGTGTAGACAAACCAAATGTGGGAACACTGCTGCTAGTTTTCGGGCAGATGGGAACAGTCTCAGAAGAATTTGGACCTGATTTGCTTTGAGTCTTTCTTGAGTGTGGACGTTTCTTTGTCGCTACCACAGGAAAAATATGGTTGAAGTTATGTCCTTAAAAAGTTGGCGGTTGTGCTGGTTTGGTCATGGCTGTTCAGCTTTTTATACTTTGGAGTCAAACCCTTTCAGAACTGGGGTTCTATCTTCATCAGTTACATTTGAATCACATTTTCTTGATATTTTCTTTGCAAGTGCAAGCTTGAAGGTGTTATTTTAAGTGATAGCTGAGTTTCCAGAAGTCATGGTGTGGATGGCCGTGATCTGGTGAGACACAACTGGGTAATCTTCAGTCTCATCTCGTCCTCGCCAAGCAAAACACTTCTGTGTCCCATGGCATGTGCAAAACCTTTTTCCTGCGGTAGCGAGGTTGCCAGAATTTTTAGAAAGGCACCGTTCTTTTTCATTGGAAAAATCTGTCCGGGTGCACTGGAAAATGGTTTTTGGTTTGGTGTCGGTTGGTTGGTTTTTTCCTGTCAGGCCAAGGTGAGTTTAAGGCTGTGGTTTAGAGCTGATAGTGTATGGATTAGAAGAACACAGTTAAACATGAAATGGGTTTTGGCTATGGAGTATTTCAGCTGGGAAGGCCAATTGTTTGGGTCAGATTGAACGCTTGTGCCGGAGAATGATCTGTCAAGTCATCTTTACTTCAAATTGCTGAATAATGCCAAAGGTACTCATCACTATTATTGCAGGGAAGAGCTCTCTCATCGTCTTCCAATTTAGTATGAGTATAGATTAACAAGTAATCTGTAACTCAATTTGATTTGAAACTGGGTGGGGTGGCACAAGTAGTTGTATTTATTCTCCCCGTCTTGCGTGAAACCCCCACACTTCTTGTTCCAATGCTAGTTGGGAAGCTTTTCAGAGGTTATTAAGGCTATTCTTAACTTGTCCTCTGGCACACAGGGATGAGTAGCTGAGCACGCAACGGCCAAAACAATCCTGGAGGCCACTGACCCACGTGGTGAGAGACGGGGATGTCTCCCATGGGATGGTGCCCGCTGTTAGGCTGAGCCTTCCCATTTAAAAGGAAGGAAATGAAACTGTGTGGGACCGACGTCTCTCTCAGCAGCTGAATTTTGCCGAAAGCTTTATGTTGTGGCAGAGTTTAATGCACCCTGTATGGTGCGTCCCGGTGAACCTCCTTGCAGAACGCTAACTTTGCATAACGCTGGTAGTGTGCTACAGCCACTTGATGGCACCCTTTGATTTGGTACATACCTCATTAGCCGTAGCGTAGTGCAGTGTAGCTGTAGTATTTGTAATGGAATAACACGTAAGAACTAAAGACTGCAAGGTATCTGGTTAATGTAGAGATGAAATGAATGAAACAGCAAGGCTAAGCTTTCCTGACCCTTCACGAGAGAATAGATGAAAAAAGGAAGAATAAGCTATTGTGCCGAAGGGAGATGATGAAATTCAAGATCCACACACATAATCTCTGGCTCAGCCTCTGAAATGTTAATCCCTGGGTAGAATTATTTGAGCTGTAGATTGCAATTTATCATCAAAATGGCACTGTGTCAAACAATATTTCTTGTATGTGTGATGTTTAGGACTATCCAATTTTAATATAAAATGGTTCACAGAGCACTGGCTAACATTTAAGTAGCAACTCGTTAAGCTCAGGATGTTTATGCTCGTTTCTGTAGACCCGTGCTAATCGTGTAGCGTTATATTCCATAGATCGCTCCTCGGGTCTTTTAGTAGTCATTGAGTACGTTTTAGGGAGTGATCCGTTTTGATCTCAGCGGTGACAAGTGATGGGACTGCTCGATAGTAATTGTGACACAAAGTGGTCCGGGGTGTTTATTTTGAGGCACTCAGTTAATTTTTACAAGGAAGAAATCTGCCAAAAGAATTTGCTGATGGCTTAAAAATCCCCAGGATTTGAGATTAATGTTTTGCCAAGTTGCGCGAACAATTATTTTGAGGTTACAAAAAATATTTTCTCATTATGTTTTACAAGCTGGAACGCCGTTCAGTTTTTTTTTTCTTCTTTCCTTGCTTTTAAAATATGCCAGTAGAGGGAGTAGAAAAATTACCGTCCCGGTAAGGATAAAATAGTCTGCACTAAAATTCAGCCCTTTCTCCTTTAGAAATCTTTTTATTTCATACTGTAGTCTGTTCCTGGAAGTAAAAGATACAGTGCCTTGAGAAAATGGAATTAGAAGATAGTTTCTGTAATGCAGCGGGTGTGAATCAGCATAATTATTAGAGAAGACTATTTAAATCTGAAGATATATTTAGAACTATAAATTGCACTTCTTTTTGCCCCTTAGTACTTCTGGCTTGTTTGAAAATCACCGGGTAATTTTATAGGTATAGCACAACCCAACACGTCTTAGTGCGTGCTAATAAATCCATTTGTCTGCATTTCTTTTTCAAAGTGGCCTCTGCATAAATGTGCAATAAAATTGCGTAAGGTTTTTGCAAATATGAAATACTTTATAAATAGGGTGTTTTGTTGTGTGTCTTGCATTTTTTTGGCTTGGGAAAGATGGGCGGCCGAAGGAGGAGACGGGAGGAAGCCGAGTGTGAACCCTGCCAGCCTGGCAAATTCAGAACGCCGCCGTAGAAGTTTGTTTCCGAAGGCGCTGAAGATTTGAAGAGGAAACTCTTGGGGGATATCCTCATGTTGGGAAAAAAAAGTCTCGTTCAGCAGGGTGGTAATGAAAATCTCCTCTGAAAATATGCCAGTATCGACAAAAGAGCTTTTTGCCAGCCTTTGGCGTGTTTGGTTAGCGGGTCGGTGCCCGGCGCTGGGGGACGGCAGGCCTGGCTGGGAACTCAACTATGAAGGAGACATTTGTCTTGGAGTGGGACCTTTTGTGTTAATCCTTCCAACCTTTATATCGTAGCATTTCGTGATGGGATTTAGTCAACATATAACTCGTAGCATGCATTTGTGATCCCTCTCCATCAGAAACGAGTGGCTGTGTGGAATAAGTATCAGTGTTAGCTAAGAATTATTTTTTTATTTTGTATTTTTCCTGCGCTGTGGCTCTTTTTCCGCAGAAGCTGGTGTCTTAGTAGCACTTGTAGTTTCTAGATTAATTTTTATAAGTAGATACTTAGCAGATGAACATGATTGCATTGAGCGTGCAGCTGTCTATTTGTGCATGCAGTTGCTTTCTAAGCACCTTAGCTAAACGCGTTAGCAGAGTATATCTGAGCACGGAGATTCACGTCTTCAAATTACACATAGCAGTAAGATCATTTTATGTCCACAAACGCCGAAGACGGTGCGTGTTTAATTTTAAGAAGCCTAGGCTGAGAGCTTCACCGCTGCCTGCCCAGCCCAGAGTGTATAAGCGCCGTCACCCGAGTTTTGCTGGTTTAGAAAAAGGTATTTTTCTCCTCCGATTGCCTTTTGCACGTCTCCGTGGGCTGAGTTGCTACAGCAGATTGCTATTTCTGGGTTTTGCTACGGCATCAGCCTTGGTATTTTAGCTGTTGGGGCTTGTACTCGCTTCCTCGCTGATGTTGGGCCTCCTGGTTAGTTCTGCGTGTGACGCCGCGAACAGGCGCGCTTTCAGCAAATCGCTGTCGGACAAAAGTACACAAAGGCGTATTTTGTGCTGTGGCATCTATTTCTGTTAGCTGGTTTAAGTTTTTGCGGCTTAAAAATCTGGCGTCCCTTAGTTGAGTCTATGCTTGCTGGGGGTGGGTGGGTGGAGGGTTGCGTTAAAAATACGCTCAAAACTACTACGTGTTTACTAGAATCCAGAAATTCTTTCACCCTGCTATGAAAGATAAAACTTGTGTTCTGTAAATGGGGAGTTCAAGTTCGATTTGGTAATAAACCGTTAAACCAGGTATTGTGATCCCTGAGTTACGTATGAATTTGAGGCTCAGATTTGATCAACTTTGTAACACCGAGTTATTTAAGCATTTGTTTGTTTAAACTTCCATTACATATGAGACACTTGATTAAGATCCTTCTGTCCCATTTTGCAGCGTGGCGGTAATTAAACAAACGTAAAAAATCTGTCTTTAAACCAGAAATCGTACAGAAGCAAGTCACAACAAATCTTGATAGTGTTGGTTTGCGTTCTGCCTTGAAATGGTATGAAGAAGTCTGTTAAAGAACAGCTTTTAAGTGTGCCGGGATGTGTACATGGATTTCACTGTCAAGCTTTTACAAATTATTTTATGCTAAGTAAAGACTCTGAATTGCTGTGCATAATAAGAACAAAAAGGGTTTTTTTAGCTTCTTGTCTCTGATTTTTTTTTTAAGTAATTCTACTGTATTTTAGAGCTGCAAATATCAGGGAAAAAAAAACCACGTTTGTGTACAGTGCCTGTGAATTTTTTTTTTTTTTTACTGAAGCAAAGCTAATGGCTGTCAAGAAGACTTTGTTCTGAGCTTACTGTGATATCTGGCTTCTATATTTCTTTATGAGGAATGTATTAAAAAGGAAGAGTGGCAATCAGTCTCTGTTACGATTTTAACTTCGAGTTTATCTTTGAAAGCAAACCCAAGTTTAAGTGCCCGGCCAAATTTTGACTGGACAACGTCAAACCCGCACAGCTGCTTGTTGCGCGTGTCGTGAGCTTCTGCATTCCCCAGCTCACGCAGAATTGTCGTATTTGCCGGCGAACCTGGACAGGCAATAATAATTACTACATTGAAGCTTGTTTTCTGTGCAGTTGAAGCACAAGAGTGTACCCTTGGTTTTGTTTAGGCTGGGTCCGGATTAATGCTGGTTTACAATTATTACTCACAGGGCATTATCGTTGCAGATCTATGCATCTACTTTTAAGGTATGCCAATTGCTGTAATTAATTAAAGTGCTGCAGATGCTGCTGGTTAAGCCAATTTAAAGAACAGAGCGTGAATTTCCAGTTATGTGAGCTAGATAATGATAATGCCTTAACGTGGTAGTCGCTCTCGTGAGCCAATTACGGCTCTAGATAGCTGAAGCAGGTCCGTGGTTCACTCTCTGCCTTCCTCTGTTCTGAGAATCCACGTCTCCTTTTTATGCCTTTTACTACTGAGTAATCTTAGTTTGCCTCCCCGGTTTGTGGGGTGGTCCGACTGACAGCTTTTACTCTTAATGAGCTTAGAGGTAATAATCCAAGTCCTGTAGGTCACATGTACAATCTGCCTTTGCCTTTCATTTTTTTCCCCTGCTCTGGTTTAGCCAAAACATCAGGCTCTCCCCGTAATATTATACGAGCGCCGTTGCTAAGTCCTGGGGACGGAAGCACTACTTTCTTATCATTGATTAATGCAGGCGTCTTGTAAGGGTTTTTACATAACAATAATTACGAGATTAAGTCTGCTTATGTTTGGTTTTTTTTGTTTTGGGTTTGTTTTTTTTTTATTATTACTTGTTTTTATTGTGGAGTATTTTTAAGTATGGATGGATCCAATATTAAACTTAATTAACATTGAGGTTTTTTTTCAATTCCGTAAGTTAGGTTAACTTCACAGCCAGTAAGAAGTGAAGAAAATATTTTCCTCGGAGATACTCTGTATTTATTAATTTACTTGTTTTAGATGGCAACATGATATGTTAATAAATAAACCATTAGCAACAGTCTTTGCTTTTTGTACACCTGTGAACTTCTTTCTAGGAGAGCTTTAGAAAATGTTGACAGTACTTGTGCCTGTAACACTCCAGGAATGTCCCTGATGTAGCTGGAATGTGGAGAATAACATCTTTTAAAAGAATGCAGAGAAAGTGATTATTTGAAACTGATAGTTACCTTGTAATGCTTATTTTTGCGAGTTGTAATTTGTGCAAGTCTAATGCTAATATCTGTAGATACTCGAGATAAATGGGAAGCTGGATAATATGCGACGTACTCAGGGGTTTGACTTGCCAATGCCCAATTTCAAGTTGCAGGCTTAGATTAGGGAGACTCCGTGCCGTGAAATATTGCTGTATTTTTTGGAGTCAGCTTATACGGTTGTGTCGGGTATATTTGAGTGGGGCTAATAACGTACTAATGAGCTCAGGAGCGGCAGCCCCTTCAGACCGCGGAGCGACTGCACCTTCAGAAAAGGAGTTTCTATGCAAAATGGGGAGAGAGTGGAATTTTCCTAGAATCGGAGCAGAGGGAACAGGTTTTCATCCTGGATCTGTAAACGTAAAGCCCTCAGGATCGGGGAGGGCTCGGAGACCCTGGTGTAGGTGCATGGAGAACCGGCGCGGCAAAGAAACAGGGGAACATTGTTTTGTAGTAGTTGAAGCTTGGGCCCAGACGGCGAAGGAGGAAGAAATTGGCTGTGGAGGAGAAAGAATCCATAATTTTTGCGAGGGAGTGGAAGAGAACAGAGTGCGCTACTTAGCTGTCTCTGGCCTCCTTCCAGAGAGTGGAAATCAAGACAAGAAAGCGCATGTGAGCATTTATCGCTTTGTCCTTTCGCGTGCTCTTACGTGACCTGAAGCAAAGAAGAAAAAAAAATAAATCTTTTTGGGGAACCTTAAAAAAAAAAACATAAAAACCTTTGTTTCGCTTCAACCATCCTCTCTGTCTGCAAGGACAGGGAGCTGAATACACGCAGGCTGGAAGAGGAAGAGTAAATCTCTGTAAAATACTGGGGAGCCTGAAAACGCAACCGCACGGGATGACTGAGCCAGTCTCGGTCTGCTGTCCTCAAAATGGGTGGTTTGTCATTCCATCCCCTCTGCTCCCCGCTTTGTGCTGCTGCCCCTTCCTTGCATCTCCGCTGGTGCTCACCTGGCCTTTGGAGACCTCATTCTCCTCCCTGACCCCACCAAAAATGTGGTGGGTTTTGGTTTTTGGTGTTTTTTTTTTTTTTTTTCTTCTGGATGATTTTTTCTGCTGGTTTAGTCAGAGGAACTGGGTTGTGAGAGAAGAGCCAGCAAAGCTCCAGGCAGGAGCATGTGGCTGGAAAAGTGGGATGGAGGTAGGAGATGAGTTAGGGAGTCAGACGCCGTCTGATCAGGTAGGAGTTGTGGTCTTGCACCCCTGCTCCGGATGAGGAAGTTGAGGAGGAATGGGTGTTTCTGGGAGGCCGCGTCTTCTTGTGCCCGGCAGGAGCTCACACCTTGCACTGCAGCACGGCTGCTCCGGATGGGCCTGATTGCCTTCGCTGGCCCTTTCTTCTCCTCCTGCCTGCAGTGTATCGTCGCTGGAGGGACCTTCCTCCAGACGGGTCTTGGGCGCTTCAAACGGCTGCCAGATATCAACCACATCCCATCACGGAGAGCAGAGACCCGCCCCTCAGTGCCTGCTTGGATCAAACCAAGCTCTTCCATCTTCTCCTCTCCTGCTGTCCTCTCATCCAGTGCTGTGGTGGTTCAGGGGCACCCCATGAAACCACGTTCTTCTGCGTAGAGCACTAGCCATACTTTCTAAACTCAACTTGCCGCAGGTTTCCCTTGGTTTGGGCTGTTTCCTGCCTCATTGTGTTGGACTCGGATCTCTCCCCGGTAGTAAGATTCATGCTAAGTTCACGCTTTTCTTTTGGTGATGTTTAGGAAAGACACTTAGTAGACTTATTTTTGTGACAGAGATGGTGGCGGAGGTTTTATAGGGTGCGATACCATTGGTCTTTGTTGGAAGTTTAGAAAAGAACGAGACCGCATTGCCTGGGTGAGATTTGTGGCTTCAAAGTCATTGTGGGCAGACCTCCTCCTAACCCGAGTAAGAGCTGCACTTACTGCCGTGTCATTACATTAAAAATAAATCCCCTCTTGCAAAATTATGGATAATACTCTGTGTGTGTGTGTGTGTGTGTCTTTGTTTTCATGTGCCGTAAACCCAGAGATAGACTCTCCTGTTTTATAAGGGCTAATAATTTGTTCCCAGATTTAACAAGGTGCTTAATCGCATGGCTTTCTTTAACTTGATTTAATTACAGGTAGATCATATGCTTGAAGTCAGGCATGTGCTTAAATACCTCGCGGAACTGAAGGGCGTCCTTTTTGGTGTCACCGTATCGCTGTGTTTAATGGAGGCGGAGGATTTATGGGCCTTATAGATGAGCTTTTGTGCACGTGTTACCTTGTGATAGCTGGAGTCAGGAACACCAGGTCAGGGCCAAACTGTTAGGTACAACCAGCTATAAGTTTCCATAAGACTTGACCAATACTTCTTTGTTTTCATTACATTTTTCATGTAATAGGAGAGTAATCCTGTAATTATGACTTGCTGCCTGTCCTACTTAGTTTTACAGTCTTTTTTGGGATAAATTTTATAATGTGAGGTTATGTGCTTTGAAAGGGAATGTTTAAAGAAATCGAATTGTGGGGCAGAATTTGAAAGATCCTTTTTATTATATTAAAGAGGCGATAATTATTGCTGTTTCTTAAGGCTGCAGCGGATTGCTTTGGGACAGAAAGCTCTTACTGCCCAGTACTCGATGAGAAGGGAAAGAAAAGAAAAAAAAAAAAGGTGTATCAGGTTTTTTGCAATTAAAAATCTGGAAAAACTTGTTTAAGAAAATGCTAGCCCAAGAACATGCATCCTTTGTCAGTATAATATGCAGCCCTGAACACAACTCTTTTTATCAACAGTACAGTGTTTCATGTTTAATCAACATAAAACGAAGTGCTTCCCTCACATAAATGTAACACAGATCAAGTCTCAGCCAAAGCAAATAAAAGAATGAATGCTTTGTTAATCATCCATAACTAATTTGTGCATACACAGAAAAAAAAAATGAAATCTGTTTTTGACAAGAGCTTTTTAGAAGCAGCAAGGGAGAATTGAACATGTAATGTGCATTAGTGAATAGCAATGGGGAGATCAGAGATGTTTGCCCGGGACTACTTCTATTTCTTGATAGCAGCAGCATTTAACAGAAATCGAAGATAAGAGAAGGGGGAGGGTATTTTAAGTTGTTTGCCAAAATATGAGAAGACAAACCTGTGCTGAAGCAGACATGGATGGGTTCTTGTATGCCTTGCCCTATATTCATAAGTATTGCAGGGAACTGCCACATATCTCTGTGACAAACTCGGCTAATAGATAATACACAGTGAGGAAAATGTTAAATGCATTGCTTCTTTGCACAGGCAATATGATTGTGTTGCTCTAGTGACAGTGTGGTTATGGTTGACGGGGCAGCTTCATTACAAGCCCCTATTTTCAGGCTATTGCAGCTTTAAAGAAAAATAAAAAATAAAAAATCACCCGTCGGACTGAAATTTTTTATGCTTGTCATCCTTGAGGTGAATTTTCCTTTAAGTGCAAAGTTAGAAGAAATCCATTTAGCTGTTTCCCTGCTCGAAACAAATTTGGAGGGGTGGATGGGCTTTTTAAAAGTTGAGGTTTATGTTTATTGCAGGGCTGCGTTTCGGAATGCTTTGCGTTTGTCCTCACTGTTAAAATGCAGATTATGTTGTTTATAAAAAACCAAAACAAAACACATATATAAAAGAAGTAACTGCACCTGCACCATAGGCTGTTCTCGCTTTTGTGTGTGCAGAGGGTGTGACCGCTGAGATGTCTCACATGCATGAGCATGCCCCTGTTCTAGCTTCACACAGATCTTAATTTTCAGCTACCTCCCTTTTACCCTAGTTATATACCTACCCTTTGCCCCCTGCTGCTTCCCGCCTGTGTCAAATTCAAATCCCACGTCAGCCGTACGGCATTGGCTAGGTCCAGCGATTCCCTATTTTATTTTATTTTTTTTCCCCTTTCCTTTGCTCTGTAGGGGGGGAACGCTGCCTGCAGGAACCATCGCTTGCAAACCACGCTGCTCTTAGGTATCGGCCTGGAGTCCTTTTGCGTATTAAAGTTGTCTCACTGAGGAGTTGTCCCTGATAACGAGCTGCAGGTTCACATAAAAGAAATGTTTATAAAGCAGCACAGGAAGAGAACTGTGTGTTCGTATGAAGACACTTTCTTGATGACCCAGCTCTTCCAGAGTGAATTTTGTGGTGGGAATCCCGGCCATGGAGCTGTAGGAGTTCGGGGGATCTTGCAGCCTGTCCTCCTGGGAAATACAGGGAGAGGGAGGGAGGAGGTCCAATAATTTCTCTGTAGTTTGGAGGACTTTTCCAACTGTGTTATATTATATCCTCTTGGGATTATGTACTTTGGTTTTGCCGCGTGCTTAAAGTGAAGTTGCGAGCGAGAGAGAAGGGAATAAAAAAAGCACAGTCATGAATTTAATGATGGCGATGTGTTGGTGCTCCAATAATGACTGAGATGTTCACTTTGGATACCATCATGCTGGTTTTTTTTGAAGTGGCCTTTTAGCCTAAACCTAAGATATTACCGATACGGTGAATAATTTGACCCAAGGGCTCTGGTTCTGAGGAGGACGGTCACTGTGTGAGCATCGCTGGTCAGCACGCAGCCGTCGGGCATTGCAGACTGTACATCCGTTCTTTCTGTGCTTTTCAGGTGAATGTCCAGCTTTCCGTACAGAAACAATAGAACAAAAGAGTCATGGTATCTTCGCTTGACACTGTTAAAAGCTTTTCTGTGTCCTATGACTTGCAAATTTTATGTCATTTAATATTGTGCATTCAATTCATGTAAGTTATCCTCAGATTGTAACAACTGGCCGATGACACATTGGTATTTTAGAAAACTTGTTTGAACAGGTTTTATTTATGCTAGATAATTAAGTCTAGACAATGTTATATGCCATCTTAAAATATAATATTTTCTGGAAAGGTGAAAGAAAGTGTATGAGGTCGCTGAAGCGGTTAATCTTCTGACCTTGTTTCTTCTTTAATGAGTGTTACCTCAAACTTGCTTCCTTGTTGGAGATTACAAAGGAGCTGAATAATGTTTGCGAGTCTGTTTAAATAATCCGGAGTTAATTCTGGGGTCTGTGTCTCTTGTCTCTTCCTGCATGGCATTTGTTTCCTCTGGAGAAGGCTTGCAAGTAGGCACAGCCTGATATACGGAGCGGTAGACCTCTCAAGGACTATTCCTAAAATTATACTGAACTCCCCTTAAACATTCACTGCTGAGCTTGAGGTATTATTTCAAACCCGCCTTTTTAACGTCAAAGATTCTGGGTCTTTGTCTTGAAGTGACACCGAGAGAGTGAGCAAATTTAGAGCTTAGAATGGGAAGTGAAAAGAAGCTGTAAGCAACAGAAGGGTTTTTTCACATCTGGAACCTACGATAAATAGGTCCCTAGTTTACCCTCTTTTTAAAAAACATATATTTTTCCGCTAAAGATTGGCGTCCGTCAGGGGACACTAACCGGACATCTCTTGTTGTGTAAGGATTTGAAGGTTCAGTAGCACCACTGGTGGGATGCCTCTGCGTGGAGGAGGTGAGGAAGAGAGTGAATCATAAGAGTGGAGATTTCCTGCCAGGCAAAATAGAGCTCAGGGGCCAGGCACTGGCAGGCAAACTTCCCCCGAGGTGTTATAACAGGTATTGCCTATTATTTAAAAACAAACCCCAGAAAACAACCTGGGAGTTCCTTTAGTCAATACACAGAACAGTGTGGAGTTATGAGTTGCTGAACAGTAAATAAAGTCTTGGGTAGCAGGTCAACTCCACTGTCTTCCGCTTGGAAGGAGGAGGTCTCACGTAATAGGCGTATCCTACTCCAGTTTCAGCTAAAAATTTAGGAACTGACTTTATCATCTGCTGTTTCTCCCCTTCTAGCATTAGGTAAATTAATCTGCATTTCTTCTGTGTTTTGAAGCTACTTCTGCAGAAATACTATACGCTTATACAATGAACCCTTCAAAGTAGGAAGTGATGACATAGTGAGAACGCTGAGGGCAATGAAGAAAGACTTCAGGGCCTTGGGACGACTGGTTAAGGGATCGGGAGCACAAGTCTTGTTCTCCTCTGTCCCTCCAGTTGTGGGGAATGATGAGGGGGTAAACAGGAAAGGCCAGCAGGTCAATGACTGGCTCCGAACCTGGTGCTACCAGCAAGGTTTCGGGTTCTTTGATCATGGCCTGATTTATAGAACACCAGGGCTGCTGGTAGCAGATGGGAAAAGCCGATCTCGCAGGGGGAAGAGGGTTCTAGGACTAGAGTTAGCAGGGCTTATCAAGAAAGCTTTAAACTAGACTGGAAGGGGGATGGGGATGTAACTGGGCTCACCAGAGAGACACCCGAGTGTAGTAGCTCAGCACTTGTGGGGCAGGATGTTGGAACTGTTAGGGATCGGAAGGCCCACCACCTCTCTAGGGCTACACACCCATTGGCCTCTCTGAAATACCTATACACCAATGCACGCAGCATGGGGAACAAGCAAGAGGAGTTAGAGATCTGCGTGCGTTCACAGGGCCATGATCTCATTGCAATTACTGAGACATGGTGGGATAGCTCACATGACTGGAACGCTGTCATGGAGGGCTGTGTTCTCTTTAGGAAAGGAAGGCCAGCGAGGTGAGGTGGGGGAGTCGCTTTTTATGTGAGAGCGCAACTGGAATGTATCGAGCTGTCCCTGGGGGCTGATGATGAGCAAGTTGAGAGCTTGTGGGTAAGGATTAAGGGGCAGGGTAACATGAGAGACACCGCTGTGGGTGTTTATTACAGGCCACCCGATCAGGATGGGGAAGTTGATGAGGCCTTCTACAGACAGGTGAGAACCATCTCACAATCGCAGGCCTTGGTTCTCATGGGGGATTTCAACTACCCTGATATCTGCTGGGAAGGCAACACTGCTAGGAACATACAGTCCAGGAGGTTCCTCCAGTGCATTGATGATAACTTCTTGACTCAGGTGGTGGAAGAGCCCACAAGAAGAGGTGTACTACTGGACCTAGTACTGACAAACAAAGAGGGACTGGTGGAGGATGTTAAGGTTGGGGGCAGACTTGGCGGCAGTGATCATGAGAAGATGGAGTTCAGGATTACGTGCAGTATGCACAAAATGACAAGTAGGGTTGAAACCTTAGACTTCAGGAGGGCTGACTTTGAGCTCTTCAAGAAATTGCTGGGAGGAATCAAATGGGAGAGGGCTCTAGAGGGTAAGGGGGCTCAAGAGAGCTGGCTGATATCCAAGCACCACCTCCTCCAAGCTCAGGATAGGTGCATCCCGAAGAGCAAGAAATCGGGCAAGGGAAGGAGACCTGCATGGCTGAGCAGGGATCTTCTGAAAAAGCTCAGGTGGAAGAAAGGAGTTTACAGGATGTGGAAAAGGGGGCTGACGACTTGGGATGAGTATAAGAACGCTCTCAGGGTATGCAGGGAAGAAACGAGAAAAGCCAAGGCAGCCTTGGAATTGAACCTGGCGAGGGATGTCAAGACCAATAGGAAGGGTTTCTTTAAGTATATAGGAGGCAAAAGGAAAACCAGGGAAAATGTGGGCCCGCTCTTGAACGAGACGGGTGCTGTGGTGACAGGTGATGCAGAGAAGGCAGAGTTGCTGAATGCCGCCTTTGCTTCTGTCTTCACTGCTCGGGCCAGCTCTCGGGAGTCCCAGACTTTGCAGGTAACAGAGAATGGCTGGAGGAAGCATGACTTTCCCCTGGTCAAAGAAGAAGTAGTTAGGGATCAATTAAGCAAACTGGATATTCACAAGTTCATGGGGCCTGATGGGATGCACCCACGAGTGCTGAGGGAGCTGGCGGAAGTCATTGTTGGGCCACTTTCCATCATATATGAAAGGTCATGGAGAACAGGTGAGGTGCCTGAGGACTGGAGGAAGGCCAGTGTCACTCCAGTCTTCAAAAAGGGCAAGAAGGATGACCCGGGAAACTGCAGGCCAGTCAGCCTCACCTCCATCCCTGGAAAGATGATGGAACAGCTTGTTCTGGGCATCATCTCCAAGCATCTGGAGGAAAAGAAGGTTATCAGAAGTAGTCAACATGGATTCTCCAAGGGGAAGTCATGTCTGACTAATCTGATAGCCTTCTACGATGGCGTGACTGGATGGGTGGATGAGGGGAGGGCAGTGGATGTTGTCTACCTTGACTTCAGCAAGGCTTTCGACACTGTCTCCCACATCATCCTCACAGGCAAGCTTAGGAAGTGTGGGTTGGATGAATGGACAGTGGGGTGGATTGAACAGTGGCTGACAGATAGAGCTCAGAGGGTTGTGGTTAGCGGTGCAGAGTCCAGTTGGAGGCCAGTAACAAGTGGAGTCCCTCAGGGGTCAGTACTGGGTCCAGTCCTGTTCAATATATTCATCAATGACTTGGATGAAGGGATGGAGTGTACCATCAGCAAGTTTGCTGATGACACAAAACTGGGAGGGGTGGCTGACACGCCGGAAGGCTGTGCCGCCATACAGCGTGACCTGGACAGGCTGGAGAGTTGGGCAGAGAAAAACCTGATGAAGTTCAACAAAGGCAAGTGTAGGGTACTGCATCTGGGGAGGAATAACCCCATGCATCAGTACAGGTTGGGGGCTGACCTCCTGGAGAGCAGCTCTGTGGAAAGGGACCTCGGAGTCCTGGGGGCCAACAGGGTGACCATGAGCCAGCAATGTGCCCTGGTGGCCAAGAAGGCCAATGGCATCCTGGGGTGCACCCAGCAGAGTGTGGCCAGCAGGGCGAGGGAGGGCATCCTCCCCCTCTGCTCTGCCCTGGGGAGGCCGCATCTGGAGCACTGTGTCCAGTTCTGGGCTCCCCGGGTCAAGAAGGACAGGGAACTGCTGGAGAGAGTCCAGCAAAGGGCTACCAAGATGATTAGGGGGTTGGAACATCTTTCTTACGAGAAAAGGCTCAGGGACTTGGGGCTTTTTAGCCTGGAGAAAAGACGACTGAGGGGGGATCTTATCAGTACTTATAAATACTTCAGGGGAGGGTGCCAGGTAGATGAGAAGAGTCTTTTTTCAGTGGTGCCCAGTGATAGGACAAGAAGTAACAGGCACAAACTTGAGCATAGGAAGTTCCATCTTAACCTGAGGAGGAACTTCTTTCCTTTGAGGGTGGCAGAGCGCTGGCACAGCTGCCCAGAGAGGTTGTGGAGTCTCCCACACTGGAGACATTCCAAACCCGCCTGGGCGCCGTCCTGTGCAACTGCTGTAGGTGTCCCTGCTGTGGCAGGGGGTTGGACTGGATGATCCCTAGAGGTCCCTTCCAACCCTGACCATTCTGTGAAAAGTAGTGAGAAAAAATAAATCCAACCCAGGCGAATAGTGGTTGGAAGTGCCAAAGCAGAGTTGCGGGTCTTGCTCTCGGAGGGGGCCAGCATGCTGTGAAGGATCCAGCTCGGCAGCACACACCTCGCAGAAAATGAAGGATTGTTATTTCCTGCCAAACCACCGGCCCTGTGTGCAGCGCCTTTTCTCACCTGCCATCTACCAGGAGCAGCTCGAGCCCAGGGTTCTTTAAATCTGCTCCTTTGAGAGCAAAGGTTCGAGGATTTAAACGGCCAAGTTGGTAATAACAAGTTTCTCTGCCAACTTCAGCCCAGCCTCTGTGAGCTTGTGTGCCGCGTCTGTGGCAAAATTAAAACCTCCGGATGGGAGTTGCAGGAGGACTCAAGCTTACAGTCTCTGCTGCCTAAGAATTATTTAATCTCAGTGTCTTTTGCTGACTACTGATAAATACAGGCAGACTTGCGGACAGGCCAGGGGAGATGGCCGCATAGTTGGCTGCTATGGCATTTGGGGCCAGGAAAGGGACAGATGGTCCCTACCGCGCACTGGTCCTGATAGGAGAGAGCGAATGGCTGCGAAAAGGGAAGCAGAATATCAGGTAATATTAGGGCGTCAGTGTGCTCGGCAGGTTGGGATCTCGGCATTGCAGGAAAGCATGGGATTTTATTTTTTTTGTCGCTGCTAAAGTGGTATGGAATAGTGAAGTATCCCAGGGCTCCTGAGCGGTGCAACACAAGTGGGATCTCTGCACACACCAGCAAAGGCTTCGTTTGTACCCTGCTTGAGGGTAGGAGGACTCTACAGAGGGATCTGGACCGATGGGCTGAGGCCAATGGGATGAGGTTCATCAAGGCCAAGTGCCGGGTCCTGCACTCGGGTCACAACAACCCCATGCAGTGCTACAGGGTTGGGGCGGAGCGGCTGGAAAGCTGCCCGGCAGAAAAAGACCTGGGGGTGTTGGTGGACAGCCGGCTGGATATGAGCCAGCAGTATGCCCAGGTGGCCAAGAAGGCCCACGGCATCCTGGCCTGTATCAGCAACAGTGTGGCCAGCAGGACTGGGGCAGTGATCGTCCCCCTGTGCTCGGCACTGGTGAGGCCCCACCTCAAGTACTGCGTTCAGTTTTGGGCCCCTCACTACAGGAGGGACATTGAGGTGCTGGAGCGTGTCCAGAGAAGGGCAACGGAGCTGGTGAGGGCTCTGGAGCACACGTCTGGTGAGGAGCGGCTGAGGGAACTGGGGGTGTTCAGCCTGGAGAAAAGGAGGCTGAGGGGAGACCTTCTCGCTCTCTACAGCTCCCTGAAAGGAGGGTGTAGTGAGGTGGGGGCTGACCTCTTCTCCCTAGTGACAAGCGATAGGACGAGAAGAAATGGGTTCAAGTGATACCAGGCAAGGTTTAGATTGGATATTAGGAAAAATCTTTTCACTGAAAGGGTTATCAAACATTGGAACAGGCTGCCCAGGGAGGTGGTGGATTCACCATCCCTGGAGGTGTTTAAAAAAAGGGAGGGTAGCCGTGGTACTTGGGGACGTGGTTTAGAAGTGGTTTTGTCAGGTTAGGTTAATGGTTGGACTTGGTGATCTTAAAGGTCCCTTCCAACCTCAACAATTCTATGATTCTATGAAAGGTGTATACATGTACTTCACAAAGCTACAGTGATGCTTGCATGGGGTGTAAGGACAGACGGAGTTTGGCAGGTGATCGAAGGTATATAACAGTACATTTAAACTTGCCATTAATGGAAAAACAGAAACTCGCACCGCATCTCTAGAGGAAGCGATCTGAAAGAGCAAGGAGGAAGAAGGCTGCAAATACTGGAGCAAATGCTGCTCAGCATCAGTTACCAAACTCATCGCATCCTTCTCTGGGAGAGCGTTCAGGAAGAGTTCCTATTTTACTGAACAGTCCAAAGGAGAACACAAGGAAGACATTTTAAATGGACATGTAAAGCAGTCCTCCACATCCTTTGCAAGGGTGAGTATTTCAGGGTTCAGTAGTCTGAACTGAGTTGTCTACCTCACCTGTAAACTTTCCTATTGCCCTTAGTAAGCATCAAGCCACTTCAGAAGCGGACACCTTTCTCATACGGGCGGTCTGTTTGATAAATCGCTCAGCTAAAATTTTGGTCCTGCATGGTTTGTTTTGCCGTCTGTCCAGTAGTTGTCTAAGAAGCTTAATAGTATTTTTGTTAGCAAAACAGGACCTCCAAATTTTCTCGGCGGTAGTTTGCATAGCGTAGATGAATTGCCTCGATTTCTGAGGTATCATTTCACTTTCTAAACTTCCTATCCGATGTTAATCTTTGGAGATTTCTGGAGTCTGGGAATGCAGAGGAATAGTCTGCGAAGTGGAACGGTCTGTTGTTACCCACGGGTGCGATTGTGGTCAGAAAGAACCATTCGCTCCATACCTCGGCCTCTCAGGGTGAAATCACATGGGGCTGCCCTAAAAGCAGACCGTAAGGAGACAGTAGCTGTAGGAGGATATTGGATTTTCTTTTTTGCTTACTGGAAATATTGTCTCCACTGGTGCTGAGTAAGAAACGGTGTGTTCTGCTTCCGATATAATGATTCATCAATCTGTGTGCTATAAAAAGCATCATGTTGATGTTTTGGAAGAGGCCTTTTAGCCTAAACCTAAGATATTACCAATATGATAAATAATTTGGCCCAGTCTGGCAAGGAGAATGGTCACTCTCTCAGCATGACAAATAAATAAATATTAAAACAATAAAATCGGGTGTAGCCAAACATTTATATGTTCTTAATTTCCTCCCCAGGCCTCGTGTTGAGGGCTCAGACTTTTCTGGTATGTGCAGAATTTTTTAAACATTAAATTCTCCATTCAAATGCATCCTAATTCTTAATAATGTTCTGGATACCTTGAACCATTATTTGCTTTTAAACAAGTTTTCAGCGCAGATGGTGCTGCCTGCATTCGGTCCTCCAAATCTCCCATCCGCCTGTCTAAATTATTTTAACTGACATAGTTTCTAATTTACTCTCTCCAGTTGAGAGAGCTCCCCGTAGCTTGTCTATTTTAGCATTTAATTGCTGTATACTCTCACAAATTAAATTCTGTAGTGATCCATTTTGCTCTGCCGGTGAAGCAGTGATCTTTTCATCTAAGGAAGACGGTGCTTGTGACTCCGGCGCTGGGGCTGGCACCCGGCAGCGGGAGCGGGGCAATGCTCCTGTCTCCTTTCCTGGGGCGGCTGGAGGGGTGGTGGGGACTGTGCCAGAGGACACCTTTCCTTCAAAGCGCTCTCTGTTTTAATTCTGGAGCGAAAGGCAAGGGAGAGCCTCAAAATTTGCTCCTCTCAATGGGTTTTTACAGCTAGCGAAATTGCTTTGTCTAATTATTTTGTGCCCAAGTGCGCAGCAGAGTCCTCCTCTAAAATCTGCATATCTTTGTGGGCTTTTTAGCATTCGCTTTTATCAAACGTGAAAAAGCAGCCTCTAAAAATATTACCGCTGTACGTCTTCCTTTTCCGGGAGAAAGATAGTCAAAACGCATTGTTTCTTGTGACAAAATAACAATAGCCAATTAGGAAACTTGTCTTCCCCAGTTAGGTCTTTTTTGCATCACGTTTGTACAGCGCTTACGCATGACTTCATATCTTTCTATTAGAGAGGGACCATTTAGTATCTAAATAATTAACAAGTACAGTACTTTTTGATCTAGCTTCTGCTGAGTGGGAATATTTTTCTGTCTTTTCTCAATACGTGTGTATCGGAAGGAGGGCGGTTGAGTCTCGGGTACTGAAGGCTGCGGTGGAAGGGCTGCATAGGGAAGCTGAGGCCAGGGCTGCAGAGGTAAAATACGTTCTGCTGTCTTCTGCTGAAGGGCTCCTTCCCCAGCCCGAACAACCCAGAAGAATGTACCCTGTGAACAAAGCCTGGCCGGTATTTTGATTCTGTGGAACTCTGGAAGCGTGAAGCCAGTTTAACAGAAAATACAAAGCTGTTTCTTACTTATTTGTACTTCTTATGTTGACCTTCAAGAAGGCTCACTGGGCAGTTGGTAATTACAGGACACAAGGTCACTGAAAATACATTTTTAAGGAAAGAAGGCTGCTTGAAATTTGCATTATTTGGGTCTCCTTGAACTCAGACTCTTCTTCGTTTAAAACCTTTCATGTGAAGGTGTTAATCTCTATACTAGCTTCACCAGTGCAGGTTAGGGGCTGACGTGCTGGAGAGCAGCTCAGCAGAGAAGGACCTGGGAGCCCTGGGGGACAACAAGTTGCCCATGAGCCAGCAATATGCCCTGGTGGTCAAGAAGGCCAATGGTCTTATGGGGGGCATTAAAAAGAATGTGGCCAGCAGGTCGAGGGAGGTCATTCTCCCCCTCTACTCTGCCCTGGTGAGGCCACATCTGGAGTACTGTGTCCAGTTCTGGGCTCCCCGGTTCAAGAAAGACAGGGAACTACTGGAGAGTCCAGTAGAGGCTACAAAGATGCTCAGGGGCCTGGAGCATCTCTCTGCTGAGGAAAGGCTGAGAGCCCTGGGGCTGTTCAGCCTGGAGAAGAGAAGGCTGAGAGGGGATCTCATCAACGCTGATCAATATCTACAGGGAGGGTGGCAAGAGGATGGGGCCAGACTCTTCTCAGTGGTGCCCAGCGACAGGACAAGGGGCAATGGGCACAAACTAGAACATGGAAGTTCCATCTAAACATGAGGAAAAAGTTCTTTACTTTGAGGGTGTCAGAGCACTGGCACAGGCTGCCCAGAGAGGCTGTGGAGTCTCCTTCTCCGGAGATATTCAAACCCCACCTGGATGCTGTCCTGTGCAACTGCTGGAGGTGACCCTGCTGTGGCAGGGGGTTGGACTAGATGATCTCCAGAGGGCCCTTCCAACCCTGACCATTCCATGATTCATTCAGAAGAGAGTTAAGCACTGTTTGGCATGGTGTGACTGTCTGTCACCTGTGATCATGTTCCACATAAAAATGGGCTGTTTGTTTTGCATTTGTTACAGGTTATCTGGTCTTAGTTCCTTTGTCAGAGTATTTCAGTCCTATTTGCTGTGGAAGGTCTGCTTTAGTGGGGAAAGATGGGAATGATTCCTAGAATCATTCATGGCATTGCTTCACACTATTCTCCTTAGAGAAGGAGATCCGGCTGTGTGGATGCTTTATGCTCGGCAGATCTTTATGTAAGGGGGGCACTTACTGTATAGTAACTTTTGGGGTGTCTGAGACTGCTCAGAGCCATGAATGTTGTGGAAGAGAACGATGCGTGGTTGCATTGTTGGAAAGACAGAAATTTGTGTGATAACTGAGTCTGGTCCTGGAGCTGTGATAGTAAATGCAGCTTCATTGGCTTCATTTGAACTGGTTGCGGTTTGGCCAGTGTCAATCTTCCCCTTTCTGCCCCCAACATTTGTAATATGACGGTAGCTTGAGGGCTTGTGGAAGTAACTTAAAATGCTGTAGAGGGATCGTGTTGGGGACTGCTCCTTGAAAAGGCAACCATAGCTATGTAAATCCCTGTTTGCAACCTATGTCTGTGTACGTACTGTAGATCTTCTGGCTTCGGCAGAGCTGAGTGCAAGGTGCTCCTGTGCAGCAGGAACTCATCCCAGCCTGGCCCTGCGCTACTCACAGCTATGAGGCTTCTGATTAACTTGATGTTGTCTCTCTTTCACAGAATCATAGAATCGCTGAGGTTGGAAGGGACCTTTAAGACCTTTAAGATAATCAAGTATTTATATTTTACCAGTGTTGTAGGTTATCTTCTATCTTTCTGTGGTGTTAAAAATATCACAGTTGATTTTATTTGCGTAACGCATTGCCTTTATTAAAAAGCAGAGTTTCCAAATTCCTGTTTTTTTACAGAATGAACTCCGTCTTTATGGTTGTGTTGTATTTTGTCCAACCCTCTTAGTTACCACATGGATGGTTTCCCTCTTGTGATTTCAAAATTGACTTTGCTCTGCACCCTTTCACAAAACGTGATATGGCAACTCCAGCAGTCACGTGTATGTAAAATACCTGGAGGGATAATTGAACCCTATACATTTTAACTTTGATTAGATAGTTAAAAATAAAATAAAAAAAAACATGAACAATGAAAATATTTGCATTGTGATTCCTGCTTTAACTTCTGCAAAACTCCGTGTGCTCGTATGAGACACAAGTAACACCATGTCAGACTTGTACTGTTAAATGGGTGTTATTTATTTAATACCTTATGAAAACGTTCTTCTCTTTGAAATCACTCATTCCAGCCTACTGCTGAGCTGTTCCTCTATACCCTACTCATAGGTATTTCTCTTGGATTATTTTATCTCTGCTGATTTAAGAATTATTTATTCTTTCTGCAAGAGAATTTCTCTGTGGTTCTGGGGTGACTCATTGTATTGCATGAAGCATGTAGGGTTTTTTGAAGAAAATGTTACAACCTTTGTGAGAAGTGGGTATTAGCATGTTCTGACATTTAAAGACGATTTTTTAAAAGTTGGTGGTGTGTCAGAATAGAAAACATAATCCATTGTGAAATCAGTCATGGACCTAAGCACCTTGAGAATATCTGTTTCGGGGGATACTTATATAGCTAAAACCACGTAAGGCCAAACCTGTAAAGCTTAAAAGGAGAAAGCACTGCAACACTTCTACCATGCTTAATTTTCTGGGAGAGTAGGAGGATGTACTTTAAACTCATGTGTTAAGGAAAATAAAGCTTGAAAGATCAGGGACTGTCTATTTTTTTGTTGGTTTTTGGTCTTTTTGTTTTTTTTTTTTTAATATAATTTTACAAATTTGGATGTTTATAGGCAATTGGAACCTGTAAAGACAACTTATGTCTTTGGCCCACCAAAAGATTCTGAAAAGAATCCTTTTATCAGGAAGAGTGAACTTGATTGCCAAGTATGTCGTCTTCTTCACAGTACCTCAGGATATTTAGCTCTGAGAGAATCTTCTCGCGTGTGGCTGGCTTCTCCACTTTGTACTGGTACAAAGCCGCTTGCACTCTCGTCTCCCTCCGCCTCTACACCAGCTAACCCCAGAACATTTCACAAAGAGTTCCTGATGATCATGGAATGGTTTAGGTTGGAAGGGACCTTGAAGATCATCGAGTTCCATCCCCCTGGCCCTGGGCAGGGACACCTCCCACCAGCCCAGGTTGCTCCAAGCCCCGTCCAACCCGGCCTTGAACACCTCCAGGGATGGGGCAGCCACAGCTTCTCTGGCCAACCTGGGCCAGTGCCTCACTACCCCCACAGGAAAGAATTTCTTCCTGATATCTCCTCTAAATCTCCCCTTTTCCAGTTTGAAGCCATTCCCCCTCGTCCTATCACTATATGCCCTTGTAAAAAGTCCTTCCCCACCTCTCCTGTAGGCCCCCTTTAGATACTGGAAGGCTGTTATAAGTTCTCCATGGAGCCTTCTCTTCTCCAGGCTGAACACCTCCAACCCTCTCAGCCTGTCCTCCCAGCAGAGGTGTTCCAGCCCTCGGATCATCCTTGTGGCCCTCCTCTGGCCCCGCTCCAACAGATACATGTCCTTCTTATGTTGGGGGCTCCAGAGCTGGACACAGTACTCCAGGTGGGGTCTCACCGGAGTAGAGTAGAGGGGCAGAATTACGTCCCTGATGATCTTCAGTGGGAGAACTTCACCTCTTCCTGATTCGGGTCTCTTACTCACTCTCTGATCCAGATAATCTGAAGCTGCAAATGGCAAGGTGATCATTTATATGATAAATAGATATTAAGGGAAAACATAATTCCACATCATCCCAAAACTCTCCTGCCTTGATGTCCGTGTCCAGCTTTTGGATACTGGCAAGTTCAATTCTCTGTCCTTGCTCTTCTCTTCAGATTCACCATTGGGTTGGCTTTGCTCGTTTGCTTTGACTTTTTTCGTGAAATCACCTTGGCATAGACAACGTGCGTCTCAGCTATGTTATCAGATAAGATGGTGTGTTTGTAACAAGAGAAAGTAGCTCTGCCCCAAACAGACCTTGTGTTTCTCGGAGTCGCTGAACCGTATTTGTGTTCCTTAAGATGCCTCGCAGGGACCTCTCCTAGCATAGGTGTGTAACAGGTGAGCCAGCACTGAGAAGGCGTTGGTAGCTACGCAAGGAAGTAATCTAGGTCTTTGTTAAATTGGGACTGTTTACAGTGGCCGGGAAGTGATGTTTTTTTCATAGTCAAACTGCAAAGAGTACATGAGAATACAGGCATGGTGTGGCTGATCAGAGGTTCATCCAGAAAGCTGCAAGCGAGTACCCGTGTTTGTGATTTGCTCCCTACACCTGTTTCTCACTGGGTGTAGAAACATCTGATCTTTTTTTGGGGGGTGTTTTCATTGATGAAGAGTGAGGACAAGAAAACAGATGCGCATCTTCTTTAAAAAGGAAAAAAAAAAACCTCCCAACTTTTTTTTTTTTTTTAAAGAAAAACCTAATTACATGATTTGGGAATGGTGAACAAATTAAGAGTCTTCTGGTATATTTGAGTTACATTTCTAACTATCATTTCAGTAAGAATAACGCTGATACTGTAATATGGATTTTTAAAACCAGCCAGGGTGTAATTGGTTTTTGTCTGCAAGCATAAGCTTGTCCCAACCGATTCGAAGAAGAGTCAAATCCAAAGCGTGACAAATGTTTCCTAGCCATTAGGACCAAGGGTGGAATGGGTAGGATCACCTGGCCCACGGGTGGAATGTTTTCCTTTGGCCTTGACTGCACGTGAGGGCATATTCCAAGTGAGAAATGTAGAACCGGTAAACAGTCCAGGCTGGAAGGGACCTGGAAAGATCATCCGGGCCAACTTTTGTGGGAACGGGAGCCTGGATGAGATTATCCAGCACCCTGTCCAGTTGCATCTTGGAAACCTCCTGCTACGGGGACTCTGTCCCTGGGGAAGTTGTTCCACTGATTATTGTCCTCGCTGTAAAAAAATTTCCTTCTTATATTGACATGAAGCCTCTGTTGGTCCAACTTGTCCCCGTTGTCCCATGGCTTCTCCACACGGGGCCAAGTTACTTTGTCATTTCTGGTTGCTCGTTTTCTGTTTGGCAGAAAAGCACATGCACCAGAACTGGCAAGTAGTTTTTACCATGCAATTTGCATAAATATTTGCACGCTGCATTCTATATGCCAGCTTTCTCTAAAGATACTTAAAAAAACTAACTAGGAGAGGTCTAAGCAAACTTTCTTCCTGTTCGCCCTGACCACCATTTTTACACCGTATTTCGACTATTGAAAATGCAGCTATATGAAAGGCGTTGCGGCTAATATGCAAACTGCTTACGTACATTTACCTGGAGAACATGCGAAAAAGAAGAGCCGTGTCTCTCGCGTCGCTTTCTGAATGGGCACCGGGGTAAATCTTGCGTTCGGTATAATGAGTTGTAGTGTTTAGTTATTCTAAAGGTAGGGTACGATAACAGATTATTGTTGTTCATATCTGTGTAATAATTGAACCTCCCTGATCATACTTTCCATTTTACACCTTGTCAGAACCTTGGACCTTAATCTTGCTCTTTGATTGACAGTCGCGGCCAGGGAAAGAGCACTCGTATTGTTTGTGATAGTCGCATCTGTTCAACTTGATTCAGTTGAGAGTATTTGCATATTCTTAAGTATTTCTTCTGAGAGGGCCTAAATCCTTCTCAAGTGTTTGATGCATTTTTGAAATTCATTCAGAAGGTATCTGCATGCACTAATAGTTCTGTATAATATTGCTGCGCATAATCTGACAGATAAGACTAGGTTTTTTTTAAACAAGGTATTCTTTGGGGATGACATATTACATTCTGACTTATTCTACTGGGCGGAAATGTCAAGTGCTTTGAAAAAGGATGCTCGACTGTTTTGATTGAATTAGTGTTCTTTATTCAACACAAATTGGCGACTGCAGTAAAATGTAGCCTTATTGTGAGAACATTTTTCAAAAGAGTTAACAGCAGGGATTTTTTGTTTTATTTTTGTTACTGGAGCTTTATTACGTATAATTGTTCCATTGCTGCCGGTGCTGATTTTAGATGGAACAAGAGAGTAGATTCTTAGATATATTTGAGATTAATTTGTCTGAATTGTTAAACTGTGAGCAACACCTTTATCTTGAAATACAATTTAGGCTTTTGAAATACAACTTAGACTTTTATCTTTCTCTTACCTTGCCTTTTTTTGTTTTTCCCTTGCAAAATTTTTATCAATAGTTTTGGAAGCATTGTCAGCCTTAATTTCAGAGACCTGACACTCTTGATAATACGTGTACAATACTAGTGAGAAGTACCATTGCTTTGAAAAATATTCAGGCATGATATTTGAGCACTGAACAAAGGTAGCAGTTCGAAATATTAACTTGATGGCCTCGTACCATTGCCTAAAGAAATATATGCATAATTGAAAGCCATGTCTTACATAGGTTGTAAGTCCTAGTCCAGGACTATCCATGTTTGGACAAAACTAGTGCAGTTTGCGGTCAGAAGGAATGAAGATCTATTCCTGCTTGCTGAAATGGATGTGTGCTGTGGGTGCTATGAGCTCAAGCCCTTAAAGACTTAGGATCTCATATGGAAGAGCACTAACTGCAATAAATAACCTTTTTTTTTTTTTTTTCCTCCCTATTGCACTAAGGAAGTGTCCAAAAAGCCACTCTTAGTGGCTGACCTAGGTTAAGAACTGTGTTTCTGTCCCTAGGAAGGACCGTAGCGATGCCTGCCGCCTGTGTACTAGAAAAAAAAAAAATGGTGCAGATTTAATAAGTGTACTTTTTGTTTCCTGCACGCAGAGGTTTTAGTGTAACACAACACCTTTTACGTTAGTTTATGGTTTTCCTTTGCTTTCAGGAATCTCCTTCTGGACGCAGAAAAGCGCTTGCCACCAGCAGCATCAACATGAAGCAATACGCAAGCCCCATGCCTACGCAGACAGATGTCAAGTTAAGATTCAAGCCTTTGTCGAAGAAAGTGGTGTCTGCCACGCTACAGTTCTCTTTGTCTTGTATTTTCCTGAGGGAAGGAAAAGCCACGTAAGTTGTTGTTGGTTTTTTTTAACCAGATAGCCTGCTTTGTGTTGCTTTTCAAAGAATTCTTTGAATAAAGAGCTCTTTCTGTATAGAGTGGCAGAATTTGAGAGTTTCCTTCAGCATACCTATCATTCCTGCCATACTTAGTTTCTTAGCTGAGTAAAAGTCGTTTCTTACTGGGGTTTTAGTCTTGCGTTCTTCGGAGGCAAACAGCTTGTCCTCTACCGTTACAGACATTTTAAATAACAGCAGCTTAAAAATATCTACGGGTTGGAAATCAGCAGGAGCGTACATTTGCGTGCATGGGTGTGTTCATCCAACAGTACCCTTAGCAGACTGGAAGGGAAATGTGGGAAGCAGAACCTATTTCTATTTCACCAGTTTCTGTTTCGCAAAGAACGAAAGAAGGACAAAGGCAGCGGCAAGGTGAGAGACGGTGGAGTCAGAAATAAGGTTTTTGGGTTGAACACAAGAACATCCTGTGAAAAGAGTTTGCTTGGGCACTGATTACCGCTCCCCCTGCTCGCTCACCTGGTCCTGTCCCTTGTTTCAACAGCCTTTGGAGGGTACAGTATACACATTATTTTTGCAGCTCCTATAACGTCTACTGCAATTTCTGCCAGATTCAGGATGTCAGATGTTGACAACTTCATGTGACTGGGGGATGGAGTGTTTGTCACCCATCCTGTTCCGCTTTTCCTTTCTGTCTCTAGAAGATGGGAGTGTGAGAATCAGAATCACTTAGGTTGGAAAAGACCTTGAAGATTGAGTCCAACCATTAACCTAACACTGTCAAGTTACCACTAAACCATGTCCCTCAGCACCACATCTGCAGGACTTTTAAATACCTCCAGGGATGGCAACTCTACCACCTCCCTGGGCAGCCTGTTCCCGTGCTTGACAACCCTTTTGGTGAAGAAATGTTTCCTAGTATCCAATCTAAACCTTGCCTGGCATCACTTGAACCCATTTTCTCTCGTTCTATCACTTGTCATTAGGGAGAAGAGGTCAGTCCCCACCTCTCTACACCCTCCTTTCAGGGAGCTGTAGAGAGTGATAAAGTCCCCCCTGAGCTTCCTTTTCTCCAGTTTGAACACCCCCAGTTCCCTCAGCCGCTCCTCACCAGACGTGTGCTCCAGACCCCTCACCAGCTCCGTTGCCCTTCTCTGGACACGCTCCCGCACCTCAATGTCTTTATTGTCGTGAGGGACCCAAAACTGAACACAGTACTCGAGGTGGGGCCTCACCAGTGCCGAGTACAGGGGGACGATCACTGCCTCAGTCCTGCTGGCCACACTGTTCCTGATACAAATGGCAGAACAAAAAGGGGTAGATAGGGAAACAACAGTCGTTTTTTACCTCTTTTTGTAATTTATTTCCCCCCAGCCCCCCCCTGCCCCCAAAGCCTAACAATTCACTTCTAGCTTTTGATATTCTGCATGCACTTGTAGACATTGCGCACGGCAACACAAGTGCCCCAAAACTATTGCATGAACGGCTTTCCACTCTGCCATATTTTGGCAAACATTATGATACACAAAGGCTTTTTGTCTGCGTGCTTGGAAAGCCACAGATGCGTTATTTACTATTAATTACTATTACTATTTCCTTTCTCTGATTAACATGTTGTGAATCACATTTTGACCTACTGTATAAGAATGCTATTTTTGAAGTATTTAGCTGTGGTTTAACGTGGTATTGCAGCTGAAAATGGGAATGAAAAAATCAGTGTTCGATAACGTCTTAATTTTTTCGGAACAATCAACATCCATGAACTATACAGTAAATAGCTATACTAAGCTCTTAGTGCTTTTTGAGGCCATAATTTGTGAAAACCGAACCATTTAGGATCACATATACCTTCTTCCTGTTGAAATTGATAGGCTTCAGACTGAAGACTGTAAGTCAGGTTGACTGTAAGTTAACAATAAGGCTTTAATATTGCCCCAGACAGGGACCTGAAAAAGAATAGACTCTTGTTTGTGAAAGCATTGGTTTCCAGCGTGCGTAAATAGAGACTGTCCTACTAGCCAAAAGAGAGAATTCAGGTGTCACATACATGAACATGCAAGGTGGCTAGGCCAAGCTTTATTTACATCTCTTATAAACTGTAGTAGTTCCATAAAGTGAGATTCACTTTTAATTTTAATTTACGCACTTTATAAAGAATATACTGCAGCCTATTGCTGTGCAGTACCAAAAATCATCTTATTTCTGAAATACAGAAAAGAATATGGCAAAGTATGAATAGACAAAGGACAGGAAAAATAAATAGTACTTTGGAGGCCTTTTAATTTCTAAACTTTATATGAACAAGTGATGTACAAGATCGGAGCGCTAACTGCTCCCAGCTTTTTGTCTTCAGTGGGTAAAAGAGCCTGTCCATCAATGCCGCTATTCGGTGCTATGTTTTCTCCCCTGTGCTTAGAGAGTTGATTTAACCTATTGGTTATCAAAACAGGAAGATGAAACCTTGGGAATTTTGCATGAACAGAAGGGTCTTTCTGACTTCTTGATAGTTACTTATATTTATTTTTATTAACACTTTATTTTATTGTAGAAGTACTTAGTTGTCCTGTGTAGCTGTGGGTTCTGTAGTGCTGATTACTTTGCACGCACAGGGTAGCAAATGATTGCCCCAAACAACTTCTGATTTTAACAACATGTTAAATCGTTGGGTTTAATCCTGTATTTTAATCCCCTCTGTGTTTTTGTGCAGATTTGAGCCATGATTAGTATGTCATTTTTATTCCTATAAGTGGTACCTTTAAAATAACTTGTGTAGTTTTCTGGGCATTGTTAAGCACAAAAACCTGTGACTCTGGTTTTATCATGATCAGCTTCAAAGAAGATAGAATTATTCCAGTTGGAAGGGATCTGTCAAGGTAGACTGCCCAGCCTCCTGCTTAAAGCAGTCACCTGTCCGTTCAGACCAGTTTGCTCTGGGCTTTATCCCACTGGGGCTTGAAAACCCCCAAGAATGGAGAGTACACAACCTCTCTGGGCAAGCCATCCCACTGCTTGTTGATGACTCTTCCAACTTGTTTCTCACATCACGCCAGAACCTCTCTGGTTTCAATCTATGTTCACTGTATTTCATCCTCTTGCCTTGCATCAGCTTTCTTCTCAGCAACGTCCTCATAGGTGCTGGGTCCTTCCAAAGCCATCTCTTCTCCAGGCTCACCAAGTCCATCTCCCTCAGCCTCTCTTCGTAGGGCAAGTGCTCCAGCCCCCAACCATCTCAGTGGCCCTCTGCTGACCCTGCAGAGGTGTTCATCAACACCTTTTCCTGTACAGTGGGACCCAACACTGGACGAAGTACCCTAGATGCGGTCCAACGAACTCCAAGTAAACGGGGCTCATAACTTCCCTCTGTCTACTGCTTGCGGTCCTGTTTTAATGCATCTCAGGATGCTGTTTGCTTCCAGGGCATGATGCCAGCTCTCCTTGAGCTTGCTCTCCACCAACATCCCCAGACCGTTTTCAGCAGAGGGGCACCCTAGCCAGGCAGTCCTCAGGCTGTCTTATTGTAAGGAGCTAAATTTGCTCCTTAAATTTGCTTAATCCCAATAAACCTATTGAAATGGTTTTAAAAGAGAAGAGGTAAGACTGCTGTTGTTTCAAGAATGACGTTGTGTACTTCAAAGTCTTGGATTTTTTATGAAAGCAATGTGGAACGGCCATTTCTCTGCATCTTTGCCTGCTGTCATCTTTTCATCAAGCATGTATTTGGTGTGAAAGGTACAGTTACGATACAGATGAGATACAGTCAAACAAGAATTGAAACTGGCCATTGATATGTGATGGTTTATCTTCTTAATGAATGCAGATATTTAGAAAAGGGATTTTAATTTCTGTAACAGTGTCAGGAGTTCCAAATGAATGTAGTGATAGGTGTCAGATGCAGCACATGGACAGGAGGTCTGACCAAGCATTTCCCCTTCAACCAAAGGAGACCAGATAAGTGTTTACTAGCATTTCTGGACTGGTTTAAAATTTTGAGGAGTGGTCGTTAAATTGACTCGTAATGCACAGCAGGACTGTTTTTACCTTTTAGAATTTTGTTAATAGAAAACCTTCCCTTTGGAAATTAATATACATGACTGTATTCATTTTGTTCTTTCACTATATTCAAGATCAGATCTGAGACCTCCCTCTTTGAAGAAAAGAAATCATAAAGATATTTAAAGGACTTTTAATAATGCAGTAGTATCAGAAGTGGTATTAAGATGACTGGATTTTAATTCCTAGTTTGAAATTTGTTATTTAGGGATGAAGACATGCAAAGCCTGGCTAGTTTGATGAGTATGAAACAAGCTGATATTGGAAATCTAGATGATTTTGAGGAAGACAATGAAGAAGATGAAGAAAACAGAGTGAATCAAGAAGAAAAAGCTGCAAAAATTACAGGTTGGTTTTGCCACAGGGATGGTAAAATATAGTTCCCTTTGCTAATTGCCAGCTGTGTTCCATGGATTTTATCCTTATGCTATATTTGTATTTAATTTTTTAAAAATCCAAAACAAAACAAAATTTAGGTAGTTTGATTGAAGAGGGACCCATGAGGTTTAATATTTGTGAATTTAGGAGCATTGATTTGCGTGTGTGTGTGTCCTGTTTTTAGGAGAGAAGGCACTAGGTAGTTAGCACTTTAGGGAAGCAAAGAACCAGTGTGAACAGAGGAGTAAGAAGGTGGAGGGAAAGGGTCAGGGAGTGAGAAGGCAAGAGGATGGATGAGCTGGAGTGAAATAATGAAGACAGTTTGTGAGAATAACTGCGAAATGAGCTGCGCCGTGAGCAGGGGCTGAGGTTCTGCTCAATAACATGGTAATTCCAGGCAGTGTACTTCTGCCTTTTGGTTGGGGGTGTCTTGTGGAAATGAAATCAGGAGACTGTTCAAGGACTTTTAACGGAATTTGATAGCAAGGTTGTTTGAAGTCAGATAGTAGAACTACATTTGAATTGCTTACTGATGAAAATGCTTAGTGTGTCCAGGATAGCTGCAAGTCGATGCAAGTCAGCTCAGGATGCGATGGTGTTAAATTGTTGGTGGAGACCGTTATGTAGTACTGCTCCAGATGAGTTCTGTAGAAACTCTTAGTGTAAAAAAAACTGGGAAAAGACAAATGAACTTCTGGTGCCAGCCTTCATGCCCGCCAGTGCTCTTTAAAAAAGTCTGTTGAAATAATGGGATCCTTCACTAAGGTGGGGAAGAGCATCCAAAGCAGAGAAGTGAATTGTCAAATCTGTTCTTGAAAATCCTGAGGAATGTTGGTTCGGTGTTACGAAACATGGTTACATTTCTTCTTTTCGAGCTTTCATTGCAATTGAAAGTTTCAGCCTGAAGCAGTTATTCCTTTAGTTACGTCTAGTGTCGTGAAAGGATGCAAATATGTTTTCTCCATGCTTTACATACTCAATTAAACATTTTTACCCTGACCAAATCTCTGCTTATACTGTACATGTCTGGCACCGACCAGATTGAAGAGTCCAGAATGAAATATTTGAGAGACAGAGATAACGTATTCTTAGTCAGGGAGCGGAGAAATTCCAGTTTGGTCACACTGAAATCCTCCTGTGTGGTCTTCCTCTCCTTTCCCAGCATAACCAGAATATTTCAGGTACGTGTCAGAGCACCAAACAAAACCTGATGTATTCAGTGGGCCATCCAGTAATCACAGAGGAGAGAGGCGCACATAAAGGAGAGGCTACATAAAGGCCATATAGCCTATTGTGCAGAAGTGTTTTATTAAGCTATGCCTCGATACTGCGTAGAATCGTAGAACAGCCCAGGTTGGAAAGGACCTCGAAAGATCATGTGGTCCAACCTCTTGTGGGAAGGGGAACCTAGGTGAGGTTGTGCAGCACCCTGTCCAATCGCATCTTGAAACCCTCCAGTGTTGGGGACCCCTCTGTGCACTGAGGACTGCTACAGAAAACCCATGTCCAGAAGGATGGTAATTGAAAAGCAGCGGATCTGGCTACTCAACTTGATTGATTTTTACAGCGTTCAGCACCTAAACAAGCCGACAAACGATTCCCCGACAAGTGAAAAGGTGAGGGAGGATAGACTAGTCTGCCCGCTGTCCTTTGGCTATGTAGGGAACGTCCCTGGAGGCAACTGGGGAGGGGTGAGCTGTCTGATGTGCCACACAAGCTCCTGGCTCCAGTTCTTTCAGAGGCATTTCGGCTTTTCCATCTGTTGTTGTAAAGGCCAAAATTCTCTGTTCTGAGCAAATATTACAATACCTACTTGAAAGGCAGAAGCAATAAATACTTCTGAACTGTGCTGTGTCCGTCCATCGTTCAGCCTGTTCTGATACTGTTTTCTAACGATTCAAGATGGGAGGGTTGGGCTGGGGTTTTTGTAGACGCATCATTAAGGGAAACCGAGGAAGGAAAGGTCAACCTTGAACATTTTCTTCTTGTGTTGCCTACAACAGCTGAGTTGCTTCGTTAGGCTGGCTGAGTTTTCCCACGTTAGACAAGGAGAGGGATGGGAGGGATGTTGAAGGAGAATGAGTGCACAGAACATAGGGCAGTAAATAAACATTAATAAATAAAATGTAAAGGATCTATTTCAACATGTATTACAGACTGATTTCATTGGCAGTTGGAGTCACTCCTGTAATAAATGTAATGAATGGGCAAAACTAATAAAACACAAGGAGAAGAGCTGAGGAACCAAGGGAGAAAGAGATAGGAATCGATGGCGAAAAATAGGAAGAACTACAGAAAGAGGGAAATGAGACAAAACAGAGGTAGTGAAGTCCTCTTTCTAAAATTTCTTTCAAAAATAATTGTGTTCACAGAATCCCATAAAGTTAATTGAGGAAGTTACATAACCCTGTTGAAAGCTTGCTGCTCCCAACGTTTTCTCATCTGTTGCAGTGTGAGGGTGTTGGCAGCCGAGTGAGCTGGAATGCCTTCACTGACTCAGAGTCCCCTGCGGCAAACGGCTTCACCTCAGTGCGCCTGTTTTCCCAACTGTAAAATGGGGATACTGGCTAGAACTACTTCACGGGAACAGTGGGAGTGTTGCACAGTTAATGTTTGTAAGTGAGCTTTGAAAAAGTAAAGTGCAAGTAGTAAAGCAGAAGGGATTATTATCTTAATTTTAACTCAAAAGCCTTCTCACAGAAGCGTTGGATGACTTGATGACTGAAATGTCGTCATTCTCAAGCCACAGCCACAAGAGGTGCTGCAAATCTTTATCACACTGTTTTTTTGCAGTGCACAAAAGTTAATTTATTTTTTTTTTTTAATTGAGCCCAAAGTTACAGTTTTCTAGATGAACAAATATATCCACCGCTAGGAGAACAAGGGAGACCTGCTGAATGGGGCTCTAGATGGTGCAGGAGAGTTAGGAAATGCTGCTTCTTGTCCTTGATGTGTTGCCTAACTTTGGATAAGTATTTGTGCCTCCGTTTCTTCAGCGATGAAATAAGTGACGCAATACTGACCTACCTCAAAAGTGCTGTGGAATTTGGTGTGGTCAACATGCGAGCTGTTGCTGTACAACTGACCTCAAGATCAGACTGAAAGATGTTTGCCGTTCAAAGCACCGCTTGCCTTTTTTTTTTTTTTTTTTAAAAATAATCTCCCTCCACCTCAGACTTTTCCCCTCCCTTCCCAATATTTCTAATGTTAATTTTTCGTGTGTAAAAGCTCTATCTCCACCTAATTGTTCTATGTCAACTTGAAAATGGTGTTTGTAGCCATGAAATACATTTCAAAAATTTCACTTCTCCACTGTTAATATAGATGACTTGAAATGCCCCAGAATTATCCTGCCCTTAGCCTTCAGTTGAAGAGAAGGCATCCTAGTGAACTCGAAGAAATGTGGCTCATAACTCGCGAACTTAGGGTAGTAATAAATACATTGCTTCTCTTACTCTTTTAATTGATAGTTAGAGCCTCACGCTGCAGTTACTAGTTCCCTCCTCCTCCGTCTGCGCAGGAGCATAGGGACTATCCTTGGGGCGCCACATGGACTCAGCAGCGTGCCCATGTGCTCCCAGTTGCAGGAATCTGGATCCCAGTATATTTCAAGAGCAGGCTTCTGGAGAGCAATATGCGTAACCCTTTCTTGCCATTTGCAAAACCGTACCTCCCATGGAAACTTCTGTTACCTTTAATCTTCTTTGTCGGTAGCACCAAGCTGCTTTAAAAAAAAAAAAAAAAAAAAAAAGGCAAGAGAAGAATGAAAAAAAAAACCAAACCCCAGTGATTTATATGACATACTTGTAGAGCAAGCTAATATACATTTGTAGATAATGAGATTTATAAAAGATAATATAGGACATAAATCTCCAACCTACCACTTCCACACTCCAAAATATGACATAAACCATTTAATATTGTAATGAGAAACATTGTAGTGCACACAGGTGTTTAGGTTGGCAGATGGGACCAGGTGATTCAGACCACATCAAAGAATTCCCTCTTTTTAAAGCTCTGAACTTAATTTGTTATTTTCTGACAATAAAAACTGAATTGTAATTGTTTTGGGGTTGGTTTGGTTTTTTTTTTCCACATGCTGGCATAATAAATTGTAAATCATGTCAGCATCTCAGCCTGTTTTAAGCTAGTGATGTGTTTGTACTAGTGTTTTATAAGGTCAACTCTGTTTTATTTGAGTACAGCAAAGTATTTCCCATTGTGTGTCTTGAGTCTTAAAAATTCCCGGAAGATAGGATTGGATTGTTCAGATCTCTAAGGTGTCTATATGATTTTATACTGAGCAAGTTAAAGAGTTTTGGGGCAGTTTTGGTGGTGGTTTTTTTAGGACAGTAGTCTTGTTTGTTGGGGCTAAGAATGAGGAAGCAAGGAAGGTGAAATTAACCCGGTGTAGATAGATACAAATGTAATCTCATCTGAGTAGATGATTGCTTTAAGGTCAAGAACAGTTAGGAGGTGCAGTTAAGAGGAATGTGGCTGTGGCTTTGTCATTGTCGGCATAGATTATGCCCGACAGATATTGGCAGACTAGATCATTTCGCTTGGTAATTTGCAGATTGGCGTATCTTTGCAAAGCGGTTTAAATTGGGAAAAGAAGTTTTTAACTGTACTCCTGAAATACTTTTAGGTTCTGGACTCTGCTTTTGGCTTCAGGCTCTTCATGCTCTCTGTGAAGGCATGAAATGAAGAGTTGTGTCAGAGTGTCAACTGGTGAAGGTGTTGCCCTCTGAAAAATCACAAGTCCCCCCTGCTGTGACGCTCTGGGCACCAGTGTGAGTTGGGACAGTCATGATACTCCTCAATTTTCCCCTCACACTGAGATCTTGTTCCTTGTAACTAGTTCATAGAATGAAGACTACTGTATGAGAGTTGGTGACAAATATTTGCTTTACCAGACAAAAGCCGTATAAGGAAAAGTCAAGTATGCAACAGCAGCGAGCTAAAAGCCTTACAAAGAAATAAGTCCCTGTGTGCACAAGAAATTCAAGTTTAAAGGAAATCCAAGAATGGTTGGCATGAGAAATGTGCCATAAAGGCATCTACGTAGCTTTAACTCCACTGGTGACACCAAAGGACATCATCTGTTTCATTGGGAAAAGGCAGGGGATGAAAACAAACCTGTGAGAAGGGTAATGATACTCAACAAACAGGGTCAGCTCTCCGGCACGGGTTTCTCCTGCCAGTTTGTCAGCTGGAAGGGGGAGGAAATGTGTCCCCTCTCCCCAGAGACCTGCGCCTGAGGTCTTTCAGAGATGCCCCGTTACTAGAGAAACTCCATTTGTCAGATGCGGGGGATAGGGCTGCTTTAGGGGGGATCAGAGAAGGAATTTTTCCCCTTGGGGCAGAAGCCGCTAAGACCTAGTTGGATTTTACTTCTTTCTTTCCTTCCAGAATTACAGAGGCATCAACAACTTGATTAGAATTAAGCATTAAAGCATTTTAAAAACCGTTAATTCATGGCAATTCACCGCTCTCCACTGCGGATAGAAGGTGAAGGAGGATTTTACCAAACAGAAAGATGTTACTTTCACAGCATTACAGTGGCAAATTCCACCAATACATATGTTCTGTATGCATTCTCAGAATACAACGCTGATCATATCTTTTAGAACAATTAGAAAACTTCAACTTGCCATAGGTCAGAATTTAATGGGGACTGATTTTGCAAATGTTAAATAATCAGTGTGTGTGTGTATAAATAAATAAAATACATAAAATGCATGTGTATGTTTTGGTTTTCTGTAGCCCTAAGGGTTTGGGAAGGAGGTAAATTCTTCTGGGGCTGTTTTGTGTTGATTGACAATGGCTTAAAATTCAGGTTTTCTTCGTAGCAGGAAAAGTCTTTAAATTACATCTGGTACATCTAAGATTTGAACGGGTATGTGTACTCATCCTCATAAAACTAATTACTGCTGCTGACACCAGGCATCTGGCAAGGTTTTGTTTATGTCTGTTAACTGAGTTTCTTGTTAAATTATCATTGAAGCACTCACGCAGATGCTTTGCTGTAGGTATAGCATTGTAAGGACTCGTTCTAAATGTATGCTTTTAATTAACCCTAAGTGTCTTCTCTTTTACGCTCGCTCTCTTTCTAGTAACAGTGCTCGTTCCACTTCTGTTTCGTTAAATGCCCTTGCCTTACGTTTGTCTTGACTGGCTTCTATTTACAGAAATTGTAAACCAGTTGAATGCTCTGAGCAGCTTAGATGAAGATCAAGATGACTGCATAAAGCGAGCAAATATGCCTTCAGCTAAATCAGCCAGTTCCTCTGAAGGTCTATGAGCTTTCCTCCTTTCTGTTTCTGATTGTCTGTATTTACTGTGACCTGTTACCTTTTGACTCCTGCTTGTATTCAGCTGTCGGCTTTATCGCTGTGCTTCCACCCAGCATGACTCTCAGTAATTTGTAGTGCATCCAACAGGTAACAACACGATAGAGAAAGAGCCTAGCTCCTCGGCAGCTCCCTTGTCATCTGAGAATGAAAAAGAAAGGAAAAAAAATTACAAAAAAAAAAAAAAACCCAAACCAACCCCAGACCCCAAGTCTAAAACATTAATTGTGCAGTCAATAATACTTGACCTCTCTAACGTGACAAAATGTCCCCTCTCTGATTTTTATGGGCACGGTACCACCAAAACTTGAAATTTCCTGGCGATAGTTAACATGTATGTGAACAACCGAAAAGAAATCGCTGTATTTAGCTTGTTAGATGTTCTGCAACATTTCTTTAATGAAAATAATAGAAGGCTTTCTCAGTAGTCATTTCTGTTTTGTGATGTTCTGAGCAGCAAAGTGAAGTTTCATTCATTTCACCTTTTTTTTTCCCCCCTCCTTTGTTGGTGTCCTGCTGGAGGGCATTAGCTTAGTTGTGCAGTTCGTGCCATACCCTGGTGCACTGTTTTGAGGGACTGTTGTTATGGGGTTTTTTTCCACCTTGAGATATGTTAGACAAATAGTTTGTATCTATATTAAAACAATATTCCAACTTGTTTCTAGAGCTTATCAATAAGCTTAATTTTCTGGATGAAGAGGAGCGAGACCTGGCCAACTCTAGTACGAACCCTTTTGGTGATCCTGACACAGCAGAATTAAATCCGTTTGGAGACCCTGATGTAGAAGGTAATAGATTTATACTACATAATTCATTGTTAATTGCAAATGCTTAATGAAACGTTATTTATTTGGGTTTTGGGTTGGTTTTTTTTTGGTAGGGCTACAAATGAAAAGTGTTATTTTGATTAAATGCAATTATTGCGTGCAGTACTGACGTAGCAATAGCTACCAGTCACCGCTGGAAAATGGATTTATCCTTTGACTCACATCCTTATGTGTATCTGCCACTGGGGGCTACCAGCTAAGAGTTGAAGCAGAGACTTTTAAGACCTGTCAGGTGTGTTACCAGTACTCACCTCGTGGTGCGTAAGTGAGCAACACACACTGTCAGGCGCTTCTGTTCCATGTGGATGCTGGTTTATGTCAGGACTTCTTTGCTGCCATCTTCACTGCATCACAGCTATTGTTGGTTAGCACTGATCTTCATTATTATAATTTAATTGTATCTCTTTCATTCGTTTTTTGCTTTTATGGCTTCCTCAGTTAAGACTTCTGGCATTGTGCCTTGCGCCACACAGTAGGTGTTAATCCCCTTTCCAGACCGACAGGATCACAGAATGGTTTGGGTTGGAAGGGACCTTCAAGACCATCTCGTTCCAATCCCCCTGCCCTGGGCAGGGACACCTCCCACCAGCCCAGGGTGCTCCAAGCCCCGTCCAACCTGGCCTTGAGCACCTCCAGGGATGGGGCAGCCACAGCTTCTCTGGGCAACCTGGGCCAGGGGCTCACCACCCTCACAGCAAAGAATTTCTTCCTAATATCTCATCTAAATCTCCCCTCTTTCAGTTTAAAACCGTTCCCCCTCGTCCCATGGCTCCACCCCCTGATCAAGAGTCCCTCCCCAGCTCTCCTGGAGCCCCTTTAGGCACTGGAAGGGGCTCTAAGGTCTCCCCGGAGCCTTCTCTTCTCCAGGCTGAACACCCCCAACTCTCCCAGCCTCTCCTCCCAGCAGAGGGGCTCAAGCCTTTGGATCATCCTCGTGGCCTTCCTCTGGCCCCGCTCCAACAGGTCCATGTCCTCCTGCTGTTGGGACCCCCCGAGCTGGAGGCAGCCCTGCAGGGGGGTCTCCCCAGAGCAGAGCAGAGGGGCAGAATCCCCCCCCTCGCCCGCTGGCCACGCTGCTGGGGATGCAGCCCGGGATGCGGGGGGCTTTCTGGGCTGCCAGCGCACATTGCTGGCTCACATCCAGCTTCTCATCAACACACACCCTGAAGTCCTTCTCCTCAGGGCAGCTCTCCATCCATTCTCCTCCCAACCTGTATTTTGCTTGGGATTACCCCAACCCATGTGCAGGATATGCACTTGGCCTTGTTGAACCTCATGAGGTTTGCACAGGCCCACCTGTTCAAATCCCTCTGGATGACATCCCTTTCCTCCAGCGTGTTGACCGCACCACGCAGCTTGGTGTCGTCGGCAAACTTGCTGAGGGTTCACTCAATCCCACTGTCTGTGTTGCCAACATGAACAGCACCGTTCCCAGTACCAAGTCCTGAGGAATGCCACTCATCGCTGGTCGCCACTTGGACATGAAGCCGTTGACCGCAACTCTTTGAGTGCGGCCATCCAGCCAATTCTTTATCCACCGAGTGGTCCATCCATCAAATCCATGTCTATCCAATTTAGAGACCAGGATGTTGTGCGGGATAGTGTCAAATGCTTTGCACAAGTCCAGGTAGATGATGCCCATTGCTCATGCCCATTTGTATTCTGCTTGAGTGAGAAATCCAACCCCTGTAAGTTCTTAATCTGATAAGACTTAGGCCGTAAGGCCAGAAAGGAGCACCAAGACAGCAGGCATCTCTGCTGTCATCAACTCCGTGTTCAGATAGGCAGGCTTCAATCTGCTGCAATCAAGAAAAGAAGAGTGTATGACTTTCTTAGTTTGCAGCCGCTCAAAATGCCAATCCATAGTTAAATCCCAAGTTTGAAGCTGTACTCAACTGTTGCTGTTCAAAGCTCCAAGACTTTTCTTTCCCACAGAAAATACCAAGGAGCGTTTGTCACCTTTGACCAAACCCCAAGGAGCCGCTCTGTAATGTTGGTGGGAAAGAACCGCACTGAGCAGGAGCAGCCCAGGGTACAGCCATGGGATTTCTAATGCCAGGTCTAATGAGGCTGCATTTCTGAGCTGCGGTTTCCATCTGTGGTTACGCTCTTTCTCTGGACAAGCTGAATGTTTACTCACAACACGGCTTTTCTGAGTCCATAGAGGCTAATGTGGGTGGTGATCTAAGTCTTCTCATACTTTGGCTGTGATGTAGTTTCACAGCTTGTATTTCTCAAACAGGGACATTGCACTGTCTTCTGTATTTGGCCATGGAAGCCATAAAGCCACTATCCTGGCCCCCTTCTCCCTCCTGTAAAGTTGTCAGGTGTTTCTAGGGCTGTGGAAGTGAGTTATTTCAGCTTTGTAGATGCCGATATATATGGATTAGATTCTAGTGTCTGGATCTTTGGCTTCATTTCCAGTTTGTTCCTTGGCTGTGAGTTCCCTTAGGATCACGGGAGGAGACAGAATAACCAGGGATATAAAACACTTATTCTTGTCCATCTAGTTGTCCGTGCACAACCTGCTCCAAGAGACTCAGCCTTTATTCCTTTCTTGCTTCTCTGCTCTAGAAGGAAGAGCTCCCTTCTCCCTGGAGAGAGCTGTGCAAGTCCCAGCCTATGTAAACCGCTGTTTTCTGAACCCAGCTTTTCTTGCTTTTCCAGAGAGCACCTGCGCTGGCAGAAGGCAGCAGCAGGTCTTCTGACCACAAAATATAGGGACTAAGAATTGGTTCCTCCTCATCTTAGGGACAGGGAGTGATAAACTGGTGGTGTTTACCCTCAAGGCTGAGGGACTTGGGTCTTTTAACTCTAGAGGAAAGAAGACTGAGGGGGGATCTTATCAAAGCTTATAAATACTTAAAGGGAGGGTGCCAGGGGGATGGGAGCAGTCTCTTGTCAGTGGTGCCCAGTGACAGGACAGAGGTAACTTGCACAAACCTGACCATAGAAAGTTCCATCTAAACCTGAGGAGGGACTTCTTCCCTGTGAGGGTGGCAGTGCCCTGGCACAGGCTGCCCAGAGAGGTGGCAGAATCTCCCACTCTGGAGCCATCCCAAACCCGCCTGGACGCCGTCCTGTGCAACTGCTGGAGGTGACCCTGCTGTGGCAGGGGGTTGGACTGGGGGACCTCCAGAGGGCCCTTCCAACCCTGACCATTCTGTGATTCTGTGAGTTTGTGTTTCTTAGTGCTGGAGTAGCTTGACACCTCATGTCCTGCATCCAAGGCTCCAGCCTGCTTATATATTCCCAAAAGCCTCCCAATATATGTGGGGCACATTTTTTTTTTTTTCTGTCGATTCCGGTCCCTTTGGTGGTGTCTAGCCTTTACTGCTGTCTTCAGTCACCATCATGGACATTCTCCGTTCCTCTGGGTCTGTTTTGTGTACTCAGACAGTCTCAGGGCTCAGACTCTTGAGTCCCCAGAGAAGTCCCATCTATACGGCAGCAATGCTGAGTTGTTGGGTGTGTGTACCAAATATTCCTCCCACACGTTGTTGCCACCACGCAGCAGTCAACGTACAACAACATGACAGTGATTTTGATAAACAGGGTGTCACTGGATTCTTCCTACTGTGTCATAAGGTGTTTTTTATTTGGGAGGGATGGAGCTTCTGTCAGGTTCATGTGACAGCAGCATGTCTGCCTGGAGCGCTGAACCAAGTGGAAGATCTGAGACGTTTCAGGCTGTTGGACCAAGAGCGGGACATCTGGTGTGGGGGTTTTAAAGCTTTTACTTTATGATTAGTGGCTCCCCAGGGATTCTCCTAGTAACCTCAGACACCTCGGAGAAGTGCTGGCTCCTCTGCTTCAGAGCTGCCTTGTCCCTATAATGGACAGTGGTTGTGTTCTTGGACTTAGATGATCTTACAGGTCTTTTCCAGTCTAGGAGATTCATCTTCCTTTGCTTGCCCATCTTGACATGTGCCTTTCTTTCAATCATCTTCCTCCACAGAAAGTTGAGGCGGGGGGGAGAAAAAACCATTGCTGAGACAAATTAGGTAGGACAGTTCTGGTCTTCAGCAGCAGCAGGAATCTGCTGTGTATGTCCGTGGCTCATTGGATCAGTGTCTCTACCTGGGGAGCACCTAGACCCCAGACCCTAGACCTAGACATTTTGGGGAGATTTCCCTTTGGTTTGGACTACATTTTGAAGCTGCACAATCTTGCAGCTGTTCTCACCCCGTCGCCCTACCGCAGAAGGCTGCCCTCTTTGTTTCCCGTTTGGCCTCAGGTACATTCCCTCATGGTTTAGGACATTTCTTCGACTTTTGAGACTTCACTGTAACCTTCATTGCTGCCATCTCTTTTTAGGAAGCTCTTTGAGTCTATGCTCGCTTGTTTGCTTTTGAATCCTTAAGTGAATGTGACCTTTTTGGTTGCCACCTCAGGAGCTTGGGAGCATGACGGAGGTTCAGGAGTTTAAGCCTGAAGGAGAAAGTCTGCCTTAAAGAGTCACATTACCTGTTTCACTTGTCCTGCGATCTGCTTAAATCAAGAGATTAACCTTTTATGCGTGGAGGGATGAAGTATTTTTCTATTCTCTGTGTGTTAGTCTGTTTTATCTTTTGGACGAGGCATTATCTGGAATTTAGACTTTGTGAAAGTTCAGAGCCTCCCCGTAGGCTTTGTTACTGAATTTCCCCGAGATGTATAGAGTGGCCATCTGGAGCCTCCTTTCTGGAGGACTTTGCCGTCAGATGCTAGGAGGCACCATGTGCCATTTGGCAGAGATATTCCAAGGATGTTCCTATCAAGCTTGTAACCTGTGTGCTTAGTGAGAGAGTGTGTAGAGTCACCCAGGCTATGAGTATGTGCGTATTGACAGGCACCCAAAGAAAAAGGAGGATTACCTGCCAGTAGATGCTTGTTTCCTAGACAGATATTTCTTGTGCCTGTGCACAAACCAGCTACTTTCCCCTCTATCTTCCTAATCCCCTAATCGCCTAACCCTGGGAACGCAGGGTGGAGAGAAACCAAAGGCGTGAGTGCTCCTGGCATCCATGCGTACACCGTGGGCGCAGCGCACACGGCAGAGGGTTCTCAGCAAGCCGGCGCTGGATGCTGCTGGGGTTTAAGAAGTCCTTAGTGTAAGTGTTCTTAGATGCACAGTGGAGTGGAAGCACCTATGAACAACTTGCCTCAAAAAAATCTTCAGCTGTGGAAACGAAACCTTTCAGTCTGTCTCTTGGTTGACGCGTTGAATTGAGGTTTATTCTCTCTGTATTTAGTGGGTCGGCTTGACATTAGGAATCTGGAAAAGAACAAAATAATCTGTTCGAACAATATAACTCTGCAGCTTTATGCTAGACCATACGTAGATGATCATACGAGGACTGCCTTTTAGTCATGTTACAACACAACTCTAAAATTAGTTAATTTTTTGCAAAATATGTTACTTCACGTACCCAAAAATATTTTATTTCACATATACAACAAATTCAAATGGAAAACCACAACACACTTTTAGCACTCCACAGTATATATATATTTTTTTTTTTTAATTAGGTGAGGAATGCAAATTTTGAAGTTGCGTGTGACCAACACAAGTTTTCTGCAACACCCCTGAGACACGAGGGTACCTGTTTGCTCGCGCTGCCTCCCGCTTTCGTTTCAAACAGCGTTTACTTTACCCAAGGTGTTTCTTTCCCCTGTGCGTAGACTTCTGAGCTCCCTGCAGCCTGTGGTACGCTGCACGTGAGAACAGCGCTGCAACGCAGTACCAAACCCCGGAATCTTTCTAGGATAGTCCTAAGGAGAGCAGTACGAGAACCAATAGACAGGAAAAATGTTGATTCTGCCCCATCTTAACGGAATGCAATGTGTTGCCGGTGGGAGTATTAATGAAAGCAATAGAAAATCACGGCTGGTTTATAGGGATGCCAGTCATTATGCTTTCTAGAAGTCCTGGGAAGTAACATTTTTATTCTGTGCTGTTTGTTACGCTGCTCACATCACCAGCGTGGCCGTGTGCCTCCCAGTAGTGCAGTAGCCGGCATCACTCAACATCTTTCGCATGTGGCTTCTTCTTTCATGCTTTGCCAAGGGGAAAGAGGTACGCGTAAGGGGTTTTTTTTGTTTGGGGGGGGGGGAGAGGGGTTGTTTGGTTTTAAGGGCTGTGTCCCAATATGTTTGTGTTACAAAAGGCAAGTGGGTTGAAGGGCAGGGTGACTTTTTGGAGATCCTCTGGGAACTAGAAGGCAGATTGTGCTGATAGGTAGTGCCGGAGTGATTACTCTCACGAGCAGCCTTTCTCAGCGGAGTTAGGGCAAGTGATGTTTCCAGAATCTGGCACAAGAGCAGCTGGGCCTTCTGCTGTAGTAATACTCCCACCTCTTCTCTTGTCACTCCTACCCCTGTGGCTTTATTACTTAACCATGCCAAAATTACAATGCGTTTCACCCTTGGAGCGCCAAACTGCAAACGTGGCATGTGGTTTTCATGTTTGTTTCTGGTTTTGGTTTCATTTTTAATATATATTGGGGTAGAGAACTGCAATTAAAAAAATTGGTTCAAGCAGAGACTGGAGTCTTGTGTCTTCAGCTGTGGTTAGGGGGAAGCAGGGGACTCTGTGTTGACTCCTTAGTGTAATATTGGCTTGAAGAGGGAAATAAACCCCTTTTAAGCTGTTGTATGTTCAGTCCCCCCCAAATGCGCTTCCCAACATCGTTAGGTTCTTGAGAAAATATGAGTGTCTTTGTCACAGAGAAGGTAACAGTGGTGACGGCGTTAAGAGTAGTGCTGTTGACTCACTGTCATTGCCATTGAATTTGTTACAGAGAAGCGATGACCACCGCTTGGCACAGAAGCGAGCCCTAAAGGGTGTCGGAGACCCCACGCGAGGTAGCCTGGTCAGGTTCAAGTTCAGGCGGGGACCGTCCCTCCCATGGGGACATCAAAGGAAGCAGAGGGGGGCAAGAAAATCCCCAATATCCTGGAGGAGACAGAATGAGCAGCCAAGTGAAGTGGGTTCTAGTTGAGCCTCTGTAAAATTCTGCCTATAAAAGTGTCTTGAAAATGATACTTCTAGAAGCTCCTCTAATTTTAGCCTGCATGTAGGACTTTGTGAAATATTTTCATTAATAATAAGCCCGCGGTCTCTGAGCACTGATCTGCAATGCTGCGTGTGTAAGGCCAAATCTGTAGTTACTGTTGAGCCACTGAACAAGAGAAAGAATTTTGTCCCAGTTAGGGTTACAGCATTTGATCCGTAGTGTTGAAATAGAAAGAATTGCAAAAACCATTTGCATCGTCTCTGAAAGTTTATCAGATTTAAACATGCATTCAACTTGTCGTTTCCAGGAGACACTGAAAAGTAAATTAGAAATAAAAGCTTGCAGTATAGGTTTAAGAGATTGTTTCCCTCAATGTTTTTAATTTCAGGAAATATTACTGACGTTCCTTCTAGTAATGTTTGTTTGAATGCCGCTCGTAAGTTATCAGCAAGTTTTGCTCGGATATGATAATGTGTATTTATCAACAGATTCACGTGCAGGTGCAGTGGTCCATCACATGGAGTCGCAGAAGCAGGTATTCGCGGCTGTGCACCCTCTTATTTAAAGATTTGAACAAAGTTTAAAGTAGAAAAAGATATTGGTTAAAACGTCGCCAATAAGTTGCACAATTTGAACAAGACATACCGTCATCATTTTTCTGCATTTCATTAGGCTGCTTCTGCTTTTTGTGTGAACCTATCTTTGGAGGGCAGAGCTCAAAAGCGTTTCTGCTTGGCCTAGTTCATCAAATCGCTAAACGTGTGGGTAATGATTGAGCTGTATCCTGACTGCCATGAGCTTGGGGCCACGCATATCTAATACAGGAAGGGTGGGATTTGGCTCACGTGGTTCTCGCCATTCACAGTTTGACCGTATCCCTGTAAGCTTTGAGTGTAAAGGGGTGTAGCTCAGCTGGAGATACCCCATCTCAGGGCAAGCAGGGTGCAACATTTGCTGGCCATGACCACCTGCGCTGGCCACTAGAGTGACGGAGGTAAGCCAGCGTAGAACCTCTTTTCCAGTTTTATCTTAAAATAAATCACAAAATACACTTAAAATGATGGGCTCTGGTGTAATTTCATCTATAATACTCTCAAAGGACTCTTGCTTCATTTGGTCATAGTCGTGTTTTTAAGAATTTCTGCCTTGAGTGATTTCTTTTCCCTTGTCAGTGAAGCTGTAGACCTTCAATATTCTTTTATTGTGGCTTTCTCTGAACATCTTTCTTATAAGGATGCGGGCTTACGAACGAATCCCCGCACATAGACTGGGGTGTGAGCTTAATGCACATCACCTACTGTGCAGTAACTACCCTTTCTCCCAGGATAAGTGCCCAGTAGCTTATTCCCTTTTATTAAGGGATAAACATGTTGTATTTACCTTGGGATAGGAGCGAACACGTACACTACAGCTGACAGACTGCAAATACACGCCCTGATTTATCCTGCAGTAGTTTGTCTGTCTGCCCGTCTCCCAAGACACAGCTGAAATGTTGCTTTGTGACATTCAGGTGAGGCTTAACCAGTTTAAACAGGAACAGAACCTCTTTTTTAGGTTTAGCGAAGACTTATTTGTTGGTTTCTTTTACTGTTCATCGCAAGGATTTTGATTAATTGGTTCTTTTAGGACACACTTTGATAGTGTAAGGACTGACCGTTAAGCATAATAACTTCTTGTGATCTCTCTTTACCTTCATCTCATCCCTTTTCAGCGTAGCATCTGATTTATGCTTTTTCTCAATCTGCTTTTTGACTCCCGTTTTTGACTTGAAACGGTGATAGCTGTACTCTGAATTTGGAGTTAAATATAAGAACTTACGAGATACATAGGAGAGAAATGTGTACTCTATGTGTTGCTTCTTCAATGCTAAGTTGGAGCGGGTTGCTGAAGGAATAAGGAATTGCAAACCTCCCTTGGAATTAAAGGAAACTTTTAAAAGTAATTTTCTGAACAATCACCACAGGGAAACGCCACGGGCACAGGCACTGTGCGCAGTTGTGTGTCTACCAGTTAAAACCACCAGTATTGTCTGGCAAAGTACAATTTTATTTTGTTTCACCCAGCTGAGCTCGCCCTCAATCTCAGGTGGGTGATTTATTTCCCGAGGGTCCACGTTGGGCCTAAATAAGATATTTGGTTATTTTTTTCTGGTAGTCCAGCCAAACCCATTTGGTTTCTACTTTCTGACCATAGAGAAATGATCCATCACTTCAGAAACAGACCCTTAGAAATAGTATAAAAAAACAATATGTTAACGTAATCTTTGTAGTTCAAATGTGAAGAACCAAGAAGAAGAAGAAGAATAGTAGAAATGTGAGATTCTTCCAAAAATGAAATCTTTCCAGTCCCTGGCAGCTCTCAACTCTTCTGAGAAGGACTAAAGCCTTTCCTGCTCCAAGACTTTGCCCTGGTCTAGTGATTGGTGACTAGTCCAAAGTGTAGATAAGCGAAGCTGCTACCTGCATCTGGGGACCAGATGAGCGTCCTGTTCAGCCAGGAGTGGCTTTTGCTCAAACTGTAGATTATACTCAGTCCCGGTCTGGGGGGTAGGGCTTTCCGTCACCTCAGCTGGAGATGGGGTGAACTGGAAGTTTACTGGTGGAATAGAATCATAGAATGGTTTGGGTTGGAAGGGACCTTCAAGATCATAGAGTTCCAACCCCCTGCCCTGGGCAGGGACACCTCCCACCAGCCCAGGGTGCTCCAAGCCCCGTCCAACCCGGCCTTGAACACCTCCAGGGATGGGGCAGCCACAGCTTCTCTGGGCAACCTGGGCCAGGGGCTCACCACCCTCACAGCAAAGAATTTCTTCCTGATATCTCATCTAGATCTCCCCTTTTTCACTTTAAAGATGTTCCCCCTCATCCCATGGCTCCCCTCCCTGATCCAGAGTCCCTCCCCAGCTTTCCTGGAGCCCCTTTAGGGACTGGAAGGGGCTCTAAGGTCTCCCCGGAGCCTTCTCCAGGCTGAACACCCCCAACTCTCCCAGCCTGTCCTCCCAGCAGAGGGGCTCAGCCCTCGCAGCATCTCTGTGGCCTCCTCTGGCCCCACTCCGACAGGTCCATGTCCATTTTCTAGCAGTTCACCGGGATTAGCAACTTCAGTACATCATCCATCCAAGACCAGATGACGACAGTGCTGTTGCTTTTCCTTTGGTAGTTGTGTGACTAGTGATTTTGTCTTCCTGAATATTTGCTTTGCGACAAACACACTTGAAACTCCATCTTTACCTTCTGTAAAGCGTTGCTACAAATAACTTCTGGTTTTACTTTTAAAGCTAAAAGGTATGCTTTCTTCAATTTAGTAACCATACATCTGAAAAAAGAAACACTTTTCATTAAGAATAATGTGGGAGTGGTTATTGAAAATCAGGTTTTAATAACACTATAGCGAAGTCCCTATTTGCATAGATTTTGAAAGCAGATCAGATCCAATCTTGAACTGAGCTGCTGATCGTTTGATGCTGCAGGAAGAGTAAGATTAACATTACCAAGCGTCTTTGTAAGGAATGTTGTCGTGCTGAATGGCGGTTTGTATTGTTCAATATCCAGCAGCCGTTCACTTTTGTGTAATGTTCTTTCTGTAGCGTCTGTTACTCTAAAGATCCGCATGCGGCATCAGGTTGCTAATAACTTTTTGCTGTACAGCCCAAATAATAGATGCGTAATTTGATTTTCTGTCTCTTCAGGGTTAGTTTAAATTCATTTTTTACTGTGAGACTATGTATTGTTACCGAGAGCAGTTAGCGGTGAAAGTATGTATGTTTTGAAAAATAATTACTGATCGTACCTAATAACTGATTTTTAATTCAGTCATTTTAAGAAATGAAAAGAGCACCTACTGGCTATCACCATATGTAATATCCAGTAAAAGTAATTTTATTATAAAATACAGGATATCCTTTTTCTTTATTAGAAGCTCCAATAAATAATTAAGAACATTTTGTTAGGATACAAATTGGCTAATAGGTTGGGAAAATGTTTTAAAATGTGTTGTGATACGATTTATATGACAAATAAGAAAACTAATAACGAATTAGGTCGAAAGAGCTTTAGTGAGGGAGAAAATGAAACCTATTCAATATACTCCAGATGAAATGACCTTTTGAAAGACCTATTTTTGAATAAACAAGGTTACACTGTAAATAAACAAAGCGTGAACATTCATCTAAGGCTCAGACTTTGTGTATTGGGAGTCACGAAGCAGCTCTTGTCACAAGCCTTCAAAATAAAAAAAAACCTGATAAAATGTTTTCAATTTTTTTCGATGTTAAATCTGTTTAATGATTTTTTTTGGTTTTGTTTTTTTTTTATTCTTTGGTAGAACCGGACACTGAAAGAGCTTCATCTTCAAAGCCAGAAGAAAGTTTCTATGCTGAGAATTACAATCCCTTCAAGGATGAAGATGCCCCAGAGTACTTGAACCCGTTTGATGAGCCGGATCCTGAGCCTGAAATGTTTGTAACTCTACGAGATTCTCCTCCCCAACCTGCCAAAAGGAAAAATGTCAGACCGGTGGATATGAGCAAATACCTCTATGCAGATACCTCTAAAGCTGAAGAGGAAGAGCTAGATGAGTAAGTCTGATTCTTCATCTTTCAGCAGCTTTGGAAGCATTAGTGGGATCCCTGGCTTAATCTTGAGGTGTATTGGGTTCAACCATGGTGATCTGTAATCACCTCCTTAGGACTGCCTGATCTTTAGGGAGCAATACCGTACCCCCAAGTCACGCTATTCAGCTGAACGTGATCGTTTAGGAAACTTTTCTTTGCCTCATTGATAGCGAATTACTTGATAGGGAACAAGTCTGCATACCTTTTTGGCACTTCCTGCCCTGACAGTTGCAAATGAGCCAAAAATAAAGGAGCTTGGTCCTTCCTGTCCTTTTTTGCCTTTATTTTTACTACATAAACTAATATTTTTTTGTTAGTGATAACGGGAAGTTTGTTTTATATTGGTGCAGTATGTGAAAAGGAAGAGCGTTTTGCAGTCCGCGTAGCACGTTTTTGAGAGTCTCATAAAACCAAATCTCTACATGGGAAAGATAACACCATACGCACTTTCTTAGGTTGTTTCTTTGATCGTAACCGCACATAAAACTTTTATAAACTCACGCTGACTGCCTCGTGTTATCATCTAGAAATCTAGCAAGGAGCGAGAGCTTTTTGCAATAGCTGTGCAGCTTGGGAGGTTTGGAGGTATAGACTTTACTCCTTGTTTGTGGTCATTAGTCACCAACCACACCACTCATGAGACAGTTTATAGTGATTACGTGCGAGCAATTTGATGGACAACAACTGTAATTAATGTTTAGTTTCACATTATTTAATGAGATTTATCATGGCAAGACATTTGCATTGCTTTCATATTTAATGTTAATCCAGGTGTCATATCATCATCTTTATGTCTCTCTGTTTATAGCTGCGTTCTAGGAAATTGGAAGGTTCCCATACACTCTCAAAGAAATGTAGAAAGGACCCTGCAGGGTTTTTTTTCCCTTTTAAAGCTCTGTGGCCGTGGATTTGTCGCTGTTTTCTGTTCTGGGGGAAAAAAAAAAAAGAATAGAAAAAGGAGCATTTGGGGAATGACGTCTCTGCCAGCTCCATTCATCAGGGCACGGGCTGCTCTGTCTTCAGAGCACAGTGTGATCGCACTGTTAACGGTCACACCAGGCATCCCTGATCATTCACCGATTACCAGAATCCGCAGGGAGAAAAAATAGACATGCTTTACACCTGCAAAGATACGGGTGTAGAGATACAGGCAAAGACTGAGGAGAAGAGCAGAAAGAGCAAAAGCTACATGGAGGGGCAAGTGAAGAATTTCCCCTGGTTTACATTTATACTCGCATTTCTGGGCCAAATGGGCTTGAAGCAGTGTTGTAACAGGCAGCCTTGTTTTTTCTGGGTACCGGACTGTAGATTTCTCTAGTCCTTTGTGTACAAAAGTTGCCTTCTTATTTTAATCTCTGTTGGTGAATTCTACTTGAACATAAATCTGATCTGTGTTTTCATTATAAAAGTGTCATCCCACAGAAAGACGAAAGGATAAGGAATCCAAAAGCACCGTAAAATATATTTTTATAATTTTACATAATTTTTTTATGTTCTTACCACCATGGTAGCTTCCTCTCTGCATTCTCCTCCCAGGTCACAGGAGCACCATGTCATTGAAAAAAGATGTGGAGACCATTTGTTAAATTTATTGGGTAGAAGTGTGGCAAGGAGAACCTTGGAATCTTTATACTGAAACGCTCTGGAGGAATAAGTGCAATCTGGTCTAGGAACACAGGGACCTGTGATACTAACTCACACCTTCAAGCACTATTATGCCTTACCTCATATCATAAATTTTCAAATTTTTCAGTAGAAAGTTTCCGCTAAAGTATGGTACGGTGAGCACCAAAGGAAAGATTTTCATAGGCAGTGCCAGTTGGTAGTTTTTCTGTGCCCTACACCATGAGGGTTTATGTCCCGATGTGTATTGTTTCTTATCTAATGTGAATATTGATGCTTTTATTATGTACGTAAGTGGCTAATCTTCTTCCCAATCCTATTAAAGTCCAGGCTTCAGTGGCAATTTCTGGCAGAGAGTTCCACAAGAAAACAAGCTCTTATATGAAATGCGTTTCCTTTTATTGATTGTAAATAAGTTACCTTTCCAATCCCACACGCGATCTCTTCTGCTGGCTTATCGAAACAGCAATTAGTAGTATTGCATTTATCTGCTGCAGACAGTTGCTGTGTCGTGTATCTGTACCATGTTCACCATTGCTTGTCGCTTGTCTGAGTTCAGTGGTGCTAACATTATCAATCTCTCTTCATACAGAAGCCCCTTCATCTCTCTAATCATTTTCACCGCCCGTCTCTGGACCCTGTTATTTCTTCTGCTATGTGTCTATTTTAAGATGTGTTGACTTGGCCTGAGCAGTGTATTCAAGACAAGGCTGAACAACTGAGTCGTGTTGCGGCATTAGAAAACTTTGCGTGTTATTTCCAACCTCTCTCCTAACATCTTGTCTTTTAATTTGGTTTGGTTTGGGTAGTTTTTGATGATTTTTGACTACCGCTGCTCCAGTGCTTTCACCAGGAGTGGTTTTGAATCTGATAGATGGAAGGCGTGAGAAATAGAAGGCTCCTGAAAGGCATTTACTGTTGCTCAGGAAATAGAATCATTGAATGGTTTGGGTTGGAAGGGACCTTCAAGATCATCTCGTTCCAACCCTCTGCCCTGGGCAGGGACACCTCCCACCAGCCCAGGTTGCTCCAAGCCCCGTCCAACCCGGCCTTGAACACCTCCAGGGATGGGGCATGTATTTTTATTCCTGCATTTTAAACGTTTCATTGGAGTTCACTTAAAGCACCATTTGGCGATTTCCCCTCGTATTTGGTGTGAAAGGCAATGGTGTGTCGTGGGAGCGTAGACGCATCAGTTAGCATCAGGAGCCATGTCCTGCTGGGCTTTGGCAGATCCCGAGTTCTGATTCTGGACTTGGAGCTTACACAAAGTGCCCGGAGAGCTGAACTCTGACTCCAGTTTTGTAACAGGCTCTCGGTGTAATCTTGGAAAAGGGACTTACCCTCACTGTGCCTCTGTGAAGGATTTACCTTGGGTAATGGCCTTAATTGAAACATATTTCACTAATGGTTGTGAAGATAACGTAAGATTTCACAACACACATAAACAAAGCCTAGTCACGAGCATAAGCAGAACGAGGCGTTGCATGGCACAGAGGCACTTAGATGACCCAGTACACATATTCTGCTGCAAAACGACGTTCTCGGAACGTACATCCTCTGGCCAAATTCTCATACCTAGCTAGAAATAAGGAGCACGGTTTCCTTTTGTTAGTTTGGGCGTTTGAATGTTAGCGTAAAAATCTGCTTTCGCCTTTTGGAATTTCATACGTGAAAATCAAAAGGGTAGGTGGCTACCTGTTAATAAAGGACAGCACGCCTTGCTCAGTTAAGTTTAATTATTTGAAAATAGCATAGCTCGCAACTACTTGACGTATAATGCTTTCAACCCTACTACTTCTGGCTGGTAACATTGTCCGACCATTTAACCCTGCAACACTGACAGCTTCAGTTTTCCTCCTCAATAAAATGCCAATTTTTATATATATTTTTTTTTTTTCAGTTAACCGATAACGCTGATCAAAATAATTTATCAGTTGGTCAGAATAAAACTTGGCTTTCAGATATTATTTGGCTCTGTGGCTTCTTATCTTGTTAAATCGTTGCGTGGCTTAGAATAACACTGTCTGATTGGAAAGATGATCGAGTTGCCGTCTGTTGAAGCTGCCGGTTGCACAAGAAGCCACAGTGACAGCTTAATGCCAGGGAGTTTGTCGGGTTTGGGTGTTTTTAATTTTATGATGGACAGTCTAGTATCTCTTTAGGCAAATCATATTGTGCGGATCAATTAAATAACTTGACTGAAGCAAAAAGTATGGGAGCTAACCTCAGAGGAAAGAGCTTTAATATTTTTCAGCTGAGGCCAGACTTTTCTAAGGCGTTTTTCAGCCAGACTTTTCCCGTGCTTAGGTTCTGGTACAGCCATGCGGGAGCTGCTGGACCAAACTCTGCTACGTGTATCAAACCCCAGCGACTTCAAAATTTGGAGCCTCTTTGGGAGGGGACCGGGGTTGGTCTTTTTCTGCAATAAACTTGATTTTTCAAAAATGCCTTCTAAATGTTTGGAAGACAATTAAAAGTGGTAGAGAGGGGAAGGTGGGAAATAGTGTGTGTGTGTGTGTTTATGTTTTCTGTCTGTACTGTGATCGAAATACGAGGATTCAGCCTGGCTTTCAAGCAAGTTCTTCTCTAGGAAGAAAAGGCAGTCATTTGGCTCCTTAGAGCACTTTCTCCTGGTGCGTGCAGGAGGGTATGGTTCTTCCAGATTATGAACGCAGCATAGACCATTCCGGAACATAAAGATTCAAATGATGGGTCTTCCAAACTTTTAACTCAACCAAGGCCAGGTTGGACGGGGCTTGGAACAACCTGGGCTGGTGGGAGGTGTCCTTTCCCGTGGCAGGGGGGTTGGAACTAGATGATCTTCAAGGTCCCTTCCAACCTAAACCATTCTGTGATAATTTTTTTTTCTCACACCGAATTCATCGCAACACCTTACAAATACACTTTTCTAATTCTGAGTATGCAGAGGTAAATTACTTCCCTGCCAAACGCGCTGTGTCTGTTGGCTATTCGGGAGACTTAACTTGTTGAACTAAAGAAAACCTTGTGCCCTCCTGTAGAACTCATTGTTCTTCGGCCTTTATCTCTTTTTAATCTTCATTTTCACCTGCCTTTGAACTTGCCGGTGTCTGAAGACAGCTGAGCTGGGCTGCCGGCTAAATTAGAGCTACTGACAGCTAGGTGCATTCTCCGCTCCAGCCTGCACACCCTCCTTTTTCTGCTGCCTATTTAACTCCTTATTTTATTGTTGCTGTTAGTTTTGAGGGCACTGGTGGCTTTGTGCTCGACGGGCAGCAAAGTGGGAAGACCTGAAAGTTGCCTTCAATCAGCAGATGAGTTATTTTGGTGTTAGTCTTTCCTTTCACTTTGGTATCTGGATTTAGATCTCAGTAACGAGCAGTGGCAGATTCTCAGAAAGGTCTGAAGGTTTTTAGCCTGGTTTTCTCTCACGTGCTTCAGTAAACTTTGGCTTTTAGAAGCCGACTTATCTTCTGCCAGGATGATGGTAAACTACATTAAAATAAATTCTAAAATCAGTCCATGAGACTGAAAGACCTATTTTCATACTAGAAGTCCACAAAACTGAGAGATATTTGGTGTGGTGTGAAAGGAAACGGGATGAATAGTTGAGTTTCCGCCCAAATAGTTGGGGCTTTGTGCCCAAATTTCGCTGTTGTCGTTCTTTAAAACCAGTGTGTACTAGCTCATGATTCTTATCCAGACAGGAAATTTGGGAATGGATCTAGCTAGGTAGGCTCTTGCCTAGCGCTGTATGCGTTATTGTTCCCATCTGGAGTTGAATTCAAGGGGCTGAGGTTATTTGTCGTGATTAGTTACGCTTTATGTAACTGTATGCAGATCGATCTTTGGGAATGGCAATGACTCAGTTACATAAACACAGTTTGAGATATATGATAAATATATCTTGCCGGGGAAGTATGGACTAGAAAGGAATGAATTAACATATCAGTTTCGTAATTAACCGTCCAGTTTTGGATTGCAAAATATGAAAAGCAAAGATGATGAATAAAATAATTCAGTACAAAGAAGATTCCCATAAGTATCCTTAGCAGGATACAAAATTGCTGGCTCTTCTAAGTGCATAGTAGAAGCCATTATTTGGCATATTATTGATTGATATTTGATGTATCAAACCAATAGATGAAATTTAGAAATGCTGTGGAATACTTAGAGCGGCACGAATGCGGAGTTGGAACATGAACGCCGGAGTTAAGAACAACCATTTTCTGGACTGCATCCACTTGGTGGAAGGTGTTTACTGTGTTTCTTAAACGAGGTTTTGTTATAAAAAGCACTTTCAAAATAGACAGATGATGGCTGCCGGTGTCTGTAGAGAGGTACACGCGAGTCAGCTGTAGTTTTCTTAACGCTATTCTCTTATCCAAAGAGTGTTCTGGAAATGGTGGGGTGGCTGCATACTGCAGAGTTCAGAATACACTCAATGTGGATTGTGGATGGACGGGGGCCAAAATTATCAGTGTATTAAACGGGCAGCAACTCCACTCACATCTGTGGGTGCTGAGCTTGTCTGTAAATCAGAGCCCTCTTTGGTAGCTAGCTAAGTGTGACTGAATTGCTTTATGCAATTGATAACACCGCTGTTATTTACCGGGCTTTATCAAATTTCTCCAAATGCAGTTTTACCTGATGTAGCTCACTCAATCGTATGAAAAAGTAGTATCTAAAAGCATGTAAAGGCAAGCATGTTCTTATGTGGGATAATAAAAGTGTTTTAGTCATTGACTTCTCTGAACGGGTCTTATTTTCGGTTTGAATTCAAGGACACAGCGAAGAAATGTGTTTCCCTTCTTTTGATTAGATCAAATCCATTTTATGAACCAAAATCAAGCCCTGCTTTAATTAAAGTTGCTCCACTGCAAGAACCGGAAAAGAAGATGAAAAGAAAGGCTCCTGAACCACCAAACCTCTGGCCAAAGACAGAGACAGGCGTGAGTGAGAACGTGCCAGCTATTCCTGCATCGAGGGAGCTTTCTTCTTCTCCGAAGGTAGGTTTTTCGTACCAAAATTTCATCTTTGTTATTAACAGTACCTTTATGTGTCTTGTAGACATCCTATTTATTTCTGCGGGCCATCTTAAAAGCTTTGCTTATACTTAATAAGGTGTTGGCTCATCTCTATTCACTCGCCGGTTCATAGGGAGAGCGCAGCAGTAGGAGCTTGTATTTTTTCTTTAAGGATTTCATGACAGCAGTAACAGCAACTGCCGTTTCAAAGAAAAGAGTCTTCTAGTAACAAATGTTACAGGACAGCTGGATACGCCATCACGAAGGAAGAAAATCGCGTTGAACAATACTTTGTCTTGATCTATTGTAATGCCGCTAAGCCTTGCCCCCGTTGAAGAGTCTGTCTCCACGTTTCTGTCATAAATCTGGGTTTTAAGAGCTTAGTACTGGATCCTGTTTATTTGTATTGGGATTTATATCTGTCCAATTCCTTAGGTATGTCAAAGTAATTTAAAAAAAAAAAAAAAAAAAAGAGACAGTCTACTTTAAATCAGATTAACTGTTTATTAGGAAAGTCCAGACTAAGCGTATATATGCACATACATCTGTGTTTGTCAAGGGAAAATATGAGTTAATTCATGTTGAGGAGGGCAATGTGTGGCGTTAGGTATTTTTAGGATTACAACGGCTGACTTCTGTTGGTGTGAATTTCAACTCCAGTGTTCCAGCAGTTAGCGCCGCTTGTGCTTTTTTAAACCAAACGAGCGTTTAATGGTATAGGTTAATGGGCCCTTCTTAAAAATGGATGTGATGCTTGCTGGCTGCTTGTTTTGAAGGGGGGGGGAAGATGAGGACAGAAGGCTTCCCTTCCAGCACATCTCTCCCAATTTATGCATATTATCGTCTGGTTTGCCTTGCATTGGAGCTGCTGTACTTTAATTTAAGAATGGGATGAAACTACTTGTCATACCTATCATTTCAGTGCTTAATTACTCAGCCAGATTGCTGACATGTCCTTGTCCCCCCAGGCTCTGATCTTGCTGTTGTGTTACCACTCAGGGTAAAGAATATGAGACCAGAAATCTAATCTGTGTCTGCATCGTAGCAAAACAAAACAACGTAGTAAGGCCAAAAGCACAATTCATGAGTTACTCTTAATATGTGAAACCCACGAGCAGGGAAATATTAAATCAGAGCGTAGCCGTTTTTGTAATGCCCTGAAGATGGGGTTCGATCCTGCTCGCTGGAGTTTCTGCATGAAAAATATTGCACATTATTAGCTCTCTGGTGGAGTCTGGCCCTCGGGTCAAAGCAAAGTGGCCGAAGTAAAGCGTTCCGGTGCTACCAGGCAGAGAAGAGACATCCGTGGAGGAGATTTTTATCAGCTCGCTTGATGGAGGTTGTGCCCCCATTGCTCATGGTTTGGGAGGTTTTTTTACAGGTCTGCATCCGAGGAAATACATCTCCCTGCTTTATCGTTGCGCTCAAATAATGTATTGCTGCTGGGTTCGACTGTCGTCAGTGTTGTCTAGCCCAGATGAAGTTTTAGGTTGTCTGAAAGCTGGAATTGGTTAAGAAAAGATGCGGGATTTGAAATCGCTAAGCAAACGGTGCTGGTGTGAATGCAGACAGGTAGTTCCTACTCTTATGCAGGATATTCGTTCCCAAATATTTTGGTTCCTGCCCGCTTGCAGCCCACTCACCTCTCTGCCGGCGATGCTGAGGCACCGCCGAGATCGGCAAAGCTCCGGGTACTGAAACTTTGATATTCGTTAGGGCTGTGGGGGACAACGGAGCTCTGTGCTGACCTTCTGCGGTACAGAAAGCTTTATTTTTTTTTACAGGATTTTAGGGAAGGCTCCAAAGCAGATGCGGTGTCCTGGTTTATTATAGTAAAGCTAGAGTGGAAAGTTTCGCTGGCTGGGTGTGTTAAAATATGGTACGGTCAGTTGCCATTCAGAAAGCTTTCTGTAAGCACAGTCTCTTTTTCTGTGCTTGAATTGGTTTGCTCTAAGGTGATCTAATAACGTTCGAGCAGAAGCACTTTACTTGGAATGCTTTATGAATTTCAGAAAAGTACTGACATTTAAAAGAAAACAAAACTAAACAATTTCCTCACACCGTAGTCCAAAATAGTGCCCAGGTAGGACTGGGACTGTTGGCACAAATAACTTCTTTGTTTATTATTCAATAATAGTGACAATGTTTAGCAACTCTGAAAAAAACCCTCCCATCAAAAAGTATAGGCACTAAACAAACATGAACTTAGCACACGCCCTTATGGAGGGGGAATAGTCCCATGGAGGTAAACTTAGGTAAAGGGAGGTTAAATAACAATTTCTATTCGATGTTTTGTCCAAGTTTGCTGTCCACAGAACGCCTCTGCTACAACTCTGACCAGAACCTAAGTGTGCCGACGTGTTCAATTCCCTGTTTTGGTTGTCTTCATAGGAGACGGCTGCAGAGCAGAAATGCTTGTCTTTAGATTACACAAACACAGCATTAATATTAGAACTTTAGAGTTTAAGGAAAACGACTCCAAAAATGCTTCTGCAAATCTTTGACAGGTTATTCTGCCCCGAGAAGCTGTGGCTGCCCCATCCCTGGAGGTGTTCAAGGCCAGGTTGGACGGGGCTTGGAGCACCCTGGGCTGGTGGGAGGTGTCCCTGCCCAGGGCAGGGGGGTTGGAACGAGATGATCTTAAGGTCCCTTCCAACCTAAACCATTCTATGATTTGGAGCTCATTTTGCCTCCACATACTAATGGTGTTCATCACATTTGCTGAACACAAAAAATGCAAATGCTGTTATTAACGTCTGTATACCAGTAACTTTATTAGGTGGAAACTGCTCCTGAAAAACTATTTGGCACATGACAGATTCCTACTCAAGATACAGGTTCCAAATACTTGAAATTGTATTACCCTGTGAAAAAAAGAACATTTAGAAAATAGTAGTGAGGTTCCTAGGAATACCAATTTAAAAGTAGGGCGAGAAAGGTTGGTCTTTTCTGAAGTATACACCCCAAAATAAGATCCCTAGGGTATGGCTGGACACCAAAATTGCTTCGTTCGGTGTTCAGCTGCAACAAGGCTTCTAGCGTTGGCACCCAGGCTGTAGGAGCACTTCCACAGAAGTGCAATTGTGTTTGCTGTTGAAACATCATAGCCTGAATCCAACATTTTACCATTACTCAAGTGGTGGTGGAAAGTGTTTCTCGCCTGAGGGATAGCTGACTTCCCACACATGATTTTTTTTTGTGTGTATGTATGTTATAACAGCAGTGTCTGCGGTAATGAAAGGGAAGACTAAAACAATGAATTTTTAGCAGTCAGCAGTCTTGGACATGTGTCATTTGAGAATAGGCTTAAGCTAATGTATCTAAGGCAATTGCAAAAGGCCTTCTTTTAAGGGAGTTGTATGGTCTTTTAACACCTGAATACCGTGTCTAGATTTTCCTGGAATCATATCCACAATTACTTACCCCAGTTACTCCTGACACCACAAAAATCAAACTCCTCCTAGTTCCTTTGTTGAGAGATTTATGTTGTCCAAGATAATTTTGTGTATAAGTTTCATGTAAAACTAGGCAGAAGATTGCAGAAAGCATCTTCTGCTCTGGTGGTATCTAGCATCGTGCCTGGTATCCCCAGGATAAGGAGGGTAATCCAGGGTGGAGTCATGAGTTGGTATTAACTTTGAAGAACTCAATGATCAGTGAAGGTGGAATATGCGACTATTAAATAGGCATTAACTTCAATGGTCATGAAAATGGTAGAACTAGAGTTTAAGCAAAGACTAGATCTCACCGGGAGGCTGACATAACAACTCACTGCGACTAAACCGTGTCCCTCAGCACCACGTCTACCCATCTTTTAAATGCCTCCAGGGATGGTGATTCTACCCCTTCCCTGGGCAGCCTGAGCTCCATCTCACAGCATCCCACTGGGCTACCCAGAATATCTCAGTAAATGAAACTCCTGCACTCCAGTCTTAGCAATAGGTATGTCATGGTTTAACCACAGCCACTCACTCACTCCCCCCAGTTGGGATGGGGAGAGAATCGGAACAGTAAAAGTGAGGAAAAAACTTGTGGTTTGAGATAAAGGCAGTTTAATAGGTAGAGCAAAAGCCGTGCACGCAAGCAAAGAAAAACAAGGAATTCATTCGCTGCTTCCCATCTCCAGGAAAGCCAGGCTCCATCGCGCTTAACGGTTACTTGGGAAGACAAATGCCGTAACTCTGAACATCCCCCGCCCCCTTCCTCCTCCTTCCTCAAGGGGGAATGGCTTTAGACTGCAAGAGGGCAGGTTTAGATGAAACATTAGGAAGAAATTTTTCACTGTGAGGGTGGTGAGCCCCTGGCCCAGGTTGCCCAGAGAGGTTGTTGAGGCCCCATCCCTGGAGGTGTTCAAGGCCGGGTTGGACGGGGCTTGGAGCACCCTGGGCTGGTGGGAGGTGTCCCTGCCCAGGGCAGGGGGGTTGGAACTCGATGATCTTGAAGGTCCCTTCCAACCTAAACCATTCTATGATTCTACACTGGCTGCTAGTACGAAAATCAACTCCATGCCAGCTGAAACCACGACGAGGCGTTCCTCTGACAATAGCTGATTGTGTGAGCAGACGTGGAATTGATATCAGACCACAGGATGCTTTTGGAGCCTGTCCTTGGTTTTTGAGTTACACGTAGCGACTGATGCGAGTATATAGCACCAGGACAGGATGATAAGTAAGCTTCAGTCTGTCATATTAATGTGTACGCCATTCTCACCTTTATGAAAGTCACAGTGTTGCTGATAGTCATGAAAACGTAGGCATTGATTTTGTTGCTTGTAGACAAGAGCTTGTGATGGCCTTTTACGTTGGCAGAAGAGGAGAATACGCGTTCACATAATAATTCAAAGCCCATAATAACATTTCTGGTTGTCACCATTGTTGTTTAAACTCTGTCTTTCTTTTTTTAAAGCAAAATGAATTGTTTTGCACGCCCAGGCAAGCTAGCTGGTTTAAGCCCTAAAACATATTTATAGGAAACATGTAATAAGAAATACAGAATCCTTTTTCTGCCTGACATGTAAAAACCATCTCCATCCAGTATCCTTTGTAATCCGTTGGGTATCTGCGATGCTTCTGTTTAGTGGAAGGGGGAGGAAAGTAACATCCAGTATAGCACTAGGCACAACTAGATCTTGGAGATGCTACAGGCTCCAGTTGCTCACTTTTTCCACTCCTGTTTACCTCCGTATTATCAACCGTATGCAACTGAACAGTAGGAAGAGCTCCTCTTAAAACACAGATGCAGTAATGCAGCCAAGTGGAGAAATTACAGTAAACTTCAAATGGTGGACGAAGATCACTCATTGTCTCTCGGTGTCAAAAGCATCTCAGTTGTCCATTCACGTAAGGACTTCCTGGCTCTCTGGAATGTCTTCTTTAACAATTTTGCTCCTTTCCAGCTTCACATTAGCTGCAGAGGAGTTGTGCAGCTCATTTGCATGAGATCTTTGTCACTTCCTATGCAGACAGATAGTTCATCAAGCCCAAGGAAGACTTGGGAAGTAGTGGACAGAATTTTAAGATACCTGCTGTTACGAACTTGTGCAAAAAAGGCACTCGGAGAAAATCTGCCTTGGCATACAGCCCTAAGACATTTTATCTTTTAATAGGAAGAAAGACAAGCCACACACATAATGTGAGCAGCGAGATAGTGAGATAATCGTATTGAAGCACAGACAATTCATTAAATTTGCAGTTTTTCAAGTGTTAAATAATAAAGGAGGCTCCCTGTTTTATACAATGCGTAGGTAGTTTCTTATTACTGTTTGCCCGAGTTTTAAATGGTGTTTGTCAACCTGGCTAGCCACGCGCTTTTTCCGTATTCCTTGCTCATAACCTATGTTTGGACATAAACCAACCTCGTTAGAATATGTGCTAGAATGAGTGAACTGTTCGCTTCCAAACGCGAGTGTAGTATAGTATTGTTCTATTTTGTTGAAGATACGAAGAGTACCTTCCTCTTGTCCTCAACTAATGCGTGCTTCAAGGGTTGGATGTACCGCATTGCGTTTGGTCCCTCTCTTGACTTCTCACGTTCCCACCTTCCCGGCCCCACCTTGTGCCAGCGCCGGTGCCGACTGTGAGTTCGGGGGATACCGGGAGCACAGCACCAACACAGGAACACTGCAGGACAGTCCGTTTAAGTGGCAGCATGGTCATCACTCGGCTGGAAAACATATCTTGAGTGTCTCAGCAGTGCCGGTTTGGGGTATTCGTTGCTCGCAGCAGCTGCAGGTTCTATGGATCCAAGAGTCCTTGGGCCAGTACTGCAAGGAAACAATCCGTTCAAATTGAAAATGCAACCTTAGGTGAGTCTTCTAAATGTCTTTCATGGTTTAACTTCCCATCTCTTCATAATTGCAGCAGAATCGTTGTTCTAAAAATGTATTTAATAAAATTTATTTAATCATCCAAGTTCCTATGGACTAAACGTAGTTACTCTGTCAGTATAAGGACACTGAACACTCTTATTCTCTGTTTTTGAGCATGATTTGTTTATGAAGGGGCCACTGTTTATGCAGATGGAAGTAGGGATGCAGTATATAGCTCATTATTACAACTTCTGGGTACTGTTTCTTTGTATTTCTGTTTCATTGGTGACCAGAATGTTCACCAATTTCTCTGTAAATGGCAAAAGCATTTTATATACATGCAGACACGTGTCCGTATGTAGCAGTAATTTAAAAAATCAAATTATCTAACATCTTATCTGTAGACCGTATTTGTCAAAAAAAAAAAATACTGTTGAAGGCAGAGAATCTTAAAATTCCTACAGTCTGAGGATTTGAAACTCAACTGCGAGCGTGGGCTTTAAAAAAGTGACTTTTACAAAAGTACAAATTGCATCTTTCTAGGGAAAATGGGCTTTCATTCCATGGCGGTTTTCAGGCTGCTTTTTGTCTTGGAACCGGGATGATTGGAGATGACTCCATCCCTCTGTAGCATCAAACCCAGGACAAACAATAGAAGAAATACGATTGCATCTTGTGGAGAAAATGGGGTGCTTCAATAATAGCCAGGAGCTGTAAGCGGTTTTATTGACTGCTTATGTGAGTAAGAGTTCCCAGGACTGGCCCTTGAAAAAGTGGATCCCCTTTTGAGACTGAGTCACCCAACTGCCTCAGGTGCCGTATTCCTGGAGGGGTCTGGTTCTCTCCCGTGGCTACAAAAGAGCTTAGGTAAGTTAGACTTGGCCAACTTATTGATAGGCGTTTAAAGTTGGTGAGATTCATTGTCCCTGAATATTTACAGACTCTTGTGTATGTGACCTAGATAATAGACCCACGATTGGATGGGAAAAAATGGGGAGCTGTTGCAAAAGCTCTTTCTCCCTTCAACATGCAAGCATGACCGCACATGAATAGGAGACATGGATATAGAGTAGGAGCGCTGATGGACAGAGTTGTGCAGCAAAATGGAGATCCCTTGCTTTGCTCTACCTATTTAATTAGAGATTTTGTGAAAACGGGGACAGGCAGCAGTGATAACTGTCCCAAGAGACCAGCAGAAGGGACAACTTCTTTCTCTCCATTAGGACGCCAAGGAGTATGCCGGATACTGTTTGGAAGTGGTTGAGGTTCATGCTTTTATGAGTAGGTTTTGGCTTATGAGCAGTCTGCTTAGGCTACCAAAATGATAAATGCTTTCTTAGCTGGACATTGCTTGTTTTGCCTGTGTGGTTTTACTGTAGCGATTAATAACGTACCGGGTTTTGTTTCTTTGCAGCCTCGCTTGATTCCCTCCTTCTCCTTGCAGGCGGCTCTATGAATGTAAATCGGTGGAGGGTGGTGTCTGTTGTTGTCATATTATTCCCATGATCGGTGCCAACAGGAGGCAATTTTTAGTCGTGGAGAGTGTAGATGAAACCAAGCCCTTTCTTGTTCTATCTGCTGCTTTCTGTCATTCTGATTGAAGTATTTTGTGCCCGTTTTCTAGCAACAAGCCAGTTGAACTGCTGTCAAAAAGATTTAGGTGCTGTTCTGTAGTCACATTACCTTTAAGAGAGATGCTTTCTTCAGAATTTGAGGTTTAAAAGCAGATAAGTCAATAACTTACCTGTATGTTCCCGTAGCGGGAGCTATGCCCAGGTTTGGAGGCAGAGCCGAACTCCTTCCAACCTCAGCCCCTCGCTTCTCGCCTTATCTCATTTCCAAGCATGTGCAGCAAGAAGCTGGAATGTTATCTAGATGGAAACACATCATCCCATGCAGGTCTTTCTGCAGAGCTCATGACTCACGCAGCACCGTGTACGTTGTTCCGCAGGGAACTGGTCCAGGTTGTGTGTGCCATTTGAGGCGAGGGCCAGCGGGAGGGCACTGCTTTCTCTGACAATTAAGCAACCAAATGCTGTCCAGGAGCAGTGAAAATTATCCTTCCCTCTGTCGTGAATTCCTTATGAGGTGCTAAGCTAATCTCTTGAACCAGATTTTGGACTGTGGTGAGTTTTGTTTGGTTTTGTTTTTGTTTTTTTTTAAGTTCCCAGCTTGATACAACGATGAGCCAAGCCAAGAGCTCTGCTGTGCGGCTGAGAGAGTGCTGTTTCATGGCACGTGAAGTATCCTAAAACAAGCGGTTTTCTGTAAGGTCAGCTCTTGGCTGGCTCAGACTGAGGACTCAAAAGCAACAGCTTCCAATAATTTGGAGTTGAGTTTTTTGCGACCCTCACTTTTTCTTCGGTTGAATGGACTGCTGCCTCGCAAGGCTGCCTGGGAGATGGAACGTTTAATCTTCTAGATTAAAATACCATGAAGATGAACTCTGTGGAAAAAGCCTTTTGATGAAATTAATGACACTGTTCAGTTCAAGGTCCAGCCAGTGTGCAACAGATGAGGCACGAGGACAAACAACTCCTAATTCAGAAAAATAGGAATACTGCGTCGTTTCTTTCAGTGAGGTTGATCGTTGAGTGGTCTCCATGAGCGAGAACTCTAGCTCTAGTACACTTAAAGACTGTATTATAATGCAAATATATAAAGGATACTAATTAACATTGAATATGGAACCATAATTCTGTAGTATCCCAACTTCTGAACACTTGATTTGGCAACTTTGTGCTGCTACTTACGTGTTTTGACTTTTTCTTTAGATCCTTAGTAGTCGTAGGGATGAGGATAACAGGTCTCCAGGGCTGTCCTGGAAAAATCTTTTTCAATGCAAATTAATTCACATAATTTGCAGGATGATAAATGTGTGGCTCCTTCTGCCATTTTCATAATTGCTCTTTAAAGGTATTTCTGCGTTATTGGTGCAATGTAGCTGCTGCTGAAACGGATGGAAATAGTGTCAGTGCCTGCAGCAGTTCTGAGTGGCACCAGTTAGCACTTCTGCAGAACGTCTGGGCAAATAAGGTTTGGTAATTTAAGCGGTGTTATGAGATTCAAAGCCTCGCTTTTCATATTTTTATATTTAACTTAATGTTGAGAAATTACCGTGCTCATCATAAAATGTTACTTCACTTCTTGTGGGGAAAAAAATACGCTCTTTAGATATGTAATGGCGGTATTTTTGTGTGCTTTATTTCATCTTGACAGTTTAAAACTGTGCACTGTTCTGTGAGAAGAAAATCCATCTCTGGTGGAAACTGGAAAAGGCAACAGGCATGGAGCGTGCTGTGTGACGAAGTAAGGGGAATATTGTTGCTGTGCGCCATTAAAATGCCAATGCCATTGCATGGTGCGCGTAGGCAAACTGTTACAAAAAAGACTTCTTTTGTATTTTCTTCAAAAAAAAGCTCTAATACTAGAATTTCTGTAATGTAAATATATGCGATGATTTATAGAAACCTCTCCGTTCCCTTGAATGAAGTGCCAACAGTCTGTTTTACCATCAAGTGCAGGGTTGGTCAATAAGACGTATATCCTGATCCAGGAGCTACTTCAAGGCTGCCAAGGTCAGATGGCCTTTGGACGGTGGGAATTACCCGTGCTGCCTTTTCGGGACTGTAGTTCCTGCGTTAGGAAGTGCATCGAATACTTTGAGTCGCAGAAGAAAGAGAGAGACGGGGAGAGCGAAAGCCGGGGACCTCCGGAGTGGGAGCTGGGCTCTGCCTTGCCTTTGGGACAAGTGTCTTCTTGCAGCCATTTCTGCGGGATCTGGAGGGGACCGGTCTCCTCGTGGAGTTGCCAAAGTTATTTGCCCGAAATCTGTCCTTTAAATATCCGTAAGGTGCATAAATGCAAGGAAGAAGTGAGGAGCTGGCCGGAGCATTAAAGTTGGAGCACCACGGTTCCTAAATGTCACCGCTTTCATGGGATATGTAATCTGAAAATCCTTCTCCGTGATGAGGGCCTTTTATTTTATTTCCTTTAAGGTATTTGCTTTCGCTCTTAACGGGCGGAAGGGAGGTGGGCAGGCGGTGCGAGGCTGTGCGGGTCCTGACGTAGGTGCCGGAGGATAACCACCTTCCTGCCATTCATGGGAGCCTTCTCAAAGGCCGTGGAGGGCTTTGATTCCCACGCTTGGCTTCACAGACTATTACTCCCGTCTAGGTCAAGCTTTGCTCTTTAAAACGTAGAAGAAAGAACGAATGCTTCACCTTTTGTAATACAGTTTTGTAAACTGCCATCAAAACAAAAATCCTCAAAATCTTTGCAACAAAAACCTGGTAAAAACCTCTCCTTTTTCTGCAGAGTTTGTACACCTTATTATCAGGCTCCTTCATGAGCAGAGTACTGGCCGGCTTTTAAATTGAAAACTCGATTCTTTTCCGACGTTCTCTCGCAGCTAACACAATTTGAATAAGCTGATGTTATTGTAGCGTTTAACCTTTTAGCTATTACATCAAGCTTTGTTGGGGGGGGCTGGTTTAGACGCTGAAGGTTTTGGGCGCGCTCCGTGCCGTCTGGGGCTCTCGGCGCAGCGCTCAGCGAAGGAAGGAGACTAACAATAGCCTGGTTTCTGCGCTCGCCTGAAGGGTGGGTTGGGTTGGGTTGAGCGAGGTTGGCAAGCACCTCCAATTGGAAACGAGTGTGCATGAATAAATATTCCAGTGCTTCTGTCATGATGAGTTATGGACGTACTACAAAAATAATTATCTTGCCTTCATAAATCAGTCTGATAGTTGACTTTGGTTTGGTTACTTATGCGCTGTTCCTGCTAAGCTTTCTTTGGTTTGGTCACATACTTAAGCGGAGGAATAAATCACAGTTCTGAGGCAGAATGCCTTTTTTTTTTTTTTTTTTTTTTTTGCATTGCTGGGTAAGAAAATGTGAGTCTAAACCCAAAAGAGACGGCTTCTGTGGGTGCCTCTACGGTGTAGTGATGGCCCTAAACCGAGGTGTTTGTATTACCTGTGCTACCTTGCTTTGCTAAAAGTATTTTTTGCCTCGTTTATTTAAAATAGCGATCACTGTGAGTTGTAGATGGGCCGATTAATTGAAACAGATTTGGGAAGCTAGTTATACTGAGAAGTAAAATCCAGGAGAAACAGAGAAGCCGTATATATCATTCTATGATATGGCAGCAGCTACGCCCTGGGGCACGTGAAACAGTCCAATATTGTAGATGTATGTTGTACACGGACTCGCTAGCAAATGCGAGCTAAGCGCCAATCTTTTTAAGGAGAGAGAATCAAGCCAGTTAGAAGGAAATTGTTATTTTCCTGAGTTGCCAGAAGAAATACGTTGCCGATTCATATTGCACCGCGGCGCTGAGGACTAGAAGCTGCATAATAAACCGAGTACTTCTGAGATAGTGCCGGCGCACTAGCTGCATGTTCTACAACAGCGTTTTTTAGCCATGTTCAACAGTGTGCTTGCTATTGCTCCTCCATTTGTTGAATTCAGGATGACCTTTGCATGAATAAAGTCAAATAGGATTAAGGCAGGAATTTTCAACAATGGGAAAGAGCAACAGATGTAGCCGACTTTGAACGTGGGAGGATTGTTGATGCACGGTTGCCTGAAGGGAGTGTCTGTGGTGACAAGAAAAGGGGGGATAAAACAACAGTTTCCTAAAAAAATTAACCGCATAAAAGAAGAGAAAATAAATAGAAAACAATCCAAAGGAACTGAGTGATCGTGGGGTTTATTGAAGTCAAGCTGCCTGTGCAGATTTTTGACTCGCTGCCTCCTTTTAAATATTTCTTTTTCTCTACTCTTTCAGAATAACTGTCTGTTCTCTGCCACTATTGCTATATGAGCCATCTGAGGGGTTTGTGGGGTGTAATGTCGTTTAGACTCCGTTTTTTTTATTTATTTTAAAGTACATATAGTGTAATATAAGGAGAAAGGGGATGATATTTCTCTGGAGAATTAGCCATTTGAATACAAAATCCAGAACCTGCTAATATTTTTTTATTGGATTTATCCTATGCAGAAGTGTGTAGATGGATGTCAAATGCATACGGTGCGAGTGCTCTATATAGGCACTGTTCTAGAAGGGGGAAAAAACGGTTAAAAACCCATTTAAAGCAAGAACTCTTTCTGATATATCTTAAGTAGTTTTACACTTTATGTGCCTATTAGATAAACTGAATTTGTCTTCACCTCAATTAAAAATAGAACATGCACATGTGTGTTTTTCTTGGTAGATTTAGGGAATATTTTTGTACCTTATAGAAGTATTGGGTTATCTGTTATTAAATACAACCAATTATTTGAAACTCACTCGGTTTCATAATTGACAAGAGCTATTTTGCAGTTTGGTCGCTAGTTGTGTTAATCGCTGAATGGTACTTCATAGTTTGTAGTAATGAAGAGCGCACGAATTTTAAACCTAGTTCGGATGTATAATTCAGACAGATCGGCTTTGAAAAGCACGCGTGGGAAAAGCTTTTAAAGTGTGAATGAAATCATGCGCTCTAGCTCAGTGAAAGGGTTTTAAAGCAGCTACCTGGAAACTAAAGTAATTAAGGAAATCATGTTGTAAACGTTACGAAAAATATCGGTGAGCTTAATATATTAAAACTTCAACTGTAATATTTAAGACCTTGATTAAACACCCACTGATTAAATGCCTGCATTACGCTCTAAAGAGAGCTATACTGTTGAGAGGGCAGTCTCTCTGTAGAGAAATCATTTGGATTCTGAGGATGTAGCATGGTAAAACATCTAACACAGCTTAGTCTGTCTCTTCCCATCCTCCTTTAGAGCAGAACTTGATGAGGTGAGCTGTGGGCTACCTGCTGCTGCTGTAAACTCCGGAGTCAGAACATATCTCCCATCCCCCAAAAAGGAGTTTTCAACAGATTTTAAAAAATACAACAAAACAAAAAAATCGTCATCTGGTATTGGATCTTTTAAATAACACAGCTCTCGGTGCTGGAGGCTTCATTAGTAATTTTTTTAACCTTAGTGAAGATGCTGTGGTGTTTAATTTTGAGACTAGAAAGAACTTGGCGTGCATGCCTGGCGTCTTTAGCACCAAGAGCGCGTAACTGCTATTTGCGTTGAGTGGACCCGTACCCGCTGTGGCCGTAGAAAGTAGCCTCAGTTCTCCTGGGAGCTCACAGACATTGTCCTCCGCATTAAGCTCACAAACGTGTGCGTAACTGCTGGCTGTGACTGTGTGCGCACAGTTGTGTGGAAGGCTGGCATGTTCACAAGAGCAAAAGCTTCGAAATCCGTTTGGAAATAACAATTTGATGGTTACAATTAGGCGCCTGGCTTTTTTTAGGAGTTCCTGAGACTTAATGGAGAGTCCGCTGAAGGCAACGAGACGTTGAAGTCCTTGAGTTGCTCCTGAATCAAGTTCCTGGGCGGTGAAATCTTTTCGTCCAAGTTCCCATGAGTAGGAACTGAGGCAGGTTAGAGTGGTTTCCAGTTCCTTTGTTGCCTTTTGAATCTCTGAAGGGCGACCGTAAGAGTACAGTGTCTTTTTCTTTGGTGGGCCAGCCACCCATTCTCCGTTCTCCATTGCTTTGTCACCACCTCTGAGCCAAGGAACGGCGATCTTCTTGAAGCCTTTGTGAGGGTCACATTTTCTGGCTTGCTTTGGCGCGCATAGATCTTTGAAATCCAACTCAGTCAATCAAGCTTTAAAAGCATCCTAAAATGTTACGCCGTATAAAATCATTACAAAGTATAAAGCTTAGGTATAAAACTATAGCAAACCAAATATTGTTTCAGTGCTCAAATTCTTATAACTGTAACTGCAGTTATTGTACTTCAAATGCTGATGGAATGTTACCATTATTATTTAAAAAAAAGGGAGAGGAAGAAATGCTTTTGAGGGGTTTCCAAGGGGAGGAGTTTTCTCTGCAAATGCATTTAACTGGTTTTGTGTTTACTCCTAGCAACACTATTATAGGCTTTTTCAAGAAATAGTTTGGGGGGGTTTGCCTACTAAAATTATTTTAGCACAATATCTTCTTATATTCCTATATTTACTGTTGTCTTCAAATGTAGAACCAGAATGTGACAGAGGTACGAGTAATAGGGAATAACCAGAAAATAATTCCAATAAGAGCTTCTAGGTTGCTGGAATTTTCTTCCATTTCCGGTCTCCTGGAACATACAATGGGTTGATTTAAAACCACTTAAAATCTGTCTTTTTGCAAGTATTTAGAGAGTCTGAGAATCCATACAACCCATATGACGTTGTGGTTTGCTTCGGAGCACTTTCATCTTTTTAAAAAAAATATTGCCTTCCTTTTTTGGAGGAAGGAGGTGCTGGGACTGGTCCTCAAACAACTGAAATATATTGCTCCAGATTTTGAGCTCTGTGCATTATCTTTTTTTTTTTTTTGCGCACAGATGGCACGCGGTTTGCCCGCCATCACCACTTGTCTCACTTCCACTGTGTCCGAGATGGTCGCTTGAAATGATATTTCATGCCCAATGCAGGGGAAAAAAAAAAAAGAGTAAAGGAAGACCACGCAGTGCATCATTTGGACATCTGCTTTCTGACCAGGTTTAAGCAATTTCACATCCTTAAACCCCTGACCATTGTCCCTGCTGCTTTTGGCAAGAGCGATGGGCTCTGTGTGGAGCCCCAGCGGGTGACATGAATACTGCTGGAAAAGGCGTTTCTGCTTGGGAACTATTTGAGAAATAGATTAATGTGTTGGGGTTTTTTTTTACATTATCTTTAAAATGGGATATTTTCCTATTTATCGAGTAAAATGGGGTAAGAGGCAGGTCAAATCCTCCTAGGATCTCATTTTCTGGTTTGTCTTTTTTCAAGTTAGAAGAGTCTTTTAAAAACTCGTTGGTGAGTTGGGCTACGAGTTGTAGGTTTAGACTCCATAAGAACGTCCTTTTGGACCTCTTTTTGTCGTGAAGTTAGTTACGACTGTATTGCCTGTGACTGATTTAGGACATAAGAGATCTCCGGAGTTTTCTATAACGTGGGCAGGAGATAGCATCCCCTATGGCTAGCACGAAGCATCTAGGTCACACTTCTAAACAGCCTGTCTCTATGAGCTGCAGAAGAGGTCTTGTGAGATTAATCCTCTCCCTCTAAACTCCCCTTGTGAGAGTCCAGCACCCTCCTCTTCCCTGTGCGAACTTGGAGGAGGCATTGAAAAGCTTAAAATGCAGCATAGCTGTCGAAGAGTTGCAGCACTTACCCTGCCAAGGTTTTACAAATAGGAGATAATAAAAATTACGTTTGAGTATTTACCTATGGTAGAAAAAAAAACTTAGGTGAATGTAACCCACTGAGAAACTACGCTATGACTAAAGTTGCATGCCCGCTATTGTGTTTAACAACTCCTCGTTCTCCCACTGGCACTCCTCGTCGATTAGTCTGTAAATTTTATTGCAACTACAGGCAAAACTACTCTTTGAACTCCTCCCCTGCACGACTCTAACGGTAAGGTGGATCTTGGTCAAGCAGTGTCACTCTTCGTGTTTCCTAGTCACGTCTTGGGTCGTGCTTCTGCTGCAAAGTGTTGCCTAGAAATCCGCAAACCCCATGGTTTTATCAGGGTTTGGGCAGTTTTTAAGATGACTGATCCTACTTTAAATAGTTTTTAGAAGCTCATCTAACTTGGAAATAATAATATTAGAACACACTTTGTAGATTCCACTGGCAGCTTATTTAGAGCAGTATCAGCAAAGTAGAGAATATGTTGGCTTTTATACACTTATCAAAGTCTAGAAACTACAGCTACTGTGTTAGCAGAGCTCTCCCTTCCGTGCGCTTTCTCTTTTGTTTCTTCTCCCCATTTCAAAGATTGTCATAATCATTTAATCTCTCGTTATGCAATGAGATATGTTGCTACACATTTATTAGCAAACTTACTGTCAAACTAGTAGTAATGCTGTAATTTACACTTCCCAAAGCATGGAAATTCCTGTGTAGGAATGAAGGCTCCGTTCTTTTCCCTCCTCCACCTATCCCGAGGTGCTCGTGCAGCGAAAAGGATTGCAGGAGGCTGAGATGTGTGAACGATAAGTGCTGCACGTGTTGCAACACCAGCGCATGATCAGACTTGTTCAAGATGATGTACGAGGCGTGAGCCAGAGTTTTCTGCATTTGTGCCGGCTGAAGTTTTTCCCCCTAGAGCTCCTTGGGGTCGTCTGATAAACCTCATCTCATCCCCCCCCAACCCGAGGGAGAGCCATCAACGCCTTCCCACACAGCCCCTTCCAATAGCGCTGGTACTACTACCGAAGTCTTCTGGTGCACTCTTTCCATCTAGGTGTTTCCTAGTCCTGTCTGCAGAGGAATAGTTGGAGTCACAAACAGCTCACACCAGAGGCATGCGAAGGGTTGCATCATCTTGAGACCAACTGAGAGCCTTTTGTTCGAGTGCTTAATTTTATTTAACCCGACCACGTAAATTCAGTCTGAAGGACACTTAAAAACATAACGCTTCCTTCCATTTATAACCTGTCAGCTGAGAGGCATAAATAACGTCTCTTAAGGATTTTAATCCGTTGGATAGTAATGTAGTAGGGATGCAGTGACGTTGTCTGTCTTATCACTGTGGAGTTAGTGACAGTTACTGCGTTAATGATTCGGATAGTGTTGAAAGACCAGAGAATCGTGAGTCCGTATCTCTGATACTGCCTTAGAAATGCCAACTCTAAACAATCAGAAGCCCCTATAGAGTTGCCTGTTCAAGAAAACCTATCGGGCTATCATCTGTGTACAATACTCATAAGTGTTACGCTCATTACATATATAATTGTACGTGCTAAAACCCCTTTCAAGTTCCTCATGTTACCATATTGTGGCAGTACTTTTTTTTTCTCACTCAGCTGCTCAGAATATTTTCTCTATTTATGATCTGCGCATTTTGTTCCTTGAAATCAGCGTTTGTCTCAAAGCTTTTAGTTTTGCTGGTTTTAGCGTGTAATGTTTTGGTCAAAAAGTTTAATTTTTATTTATTTGACAACATATTTTTTGCTTCAGGGCGTTTAAACCAGGAAAAAAAAAAAGAGAGCTGATGTAGTTCCGAATGTTAAGCAAATTTTTAAAGTGTTGATATAAATACTGTATTGTATTGAGAAAAAAAAAAAGGAAGAAAAAAGCAGCTGTCTCCGCAGACAACGTACTAATACTTCATTCAGAATTTTATGCAGTAGATCCTGGGGATCATTCAGGAGTTTTACACGTGTAAAAAATGAAACGTAGAAGAACCGACTGCTGTGTGTTGCTGTAACACCCCTAGACCATGGCTAACGCCCAATTACTGCATGCTTCGACTTGGATGGTAATTACGATTGAGCTGTAAAATATTTTGACAGTTTCCAACTGTTGTGTGGTTATTAGCCAGGCATCATATGGGAATGAAGTACAGGGATTTGATTAGTTTTATATCACGATCTGCTTAAATAAGGACTTTGCAAATAAACACGTAGTGTAAAGTGCTAATCAACAGCCGTATTTAATTATTAGCAGCTTTTCTTGACTTCTGCAGGAGAGAATTCCTCTTTCCCCGAAGATTTTGATTTCTTAAACGAGACTTGCCGTACCTTTATGCTTCAGCTTTTCGTTTACAGGCTTTTACTTGTTGAGTGCTAAAAGCATAACCACACCAAATTTAATTTGTAGCATGAAAATGATGTGTGTATTTTTCAAGAGGATAGATTTACTGGTGTTGAAGCTAGAAAAGCTTGTGTTAATTACGTATTACAAAACAAAAAGGATATTTTCATTTAACATGTATTTCTCTTTTTAGTTGCACAAGTCCTAGCAATTAGCAAATTTGGATAATGTGAGAATTCCTGGAAAAATATATGTTAAGCCAGGTGGCACTTGAGTCGCTGTGACTTTTACATGTATTTTTATTTTGAAATGAAACTACTAAAGCCCAAATATTCAAACTAGATGCAAATGAAGCTCCAGATTGTGCCAGTCTTGTTATGTTCATTAAGCTATTGAATCCTTGATTAGCGGCGGTTATTCCATGGGGGCTATTCACAGAATAAGGTACTATTCAATGAGGTAAAGATAGCAATCTGCCTTCACACCGCTGAAATAATGCATCTTCTGTTGGGCAACTAAAACAAGAATATCCAAGCCTGCCATTCCTTAATTTTTCACTTGCTTTATTTATTTAATAATACTTTGGGGGTTTATATGTGGTTTATGAATGGTGGTTGTGAGTGAAGCATTCTGCTTATGACATGGAAGAATTTTTCATGTCTTACCACCTTGTTTTTTCTTAAAAAAAAAAAAAAAAAAAAGGGGGGGGGAAAAAACCCCTAATATAATTATTGTTTCCCAGTTCACTCTGCTTGTGACATCTCTGCTGTGACTGAGAGATGAGTCCAGTGTTGCTTTTCCATCTTACCGTCTGCGTAAATACCAAATTTCAGCCCCGATGGAATCAGGTGTTTTCTTCCGCTGACTGTTGTCCTGGGTTTGAGCTGAACTCCTGCCTTGCAGGCAAAATAGTCTTTCTAATGCATCCGAGATGTTCAAGCCTCTTTGGGACTTTCTGCGGAGGTGTGCTGGGTGGGAGAGAGCCTTCCACTTCTTCGATAGCCAGTCTCCTAAACAACGAAAAGATAACTAAAAGACATACTCTGTACACTTACTCATTTGAAGAGTTGTGTTAGTGGTTAATGAACTTTCTGTGCGTTCAGATAACTGCGTGCCATTGTCATTAAAAGGCAAAAAGCACGACGTTACTGTGCTTTGCAAGGAAAGCTGACTGACACAGGTGAATCGGTGCGTGAGTTGCTTATGGAATAATTAATATTGGGACCCCAACCCCTGGCTTAATTTTTAAAACGGAAAGTATTTTATTTATTTATTTATTTATTTTGTGGATGATGTGATCCCAGAGGCCCTTGTGAGGTGTACTTGGTGGGAAACAGGGATTCATGGGTTTGGAGCTCAGTGGGGCTCGTGCTCCCGGTGGCACCAGCCTGCGCCAGCTCTGTCCTTCCCCTAGAGGAACTGGAGTTACGAAATGCGGAGAAGGTGGGTCTGAAACACATCGGAAAAGATTACTTGGTCCTTCTGCTTGCCCAAAGGCAAGTGCAACTTTACAACATGAAAGATTTCTTCAACTCGTTTTTAAAGACCTCCAATAACGAAGCATCCATGGCTTTCCAAGGCAGTCTGCATGCTGCGTTATACTGTCATATAGATTGCTCCTCCCGATGTCTGATCTGTTGCAATTACAGCTTGTAACTTCATTTTGGTAAACACTGCCATGGAGGACAAAGGATTTTCTTTCTTTTTCAGAATTTTACATGCTTGAAGACTTACCGCGTTCCTTTCCTTTATCATTTTTTTTTCTCTCAACATAAATGATCTAAATTTGCTCCAGCTTTCTTCGTGGTTTATTTCTTTCCCCGATCTTTCTTTGGGCTCATCTTCCTTACACTGTGTCACACAAAACTGAACATAAAATTTCTGCGGCGGCTTTATTGATGCCGAGTGGCGTGGGAGAAGGCAGTACTTGTCTTGCAAGCTTTATTCCTGCCCGTACATCTCAGTGTGATGTTTGCCTTTTTCACAACAACCTGATGTTGTTGACTTACATTTAACTTGAATAGACTGTTTCCCCCACATCCTTTTGTGAGGAGCTGTTACCTAACCAGTTCTTCCTCATCCTGCATTTATGTAAATGGTTATCCTTCCTATGTTGCACTCATACCTATTGAATTTCACCCGGTTTTCTTCAGACTTTTTCTCCTTTTTATATGATCGGAGTTCTTCTCGTGCATTTGAAGTCCATCCCAGCATCATGGCTGGCGTATCATCCACCTTCCTAATTCAGACTTTCAACACTGAACCCAAGAAATGTGCTTGCAGAACCACTTTTAATACATAATTGGAAGAATCACTTAAAACTAGGCTTGAATATGGTTTTCCAGCCCGTTTTGCACCTATGCTGCGTGAGTCTCGTTAAGGCTGCGCTTTCTGTGCTTCCTTATGAGAGCATCTTGAGAGACAATAAAAAGAGCGTAACTACTATCGTAATATGTTATCTGCTGCTTCTGCCCTCCCTGCCCCACTCTTCTAGAAGGAACTTGGACTGGTTGGCATGATTTGTTGACAACAAATGTTTGTTGCTTGTCCCCTTTTCAACTTTCACGTGCTAAGAAGCAACTTAATTATTTGTTCCACCTCTTTTTTGTCGCCTTGTCTGCATTCTTCTGATTTGTCTTTTTTTTAATGCTTTTAAAGACTGGGAGGGAACGTAGTCTTTTCCTGCTCTTCTAATATCTTCTCTATCTTCAGGTTTTCAAACTGACCATTAGTTTCAGATGTTGTTTCATATTGGTTCTGGGATTACATTAGATGCCTTCAGCTGATCTGAAAGCATCTGTTTTATCTAAGCTGTTTCCACACCTGGCTGAAATCTGACCTTTTTGTGTCTGATCTTAGTAATGCTGGTCTCCAGCTTGCATCTGACTTGCAGAATAAGGACAGATGAAGAAGAAAGGCAGGCATGAAGCATTTTGGATGTCTTCCCATCATCTCTGGGTAGCTCCTCCTTACTACTGAGTGGTGAAGCAATATTTTTATTAATCACCATCTTGTGACTGTTTGCGTAGAGCGGGCTGCCAATGCAGGAGTTTATCAAGGCTGAAACTTCCTTGTTTCCATGAAATTCTCATTTGATTGTAGCTATCCTAAGGAGCTTTCTTGACGATAGCCTGATGTGAGCTCATGGACACCAGCCCCTTGTGCAGGATTGTAGCATATACTTATTTTATTTCCACCCTCCGTTAAGAGGTGTACTCTTGCCTTCAGAGGCACCACGTCGGGTTCTGTGTCATCAATGCCAAGTTTAACAATACCAAGCGCTCTAAGCCCCTCCACGCACAGAGAATGTTTTCCTTTGTTAGGGCAATACCTGCACAAATCTGGCACCTGTGTTCTGTTCTCAAGTATTTAAAGCAAAGATTTCTCATAGGCAAAGACTAATGCTTCCGTAAATCTGGCTATGGCTGTGCATTAATATAAACGATGCAGTGGATTTACGAAATAGGTGTCCATAAAGTTCTGTGGAGCAATGTCACCTTAATGATGCGACATCAGAAGGCCGCCCAAAAAAAAGGGCGTCTGTTGAAACATTCAGAAGAGTGGGAGAATGCCTTGCGTTTGTTTTAATGGCTAATGTCGAAAGAAATTCCTGCAAAAGCAACAAGAGTTCACTGTTTTTAGGAAGAATTGGCACTGACTCTCACTTTTAGTTTGCCTTGTGCTTTCTTTTAGAAGAGATTCTCGTGACCTTTTCTGACAAGCTCTAACACTTCCATTGTTTGCTGCAGGCCTTTGAAATGTGGCAGAGATAGCCTTGGGCCCAGGGAGGTGCGTTTTGCTAGTTCAGTTCACATTTAACAAAGTTAAAAGCTTTGAAAATTGCTATTCTTCAGCTGTGGTTTAAGTTGCTTAATTCTGGCAACCTGCCCGAAACCCTGAACGTTCCCGTGGTGGCGGAGAGCCAGGGACTGTGAACCTGCAGCATCCTGGTAGCTCGTCTGGGCTTCCAGTGCAGATGACACGGGAGCAGAGACCTCCACGGGCCACCAGGGCGACTGGAGGGAAGGAAGGTGGACACAAGGAAACTGCTTGTCTTCTTTTGAGAGCAGAAAAATGAGGCCCCGTCCCTGCGTGTGACCTGTTCAGACTGTTGCATTGCAAATCTAGGTAATCATCAGAGAATGAGCTCAGCGTTTGCTGCTGCTTAATGGTATGAATTATATACCTTTTCCTGTTGTTTTTTTCTTTTTTTTTTTAATTGAAAATGGGCTGTTCAAGACGAAGATTGTGTGACCTCAGGGAAGAGAAGCCAGATGAGCCTCAGCCGATCCGTTTATAGCAGTTGAGTCTGAGAAGGAGATCCCTATGACTTTTTTTTTTTCATGGTAGTACTGGCCATCGGGTGAAATTGCACATAAGTAGCCAATTCATTATGTTGTCTCAGATTTGTTTCTGCTTTCCCAGCTCATTAACATAATCTTCTCCTTGCCATTAGCTAATGAATTTAGGGCTCCTCAACCTGGTGAGGTAGCTGCCCTCAGTCCGGCACTGTTATTCTCTATTAAGAACATCCACAGGGGGAGGTAATCGTCTCGAAATAAACAGTCTTTCTTGTTCTTAATTAATTCCCATGAGCAGACAGGCTCCCTGTCCTGTTGCCCAAATGAGGAAGTTGTCCCGTAGTTGATGTGTTGTGGCTTGTGGTTCTGAAGGTTTAGAGTTCAGTTCCTGAATACTTGGGGTTTTTTTATCCTTTTAATCCCCGACGATGAAAACCAAACCAAAACCCTAAAAGACCGTGCTAAGAAAAAGTTACTTCATTACTAGACAAAGTAAAAGCCGAAAGGAGGCTACTAGATAATTGCAAAAATTACAAAATGAAGTACTTGGCAGTTATGAATTGCCAAATTTAAGGTAGCCTCTGTTACTGTAAGCTCTCCCATCCTTGTGCACTGGACACCTGTAGGTTGTAGACATGTATACGTTTCAGTCATGTGACTGCATACCATGGTTTTCTGCTGGGACCGCTTCCACAGTGCTTGGAGCAAAAGTAACCAGACCCTGTAATGGCAGAGGCAGCTGTCTGCAGAGCTGCCATTTTATTTTTTCGTAGGAGTTGGAAGATGTTTAACGAAGCATGGTCTCTTCGTTATGCCGGGTGAATGCCACAGAGAGCGTGGAGAGAACTCGAGACATAGAACTGGTGTGTGACTCTGAGCAAGCTACGGGTTGTTTGAGGCTACAAATGATGCGTTCCCGTCTTCAGGGTGGGCAGGTCTTAAACTTCATTTTAACTTGTCCGAGGTTAGAAGTTGGTTTTTGGTTATTCTGAGCACTCTGGAGTGTGGCAGCTTTGGTGGGATGCTGTGGATGCGTACAGAATCACAGAATGGTCAGGGTTGAGGTCAGGACCTCTGGAGATCATCTAGTCCAGAACAGGGTCACGTACAGTACGTTGCACAGGATGGCGTCCAGGCGGGTTTTGAATGTCTCCAGTGTGGGAGACTCCACAACCTCTCTGGGCAGCTGTGCCACTGCTCTGCCACCCTCAAAGGAGAGAAGTTCCTCCTCACGTTAAGATGGAACTTCCTATGCTCAAGTTTGTGCCCGTTCCCTCTTGTCCTATCACTGGGCACCACTGAAAAAAAGACTGTTCCCATCCCCCTGGCACCCTCCCTTTGAGTATTCATAAGCTTTGATAAGATCCCCTCTCAGTCTTCTCTTCTCCAGACTAAAAAGACTTGAGTCCCTCAGCCTTTCCAGATTGACCTTAGGTAGCATCTTTGAGTTCTTACGATAGTCGATTCACTTACTGGCTCAGGCAAGTTACTTAATTCTGTTTCGCTATTTGTAAAATACCAATTGTGGGTCTCTATCTTGTAAATATATTCATTCAGCCATTGCAGAGTGCCCTGATGTTGTGTGATGGCTATCGCACCAGAGAGGACAGGCAAGTTGAAATGCTGTGTTTGATGCAGCATTTGCATCACACTGCTTAAATGAAGCTGTGCCGTGTGCTCTAAGTTAAGGATAAATAAATAACGAGCAACAACTTTTTTGCCTTGAGCGGTGAGATAGGCACAGTGTGCGAAGAAATGGGTAGTGATGATTAGAATAAAAGAATACCATCATCGTGCCTGTTTGTGAGGATGGGCAAGTAGAAGTTGTGTGGATGAAACTCGCTCAAGCACGAGGGACCTGCTAAACCTTGCAGGCTGGGACCAGAAGTGACAGCGTGTTGAAGGGCAGCCATTGTGTGTATGATTCAGCCGTGTACAGCACAAACTGGGTAAGTTTAGATGGGAGGTGGCGAGGGAGGGTGGCAAACAGTAGCTGTGGCTGTCTAGGAGAGGGACAACGGTAACAGGGTCTTGCGGTGTATGAGCTTCTTGATGGCAGGTGTCACCTTCACCAGTTCTCCATTGGGTCCAAAGTGTTCAGTTAAACACGGCATCGCACAGCTTATGACGTGGGACCGTACCGGCTGCCCACCTTCAACTAATAAAGGGAAAACACATTGAAAGCACTACCGCCCCCCCCAATTATTTTCAGAGACAAATCAGGGTGGATTAAACCTGGCAAGAAATTGTTGTGTTCCCCAGCATGTCACTCCTCTCCACAGCGCTGCAGGCAAGTGGTGCCTTTGGCAAATGGAGGTGGATTTGGAAAACGGCAGAGGAAGAGAGCAGAACGTCCAGGCGGCTTTGATCGCTTGCTTTTTCTTCCCAAATTGAGAGGGTCCGCCATTCTTGTTGTCTAGAAAGTATTGTTTGTTCCATATCCTGGCGTTTTAGGTAGCATGTGCATGCTCTAGCTGCCTTCCTTGCTTTTCCCAGGCGTCGTTTGGAAAAGCTCTTTCCAGCCTCGTGGCCACCAAAATATGTAACGGGCAACTGAAAACCCTTTAGAAATGAAATAACTTCAACTGCTTGACCAATGGTTAACTTTGCCTTCCTCCTCACCTTGCCGGGTTCAAACAGGAGAGCAGCGCGTCAGCTCGGGCTGATGTCTGAAGGTTAAGGTCGTGATTGAACATGGAGTGTTTCGGTTGTGCCGAAATTAAACCTGTAAAAGGATAAGCTATTAAAAGCTTATGCCTAAACCTTCTAAGATAAGAGTTTATATTGCGTTGCATACCCATGTTAGCCGTAGGCACAATCAGAGGAGTGAGGAAGGCAGAGTTTTAAGATGTCTGATGCTGGAGAAACCTGGAGGTCGCCTAAATACTTGTTATTAATCATCGATAGGAAAGAAATTTGGGGAATCTGTAACTCGTACCGGGCAGCTGGGTTTTTAGATCTCCTTCATTTTTAGGGGCAGGAGGGACTAGAGTCATTTTGTGTAATCATACACCATGCCATGCAAATAGAGAGCAACCCAGTTACAGAATGTACTCCTAAAGGGCTAAGTTTGTGTTATCGGGGTAACAGGATAGCAGAACTCCTAAGGTTTCTTCCTGGGAAACACGCATGCGCTTCCCTTGCCGGAAGCAAAGAGCAATGCCGCTTCTATTTTGTTGTGTCACTGAAGTCATCATAACATTATGGTGACTTGCTGCTTAAAAAATAACTAACTAGCCTAAGTAAAGAACACCTCAGCACAGCTGGGTCGTGAGGATGCTTTTTCCATCTTTGGAATAACAAGTTTTATTCTGTCTTTGCAGACTCGGTTTCCATATCTTGTTTTGGTCCCGATACTAGTTAAAAATCATCTTTTGACTTACGCTCGGACTGTTCCACAGCCCAGAATAAACAAAATTGAATGTACATTGGATACATACAGACCTTGCCAAAGGCATAAATTCTATTAAGTAAGCCGTAATCAATTTACAGTTCTCCTGGGCTAAGCAATTCCTGTGGGTTGTTTAAAAAATAAAATTCTAGAGTATCATCTTGATGATAGACAATTACCTGTTTGACTGAAATGTATTTGGGTGTCTGGTTTATATTGCAACTTTATACCATTTTTCAGACTGCTCAGTTCAGGTGAGCTTCCCAAACTTCCTCTGCATCCAGCCACACGCTGCGCGGTTTGTCTCACCCAGTTGTGTGTTACTTTCATTTGCCTCATCTTGCATTTGAATGGTTTCACAATTTTCAGTGAGCCTAAACAGTGCTGTAGTTTTGATAGAGCTAAAGGAAAGTCCCGTTTATTTTGCTCAGTCAGATAAATAAGAGACCGTTGCCTGTACTTGCTTCTTGAGGAACATAACATGTTTGTTGATCGTTTGTAGGTCTTCCCTGTTCTGACTTCCAGCCCTATCTCAATCTCAGCTTCCTCTCCTCCTGCAGTTAATTACCTTTCCTAGGTTGTTCTCTCAACTTAGGAGAGTCTCAACTTAGGGAGTTTTGTTCATTATTATAAACATAATATAAAGCTCAAACCACCTAAGTCTTCCACCTACATTCCCACAGCTGTTACATACTTTTTTTTTCCTTCCTCCTCTCAGCATCTTTCTCTTCCAGCCTTCAATACAGCCCCTTGCTCTCCTCAAACTCCTCCATCCCCATCCAACCTGTCAACAAGCTCTTGAGAGTTCCTTAGACTGAGCCCCTGAGATCTTCTCTCTGGCTGCTCCCCGTGTCTCATAGGAGGGCTTGGCCATAGCCCCGTGTTCCCATCACTAGTTCCCGTCTCGATTTTCTTCTGAGCGTTGACCTGCGTATGTCAGAGGTGCAGCTGAACCCCCACTTTGTGAACCATCAGCGCGCCTGGTGCTGTGTTCCCGAGAGCAGCAAAACAATTATTTAACTATTCAGAAATGTAGGGATGCAGCCTAATATTTAAAGCTATTGTCCTGTTGTTAACATAGAATAATGTTCTGATGAGATAAGGTCCCAAGAGGAAAAATTGCATACACTATAAAACTTAATTAAGCTACTAAATCATTGAATCACAGAATGGTTAGAGTTGGAAGGGACCTTGAAGATCATCTCATTCCAACCCCCCTGCCCTGGGCAGGGCCACCTCCCACCAGACCAGGTTGCTCAGAGCCCCGTCCAACCCGGCCTTGAACACCTCCAGGGATGGGGCAGCCACAGCTTCTCTGGGCAACCTGGGCCAGGGGCTCACCACCCTCACAGCAAAGAATTTCTTCTAACATCTAATCTGAATCTCCCCTCTTTCAGTTTAAAACCATTCCCCCTCGTCCTATCACTACACTCCCTGATCAAGAGTCCCTCCCCAGCTCTCCTGGAGCCCCTTTAGGGAGTGGAAGGGGCTCTAAGGTCTCCGCGGAGCCTTCTCTTCTCCAGGCTGAACACCCCCAACTCTCCCAGCCTGTCCTCCCAGCAGAGGGGCTCAGCCCTCTGACCATCTTTGTGGCCTCCTCTGGCCCCACTCCAACAGCTCCGTGTCCTCCTGCTGTTGGGACCCCCCGAGCTGGAGGCAGCGCTGCAGGGGGGTCTCCCCAGAGCGCAGCAGAGGGGAAGAATCCCCCCCTCGCCCCGCTGGCCACGCTGCTGGGGATGCAGCCCGGGATGGGGTTGGCTTTCTGGGCTGCCAGCGCACATTGCCGGCTCAACATCTAACAGAGGAATAAAGTAAAGAGACTTCAATGCTTCTCTTGACTGAAACAAAGATATCCTGAAGCTAGTGCTGACTCCAGCTGATAAATCTACCCACATGATGCTGCATCTAGATCTGAGCTAGCGTGTGAGGGACCAGGTCTGGAACCTCCGCACTTGTGTGCGTTAATCCCCAGCTGGATAAAAATCCCTTGCGTTGGCTTCGGTAACCTGTTGATCAGGGAGCAGATCTGGCAATCTGTTATGGCTAGCTCCTGCTTTTTAGTGACATTTCCAAGCGAGTTCTCAAGGACTTTGACTTTGCAACCCAAAAAGCCAAGTCATGACTGCTGTGTGGTTTGGAAGAATTGTGAAGTCAGTGCTTTAAAGAATTATGTCAAGAAAAGCTAATTATATTTTCATTTCATTTGATGAGTTCCTACCAATCTTGTAGAGCAAATATAAGCCAGAAATGGGCACTTGGTAGTAATTTTGTTTGCACTGAACCTGTAGCTGATACGTATAACCTATAGGTATCGAAAGAGAATGTTTTTCGTAATGACGCTGCCCCCAAAAAATCAAAACCAACATTTGTTAACCCTTCTGAAGGGATGTTAAGTGCCAATGCACAATTTGGCCATTAGTGGTGTATCTCCAAGTGTGTCTTGGGTTGGATGCTTTTATCATAGATTAAATAATGAAAGCTTTGACTCTGGTGGTGCATAAGAGCATAATGTTGTCATAACATTAACTTCACCTTTATCCAAAAAAAACTGGGAATACTAAGCCTGGAAAGAAAGCTGTATATCATTTCTGCTTTATCAGCTAGAGAAGACAAAATACTGTAAGTACCTTATGCACATCCTAAATCTTGCATATTCTGGATAAAATACTTTTAGAAAATCTAAAGTAAATGGAAGGACAAATGTGGGGAGAAAAAGCCCCAACTTAAGTATAGATTTTCAAGGAATTGTAATCTGGATTGTTAAAAAATAGATAATTTGAAAATAAAATGCAAACTGCTGCTGAATTTATTGATTTAATAGCTTTGGATGTCCTTTTGTAAAACCTAGGCTTAAAACCAGTTACATCTTCAGTTTGTTAGATGTGTAATTAAGGCATTTGAATGGTAATTCTGCCTAAGGCCATTTCAGAGTTAACTGGAAAGTATTTAGGTGGTGACCGGAACATTTAACATATCTGTAGAGAGTTTCAGCAACAAGTATCAAGACTTTATAGTTGACATTTAATATATCTGGTAAGTAGTGCTCTGTGGTTTGAAGGAGTAGTTCTGTGCTTTAAAAATCTGTTAAAATATCGTTTTTCCACATCTTGACAGTGCTATTTTAATGATTTACTCCCAGCAGCGTTATTTCCATATATATAATTTAGAGAGCAAATATATTTTAAGTAATGTAGTACCTTAAATTTGGGGTCAGTGGTTAGTTGCTGATTTTGACATTAAGATGTAAAAAAAAAAAAACCAAACCCAGAAGAAAAACCTGATCTTAGTTACATCACTCTGAATCTGGAGTAACTCTCTGGCAGCTCCCGAGCAATATTTGTCTCTCTGATTAAAATCTAATGTGCAGTGAAGAAAGTTTATCATTTACTGCTGCTTTTTCTTCCCTATTTTGTATATCCCTGTTAAGATGTTAATTCAGTGTATTTAGAGATCTTTGTCTCATCATTAACGGATTTGTTCGTGCTGATTTGAATCGTTGATGGGATTAAAAAAAAACAACAACCCCAACACTTTTTAACAAGTTATTTTGTACATATGATCTGGTATTTAAAAAAAGAAATAACTTATCTCATCAAGGTATACGTTTTGCACGTTGTAAATGAGTTGGCAGTGCTTCTATCTGATGATGAGGTAGGTGTGTTTATAAAACAACTTCTTGGGGCTGACTGTCACGGTGGATGAAAAATTACTTTCCTGGTTCTGTATATTTTCATTTTTTCTTCCCCCCCCAGAAGCGGTGAAAACATAAATCAGTTGGGAGGTAGCGGCTAATTGCTTAGCACTGCCGCACTTCAGTCAAGTGGGGGCATCGTTGGTCTTTCACAAATAGGCAATGTGGCCAAAAGGATTTCCTTGTTAAACTGAAGTGGCTGTGATACAGTAAATGACTTGCTCCATTTTTATCTTAATTTGGAGACTCTCTAGCTATAAGGTGCCTACATAGCGTGTTTGTTCTGTATATATGCTTTTAATTACATCCCGTTAAAAAAATAAGCGGGCTGAGTTCTCTATAATTGAGACTTTGGATTTTTGTCGGTCAAATAATTCTGTCTGTTTAATTACATCTGAGAAGTTTTTAAAGTGATGGCATTTTTCTGGTGAAACGAGTACGTATTTCTTGAAAACATCAGCTGCAGTCAGTACGTTCGCCACCGAATTTGGGAAACAGCAGACAGGCTGCCGAACGCCTGAAATATTTTATTCCCTTTTAATTCTTGGTGCGTGCAAACAAAAATGTTACTGAAAGTGTCAAAACACCCTTTGGGGTAAACGGGTGTTATTAGCTAATGATACTTATTAGAAACCACCCTCCGATAACGATTTACAGCCAAAATTCCCTTTCCACGTAGAAAAACTAAAGCCTGGAAGAGGAAGCTCTTTGGGTATGGTTGGCTGTTTAGTAGCACCATGCCGTAATCACCTTTATGCAATCGCACGCTTCAAGAGGAAGAACGTGGCCAAAAATGTTGGGCTGGAGCCTCTACGAGATGAATGTGTTAATGGTATGTCGCTGATGCCACCACGTTGATCCCCACACCGCAGTGGTAGATGGCAACTGGTGGTGAACTCTGCCCCGGCCGTGCCTGGCTTTCGGTCCGGCAAAAGGGCTCGTGGGGATGGTTTTCCATGGCTGCATTTTGGGAAATCTTTTCGAGGGTGTGTGTCACGAGCCATGCAGGACTGTGCATTGAGTATTCAAGCACGGGGTTGCCACTGGGACAATTCTTGGCCTGTTCTCCTATGTGGATCTGGAATCCAGTATATCTGCATCCTTTGGAGACAAGCGCCAAGGGCGACGACTGGAGATAATAACTTGCGATTTGTGTCTTTTGCAAGTTACAGTCATTGTAAACTGACAGCTGTGAAGGACCTAAACTCACATCAAAGGATACAGATCATCTAGTTAGGACAATTAATGTTAATTCTCATCTTCCATTAAATTCTTTTATCTTCTCTTTTTTTCTTTTTTTTTTTTTCTTTTGCAGCCAAGCCCAATACCGAGTCCTGTTTTGGGGAGAAAACCAAACGCGAGTCAGTCGCTGCTTGTGTGGTGCAAAGAAGTCACAAAAAACTATAGGGGAGTGAAAATCACCAATTTTACTACATCGTGGAGAAACGGTTTATCCTTTTGTGCAATATTACATCACTTTAGACCAGACCTAATGTAAGTTGTGTATTCTCTGTCTGCGTGAACTAACTCTCCTAGAAATAGGCAACGTTTAAGTTTATGTGGAAAAAAAAATAAATCACATCCCTGTTGGTTTCAGGGGTTGAACGGTTTTCACCCTTTTCTGCCAAGCAGGGAGGCGTCCTTTCTAAGAAAACAGATTTATGAATGCTCAAACTTTACGACCTCTTTGCTCTCCCTTGTTGCCCAAACAATTGTTTCTCCCCTCTCTGTGATTTGTTTGTCTTCTTCTTCATCTTCTACAAAGAACTGGCTTCAAGATGATTATGAAAATTGTGCCGGTGTTGAAATGAGATGAGAGGAATAAGCCTGTAGCTCTTTGTACGCTGACAAGGACGGATTACCTCCTGGTAAATTTGGTTGTCAAGGCCGGCCTCTAGTCCCTGCCTTAACTTCTTTTTTAGATGGAAAGCTTCAGGCAATGAAACATGTAATCGGTGTTTGTTTATTTATTTATTTATTTATTCCTTTAATTTTCCACCCTATTAGTTTTGTTGATTGAATTGCTGTGAAATTGCTAGTTTACCGTACGATATTATTGTATGTCAAATTTTTAGATTCGGTTTGTTTTAAAACTGCTGCTTTTATCAAAGATTGTACATACCCACTGTGCCATTTTCCTCCTCAGTGACTACAAGTCCCTGAATCCTCAAGATATTAAAGAGAACAACAAAAAGGTAAGAACTGCCGGGGGTGGGGGGGGGAAGGAAGAAAAAAAAGACGTAGCTTCAATTTGGGCTTCACTGCGGGTTTTTATTAATTTTGGGAAAGTGTGGTTGTTTTGTAAGGTCAGAACTGCGGCTCACAGAAGGTATTCAGCCTCCCGCCGTTCAAATCGGATGCATTATTGACTCGCGTTTGTCATGGTCTTTAACATTCACAACAAGTGCAAGGCAAGTTAGAGTGTAATATTTGTATGGCCTCCATTAACTCTGGGTGCGGGGGGGAAAGGGCTGGCCAGCCTTTTGCAAGCGCTCCTCGGATTTTTTTCTAATCAGCCACGTAATTAAAACAAACGACAAACGTCACTGCTCTTGGTTTGTCGTACGGAAGGCTTCTCTTTCTGTTCCTTTAATGGGGCTCCGTGCATCGGTCACGGTCAACGTTGCTTTGGTGGTGAATTTTTGTGTTTATAAAGACAAAATCGTGCACCTACTTTTATACTCCACGGGCAAGCGAAGCGCTGGGTGTAAAACCTGAATTTTTATGGGACACAAAGTTTAGGATAAAAAGTGTTAAGACAAGACTTTGCAAAGAAACCAAAATATTCGAAAAATAGTGTACAGCATCATACCGGGCAGCTGTTTGAAACCGCTCTCTGTACCTTTGTGATGCAAAGGTTTAAAAAGTTTCTCTGGAAGAAGCGGGAACTCAGTTTGGGAATCACCAAAAGACTTTTTATTTCTGCTCACTGTTTTAGACAAAACTGTTGTAGTTACAAACTTCAGTTGAGCCCTAGGGACATGTTTAGAAATGATAATTTTCATGTGAGTCACTGATAATAAAATTGGTCCTGAAGATCATCTGAAAATTGTTTTTAAGTAGCTGTGGTTTTATTTTGATACCGCTTTAAAAACACGAAATTGAATTGGGATGAAGGTATAAAAATAGACTTTGAATAAATTAATTATGTGCAATATTATATAGCAAATATAACTAAAGAGCATTAGATTATAGATATGTGGAATTTCTGAAAGCACTTTATTAAAATTCATTTGTGTTTAGGGTAATTATATTTTAATGTGCCTGCACACTTATGTGTTAGCCAGGGAGTTACTTGTCTTTAAAACAGTACTTAAGTATTCTAATAATGAAATGTCTCTGAGTTACTGTTATCTAATGAGTAATTTGGCCAATGATATCTTTTTCATAATAATACAGGGTCTTATGATGACCTAAGTGGATTATCCGTGACATCACGGTGTTTTCTGTGCCCATATGTTTTTGTACTTCAAGTTTTGTTGAGCGTCCGGGCTAATTAAGACGGATTATAAAAAAAGAAAAGACTAGATTATTAATTAAAGACATTAGCGGTACGATCAGTCATCTTTTCTTTATGAAACCGTGATGGCAAACGGTGAACTTTGTAGCCCGTCTCTCTACCAGGCTATAGTTCCCAGGATTGAAGAAGTCATGATTGTTGTTATTGTGTGGGGTTGCGTTGTGGGTTTGGGTTTTTTTTTTTTTCCTTCCCTTCCCTTCCCTTCCCTTCCCTTTCATCGCTTGGCAAGCCGTTGCCTGACAGCTACATTGAGGATCTCAGTTGCTTCCTGCAGATTTATTTCCTGGTCTCACACAGTTCTGCCCGATAACCTCCCCCCCTGCCCTGGGCTGGAGTGAAGGCAGCACTGGCGACAATGGCTGCCTAGAAATTCCACGCAGATAGGTAACACGTTTGACAAGGATTCCTCCTAACCAATTAAAATAACATCTATGGATGAATAGGACAATTTTCTTTGTCTGAAGCATCTCTTTTTTTTTCTTCCCCCCCCCTCCTCCCCAGGAAAGGAGGTAAGCAGTGACTGTCACCATAGATTAAAGATTAACCCGTAAGAGTATATATCTTTTAGAAGCGAATGACCTTGTTTGTATTTTAATGGGAAAAAAAAAAAAAAGAAATCTTAAGAGACAACTATTTCAGTGCAATTACTGTGTATAATTACACATTGAAATGCGCTGTTACAAAAAAAAAAAGCACATCTTCGGAGTTTCTTTATAATGCACACGGGGCATTTGCCAAAGCGGTGCTGCCACTGATGCTGAATAAAAAAGGGTATTTACCTATGACATCTGATCTCGGCCCGTATGTCAGTGTGTTACATAGTTGGGAAATGGTTGGAAGACTGCCTGTTGTGCTCGTGCTGACGGATCCCAATTGATGTCTGTCAATCAGCTTGTCAGTAAATTAAAAAAAGAAAAAGAAAAAAAAAAAAAAACCCAAACTTAATCAGGAGATAAGCAGATGCATTTAGTGTCCTGAATATACATACGTGTGTGTATATGTATTGTAATTTCCACAATACAATTATACCTCTGAAAAAAAAACCCAACCCCAAAACAACCCAAACAACTACTCCCGGTTACATTAGCATTGGTCAGAATTCAGATATATTTTTGTTGCATTGTGCTCATGGCAAATTCAAATTTCTGTGAGGAACAGAGCAGAAACCAGGATTATCTTTGAGAAAATTACAAACATTACAGAGACACCTTCCCAGCGGAGCCAAAGAGCTGTGGTTCTACTTAAATGTCATATATATATATATACACACCCTTCCAAATAATATTAACCAACAAATTTTATTTACTATGTCCTTTTGATTATTAGTAAATAGTAATTAAAAATGTGTTAAAATGACAGCGTACTGGCAGCATAGTCCCTTATCAAGAACAGAATTTTTTCATATTGCTAATAGCGTGTCCTGCGCTTTAATAGCGTAAGCTACTAAACTACACTTGGCTGGAGCTTGGAGGGGATGAAAGGGCGAGAAGTAAAAGGGCACAACGGTATGGTTCTAATAATGAACTTCTGGTTTTAATTACTTTATTGTGCTGGTTTCATTTGAGGGATTATTGTGTGGAAATAGTAATATATCTTCTGGATGTTCGGTTGGCACTTTCAATTTTTGTGATGCTTTTTTTTTTTTTTTTTTGCCTTTTCTCCCCAGTTGTTGACCGTCTCTACTAAATTCCTCAATACATTTGAACTCTTGACAAAATATTCCATTTTGCAAGGAAGGAATCCTTTTAGAATATGTGTTCAAATAGAAGAATTCAGAATTACAGGGGCTGAGTTAAAATGGAAAAAAATTCCTTACCTTTAAGCGGGCAGCCATATTTTCATAACTGGTGTGCATGCTTACTTCTGCTACTTGATTCCACAAAATCATAAGCACGTATCTCATTGCGTGGGTAGGAGTTGTCTGTTGACCTTGGTAGGATCATGCCGGAGCATAGCTAAACACGCATATAAACATTTGCAAAATCAAGGCTTAGTTATGCCTCTGTTTAACGAAACTGAATTTGACTTGGAAAACGTAGTCTGTTAATACCGTGTTACAAACTAGTTAGAAAGACTCAGCATTTATAAATATGCTGGGCTATCAAGGAGTTCCCAGCTGTCCTAACAGCGAAGGAGAACCCCTCACACACTGCTATATGGACACGTACAGAACGTAATTATAGAACTAATGACAGTAAAACATTTGCATGCCAATCTAGGTATCTAGTGTACTTTAAAAGGAGAGAAGCAAGAATGTGTATCATCCAGAATGAGAAGGAGAGGGGATGGGGAATAAATATCTGGCATCAGTGGAAAACTATTGTGTTTAGTGCCGAGCATCACCAGAAGAACTGAGCAGACAGTAAAAAGTGATGGCAGCTGTATCGAGAATATCCATCATTCCAAGTTCAGTCCTTCTTATAGAATCATAGAATGGTTTGGGTTGGAAGGGACCTTCAAGACCATCCAGTCCCACCCCCTGCCCTGGGCAGGGACACCTCCCACCAGCCCAGGGTGCTCCAAGCCCCGTCCAACCTGGCCTTGAACACCTCCAGGGATGGGGCAGCCACAGCTTCTCTGGCCCACCTGGGCCAGCGCCTCACCATTCTCACAGCAAAGAATTTCTTTCTAATATCTCATCTAAATCTCCCCTCTTTCAGTTTAAAACCATTCTTCCTTGTCCTGTGGCTCCCCTCACTGATCCAGAGTCCCTCCCCAGCTCTCCTGGAGCCCCTTTAGGGAGTGGAAGGGGCTCTAAGGTCTCCCTGGAGCCTTCTCTTCTCCAGGCTGAACACCCCCAACTCTCTCAGCCTCTCCTCCCAGCAGAGGGGCTCCAGCCCTTGGAGCATCTCCGTGGCCTCCTCTGGCCCCGCTCCAACAGATCCATGTCCTTCTGCTGGAGCGTTACCCATTCTAAGCAAGTGCTTTTCCTGACAACTCTGAAACACTGTCTCCACCATCATTTTACAGACGCTGGGAGATATTCCTAGGATTTAGCTTTATCTGCATATATATAAGAAATTAAGAGTATAAAAGGGTTCAGGTGAAGTCACGTCTATGGGCTTTGGCTGTTGTGGATTGCTAAGCCCATCCTTCGGTCCTTTCATTCTTCGAATGGTAACTCCCAGTACCTTCAGCGAGGGGTAACAGGTTATTTATGCCACTGAATCAGCACTGACCCATTTAATCAAACAACAAATCCCGGTGTTACCTTTGGCCCACAGAACAACACGGCTGGCTTGCTATGCTTTCATGCCCAGCCTGTTTTCTGCTGGCGTATGAGCATTCATCCTTCCCGGTACCTGCCACGGCGTAGGCTGTCCCTAACCCCCGCGCTGCTCTCCTCTAACTCTCCGTGCTCTGTGCTCCTCGTGTCCAGCCCGTTGTCTCCCTCTCCTCCCTATCCAGCCTGATCCCGCTCCAGGTAGAGCAGGTAGATGACAGCTGTCCCTCTTTTGCCGTCCGAATTCTTTCCATTTCCTCTCACCCATCATTTTCCTGCTGTTCTGGATACATCCCTTTGTATCAGCAAATACAGCATTTGTATTTGCCACTGCTGCTCCTGTATCTAAGCACAGTTCTGCTTTCATAAATGGCGTAACAGTCTCTCATAATGAACCTTCTCAAGAAGCGATACCCCACCAAAGACCCGCAGTGATTTTAAGCCAAATTGTTTTGCCCTGGGAGAGCCAGAAGGGCTTTAAAAATAAATTATTCGGATAATTTATCTGTCTGGATAAACCCGGCGAATCATTTGTTATAGCGATATAAAAATGACTTCCGCAAAACAGCTGTGGCAAGTCATACCTGAGCAGGAGGGGGAGCAGGCAAAACTTCAGGAAGAAAAATTCCGGCTCTCAGGAGCAGAGTTTGAAATGAAAACTGTTTGACCCCCGAGTAGGGAATGCCGTTGCAATGGGAATGGGAGCGCCTTCTTTTCTCGGAGCGAGTAAAATAACCAGCTCTGCTGGGACCCGCGTCCTAACTCACCCTTGAACACTGGTACGAAAACCGAGAGGATAAAAAAAATAATCATAATTGATTTCCCTTTTCTTTCTTTCTTCCACCCTTCTAAACCCAAAGAAATTAAGGAAATAGTAAAACCGGGTAGGGTTGAAGCCAGCAATGTGTGTGTTATTGTTGCCTTGTGAAAGGACAGGTCCATGTCTTAAATTTAGCATCTGTTTTTGTTCAGAATAGGATAGGAACGAACGGTGACTGTTTTAGCGCCCTTCGGAAGAGGGTGAAAAGGAGCTGCGGAATTACTGGGGGAGGAGAGGTCCGAGTGCTTTAACTGAGTGCCTCTACGCTAACAGGAGGCCTTTTTAAAGGCTTCCTTGAAACACAATCTCGTCTTCCAGGGTTAATCCAGGATAGTAATAATTAATTGTAAATTGAGAAACGGCTTTTAATTCTTCAAAACTAGAAAAACCTGATGCACCAAGCCCACTCACTTAAAGGGCTAGCAGAAAGAAGACAATGTGGCCTTCACAAAGTGGGATGCTTGCAAACTCCTCAGCTTTTAGAAATTAATGTAAAAGTGAGAGTCAAATTCACTCTCTCATTCTTACAAGTATAATGTCAACAAATGTTTTTAAAATGTGTTTGTTTGCTGGGTTAATATTACTTATGTTTTGTGTCCGGTAATCTGTGGTGATGTTCTTTTCGGCTATCTGGTTGTAGTTTTTCATCAACACAAATCACTGCAATTATATGACCAGTAGAAGGGAGAAGGTTGATCACCAGTGATAAAGCCCAAGATTGGATTAGTGTCGTGTTTCTCATATCTTTGTTCTTTATCTTAAAAAGCCATCCTTAGTTGCCTTTTTTTTTTCTGGTCCAACTCTTACACTTTTTTTATTTGCTTGTTTCCGGCTACTCGAGTGAGAACCGTTCAAGATATTGGTAGGTTTTCTTAGTGCAAAGAGAAGGGCTTTTGAGTTGCAGTTCCCTGAACATCTTGTTACTTATGAAAGTGGCATCGGTGTGAGTAACTCAAGATTTTATTCTAGTATGGTAGTATGTTCAAAATATTTAAAATAATGCCATTCAAGTGTCTTTGCTGGGCACATTCTCTCCTTTTGCATTGCTGTGAAGATACCGTGGGTGATCTCTAGAAGCCATCGGGAAAAATCGATGAGTTCAGATTGAATTGTGCAACAAAAAATAGTAACTACTGTAGTGAAGCCAAAGGGATAATAAGTAATAGAGTTGAACCCATACTCTTCCTGTAGTGTTTTAGGCTTGCTTATTTTGACTGAAACTTCCGCTTGCATTCTTGAAATGTTGTGATACATAAGAAACTGCCGCGTTGTAATCCTTCTTTTGTCTGTTTTTAAAGGCATACGATGGGTTTGCCAGTTTAGGAATATCGCGATTGCTGGAACCTTCTGACATGGTTTTGTTAGCGATACCTGACAAACTGACTGTTATGACCTATCTCTATCAAATAAGGGCGCATTTCTGCGGTCAGGAATTAAACGTGGTTCAAATAGAGGAGAACAGCAGTAAAAGCACATATAAAGTGGGTAACTACGAAACGGACACAAACAGTTCTGTCGACCAGGAAAAATTCTACGCAGAGCTGAACGACCTGAACCGGGAGCCCGAGCTGCATCCGCCAGACAGCGCTTTGGCAGACTTTGCTTCTCAGGATGACTCCGTATTTGTAAATGACAGTGGTGTTGGCGAATCTGAGAGCGAGCATCAGACCCCCGATGACCATTTAAGCCCCAGCACGGCTTCTCCTTCTTCTCGCAGGACTCGAAGCGACACGGATCCACAAAAATCCCAGCAGAGCTCTGGAAGGACTTCCGCATCTGAAGAGGTTGGGAAGTGTAGCAGTACGGATACAACGCAAGTGCAGCCTACGTTGGGAAGGAAGAAATTGCTGATAGCTGACACTTTAGACTTGAGTGACTTGGCACATGTCACTGATCAAAAAGAGGACGCGTCTCCCACGGTTGCTTGTGAAGATAATGACAAGAAGAGACTCCAGAGCTCAGACAGTACTGTTGGTTTCTCAGAGCAAGAAAAGCCGGGATGTATAGGATCCATAGAGAGCACAAGAGTAGATCCCGGTTCACCTGTCGCAAAGCCGAGTTTATCTCCTACTTCTAAGCTTGGATACTCCTATAATAAGGATACGGATCTTGCAAAGAAACCGCATGCTTCTCCGAGGCAAACAGAATCCGATTCTGACAGTGATGCCAGAACGGCTTTTGCAGATCAAACTGCAAAAACAGCCCAGGTAAGAAATTTAAACTTTCTGTATGACTGGGAGTCAGGACGGAGATGCTCTTCAACTTTGTTCTCCTTGTTTGTAATTTACATCGTATCTTGAGTCTAGAAGGCAAGGTGGGCGGCATATTTTTATTGCTGGGCAATAAATAGTTTGCCTGAAAGTAGGTGATGCTGCAAAAGAGCCATTGCATGAAAAATTCATTTATAGGAATTGTCCTACTGTTAATCTTTCCAATCTCTCTCCAATTAAAGGAAGTAAAGTTGTATTCTCAAAGCTCAAAGAAGATGGCTTCGACGCTTTTGCCACCTCTCTTGTGAGCATTGCGTACTGAAGCAAAAACTGGAGAGAGACTTATCAATTCATTGATCCATATTCAAAAATTGTGAAGTTTTGAATGCCTTAAAATGTAGCAAACATATTTCAGAATCTTGTTTGAGAAACCACACAGCCTTGTGAACATAGCCACGATGGTGAGGTAGAAACTCCAGAATATTAATTTATGCTTTTCGTTGAGTTGCCTGGAGCACATTACTTAACCACAATATCATTTTCCTTTCTAGAAAGATATATATGCCCACCTACCTTGCAGATTTATTGTAAGGATGAAAGTTGAATATTATATAAATGCTGAGTTTTATCAGGAAAGTATATCATCACAAAGATATGTAAAATATGTTACTGGCCCTGTTTACAAAAATACCAAAGCGGGCTTATAATTTTACCCCTGTGAAGAGCTTTCTTGAGTTTTGGCTTTGTGCCGTTAGGTCTGATAAGAAAAAAAAAATATAGCCAGTCTTCTGGTAGTGTGCATTGCTTCAACTATTTCATGGGTTTTTGCTGAGTAAGCACCAGAAAGATTCATTTGATTGCAAGAGAAGCAGTCCGTAGATGGGTTATAGTGGCCAAATATTAGCACCATAGCCGGCTAATTTCTTTCCTTTAATCAGTGAAGTCTCATGAAGTTTTGCTTCATCATTATCTTTGTGGGAGGAACGAACAATTTGGTCGTACAGAATAATAGAGCAGGGGGAAACAGGATGTCTTCTGTACCAAGATTTTCCTGTGCAAGGGTGTAATGGGCCAAGAAAAAGGAAGAGATGAGACTTTAAAAAGGTTTCTATGTTGTGAATTGTCTGTGCATTTGCACATGGTAACCAAATCTCAGATGTGAGCCTCAATCTTAACCTTGAAGGCTCCGTTGTTGGTTAGAGTCAACCATGGAGGCCCCATCCCTGGAGGTGTTCAGGGCCAGGTTGGACGGGGCTTGGAGCACCCTGGGCTGGTGGGAGGTGTCCCTGCCCAGGGCAGGGGGGTTGGAACGAGATGGTCTTGATGGTCTTTTCCAACCCAAACCATTCTGTGTTTCTCTGATCTCAATTTCCACGTGGTTGTTGCAGGAGCACAACCTGCAACCTCTGTCCCAGCTCTAGCCCATGCAAAGGCCTAGAGACACCTTTTCCCAGAGTCTTCATGGTTGTCCTTGACTAAGAAGTCAGTGTTTGGGAGTATATATGCAGGGGAGCTCACGTTACCTACGCAGAAGCTCCCCTTCTCTTATTTCTACTCGGCAATATAATTGGTTATGCGTATGAAGAAAGGACTTCCTTGTGGATACTCATAAATGAAGCAGAAGCAGATATTTTCACAGGTTTTTTGCCTTGTACCCAGCCTCTTTGTGTTCAATGTAAGTTATAAATGAGCGATACCCATATAAGTAGCCAACGAAGCATTATATTTGCATATATATTAAAGTAAATAAGTAAACACATAGCACATTTAACACAGCTTCCATGAAGCCAATTATTTTTTTTCCACAGTTGCAGTTGAAAGGCATTAAATGTTGATAGAAATTAAGTTTTAAGGGGAGGAGAGAGAACTCTTATTTACATTATAAAGGCCTATGACTTTTTTTTAATTTCACATTTTGATCATTTTCATTTTTCATTTCTGTAGAATGCTCTGTCACCTCCTGAAACTGTAATCCATGGGACTCCTGACCTTTATTATATAGGAAGGCTCCTGGCTATTAACTACTGTATAAACGTTAAGTACCCCGAAGCTGCCTTGCTGTTAATTATATTTCTTTATTTTTAAGCAACGAATGTTGTCAAGACAGGAAGAACTTAAAGAACGAGCAAGAGTTCTGCTTGAGCAAGCAAGAAGAGATGCGGCTTTAAAGGCAGGGAATAAGCAGCTAACCAATACGATCATCCCAGCCCGCAATAAGCAGCTGAACGATGTAAGAAATCTTGGCCAGCATGGCAGTTTATATAGTTAAAATTTATTGTATGTGTAGATGCTTTTGGCGGGGGGCACGTCCTTGCAGAATATTTCTTTTCCCCGCTGGACGTCCCGGTGGGCTGATGTGTCGTGTATCCTTAGTTCACTTTGAAAGCCTGTTTCTCCTGCTGGTGTGGCCAACAGAAAGATGCCGTAGACTTCACTGGAAGCAGTGGTCTGGGAGCACCTTCTTTACTCGTTAAATGATAGTGGAGTAATTCATGCTATTTTTGATGATTTCCCTTTTTTTCACTTAGTGTAAATGCATTCCCTGAGCCTGTGATGTCAGCTACTTGCTGCTCCATCCATGTTGTCGCGGTGAACGAGGCTGTTTGTGACAGTCTTGTAAAAGAGTTGATGGAACAATTCCTTTTTTTTATCACCAAAGCTGATTGTGCTGGGGAGATGGGAAAGTGGAGCTGGGGAATGAGCTCCAGTGTCGAAGCAGCTACGGCTGCGCCTCCAGTGGACCTCCGTGGTGACCTGGAAGGATGGATGCATACTCTCTGGAGATGAAAGCTAATTAATATTTAGGCGAACCTTCACAATGCGGGTTTTGTGATTCTAACTGTTGTGCATTAGAGACAGCGTTGGCAACTGAGAATGGAAATGTAACTGAAAAATAACGATACAGGGAAAGGCTCGAATCCTTACCAATTCACGTCTTTCAGAGCCTCAGTCCTGAGGGGCACATTCTGCTTTTTACGTAAATGGGATCATACAATCAGAAAATGAAGACAGTGATTTACGTGTCTCATTTCATTCTCTTAACTCTCTTGGATCCATGCTTGACTTCTTTTTTTTTTTTTTCTTAACACTTCCTCTCGCCAAACTGAACACTTCTTTTTTTCTTCAAAATAAATTCATATATGCAGACAAGTCTCATTTGTATAATGATAACGTAATGATATATAAGCTTTTTTTTTTATTACTTTTTATTTCAGTTTTTCCTTACTTTTTTTAATTTGTTTTCCATAAAGGAGCCAGCATTAGAGGAGGGATACTATGGGCAACTACTCAGACAAGAACAACTGTAATTAAAGTTGCCTAACATTTTTTATTACGAGCTCCTATTTTCAAAGGTTTTACAGCTTTGCTACTATTTCATTGTTTGAGCTGAAGTTTTCCTTGTCAGCTCTCTGCTTCGGGATAAATTTTATTTATTTATTTTTTACTTCAGAAAAACCCTGTTCGACCATTTTTCTGTATTAGGTTGGAGAACGCATTGTTTTATCCACGTTAAAAAATGTCGTACTGGAAGAAGGTTCCATCCCCTTGAAAAATCTGTTCAAAACAAAGTTGTGTTTATGGCACAAACTTGTCAATTGAAGTTCAGAAAAAGCTGGTAAGTGTCAGTAAAAATTGCCTGTATGGACACAGCACAGCAAGAGCATCTTTTACCGCGGCTCTCCCTAAGGATCGGGGCCTGGTCTGATGCAGAGGGTAGTACCGCAAAGCAAAACTTTCTCTTTTAGACTCAAAACTCCTGCTGGTGAAAGCCAAACAGGAGGAATAGGAGCTACCCCACTGGCATGCAGGAGAGGTGCCCCGGGTAGATGACAAGGAGGTAGATGGCAATGTGGAGTTAGGCAAAAATGAAGACTGTGTCCAGGCCGTGAAAAATCAGGTGAAGGTTAGGAGATGGGGACAGAGTTTTCAGGGGGAGAGTTGGGATTGCGTAGTTCAGGCAGACGGATTACCCATGGGACCTTATTTCATTTATTACAGCAGCTGAAAAATGAATTAGAAGCCTGCGGGGAAGGGGAGGGCAGTCTTTTAGGGCCGCTCTGCAGGACCAAAGTTTCTCGCTGCCTCCATCAGAAGCTCTTGTCAGTTGGGAAGGTACCTTCAACCCAATGTACTCAAGGTGGTGTATTTCTTGGTTTCTGATTTCTAACCCAAGATTCTTGGGAAGGTTTGAATGCACCCAGCTGTAGCCAAGTGAAGGAGAACCGTGCTGTGAACAAAGGGTCCTGGCCCTACTGAAATCCTGGGTGCTCTGAGCAAATGGATAATGGGCACTCTTGACTTGAGTTGACTGTAACATAAGAATAACAAAAGCTCCTCAGCTCAGAAGGGTCTTGTGGAGATGTAATTTGGAAACTCTTAGATGTGATTGTGAAGAGTGCCACAGAAATGGTCTGGAAGAAATGACTAATTCTGTGTTCAAAGAGTTTAAATCGTGTATTTTAAGGTGTATGGCAGACAGCGAGTGGTGAGGGTAAAGTGAGATATGGAGCGGTTGGTCATTCACTGAACATGGTCAGTCACGGCCACTGAAAAACACAGGTACCCTGTAGGAAAAAAAAAAGTATGAGTTTTGCAATTAAAGACGATAGAAAATGAGAGCCAATGCAGGGTTGTACAGCTAGTGTAATTTCGTCATTTTCTGACTTTTACCAAGCTCAACGTTCTCCTAATGCATTTCGGTGGGAACCGTGCATTGTGAAAGGGGGGTGTCTTTAATGGAGGCTGGTATAGTGTTCATATTTCATGTATTATATAAAGTTGATACATAATAAGAGGTATTATATAAAGTTGATACAGCTTTATATATCTTATTATGTATGTAACATATACGTATGTTATACACATATCCATGCATGCATATGTTCTGAATGGGGATGTATGTATGCATCAACATGTATAGATACAAGATAAAATTCATCGATTTCTGTTTTTCTTTAACTTACTTGGTTTTCATGGAGGTGAGGCATTTCCATTTGGTGCAGTTGTGCCCATTTACTACAGGTGATTGCTTGTTTGATCATTAGAAGATAGTACAGCCATGTTTCTCTTCAGTGTTTTCTGGTCATTAAGGTTAATAAGAAGGACTTTGACTCAAAGCAGCAGTGTATGTGTCGGTGTGCGGTAACGTGTGGCAGTGTTATCCGAATGAGAGTTATGATAATGAGAACTGGCATTTAGTAGTGGGAATTGGACTAGGCTCATTCCTGCGATGGATTGAGAGGGATTCAAAAGAAAATGGTTTCAAATAGGAAGGTCTAATTTGAAATAAGAAAACTTCAAAGCGATAGTCCAGGGCCAATACTTTCAAAAGTAACTCTTGAAGTTTGCAATTGCACCTTTTTTGATACCTTCACAAAAAGAGCTGTAAGCAGCCCAGAGCTTTTTTTTCAGCTCTGAAAATCGGTCACCCCAGCTAAGCTGAGCCTGCGGAGTCATGAGTTACTTTTGAAAATCTTGTCACATTGCCACCCGACATCTGTCATATGAGAACTCTGAATCGCTGTTTCCTTAGTAAACAAGTGAGAAGAATATACAGCGTGGGGGGTTGTACTGCCGCTTGAGGTCAACAAAAGGGAGGAAATTTCCAAGTCTGTTCCATGGTCATAGATACAGGTTGCTTGGTATGTGCTCACCTGATTTGTTTTGGTAAAAGTCTTTTTTATTAAAAAAACAAACAAACAAGCAAATAACAAAACCAACGTTCCTGTTTCTCCTCTAAGCATAGAGCAAACACCTTAGACCTTCTTCAGCCTAAGCCTTACCCTTCCTCTGGTAGAACCGATGTTGTGTTATTTTTTTTGGTAGTCGTGTACTCTGGGCTTGCTGTTCTTTTGTTTGGCTTTTTTTTTCCCCCCCTTTTTTTTTTTAATATAACCTAAAAATCTCTATGTCTCTTTATTGACCACTAACTGGCCTCTCTTGAAGTACTGGCCGCTTTCCCATGATGTGTCCGTTCTCTTGGCTGTTTACCCCTTTTTCTTGAGTCTTCTTCCTTGCTGAAGTGTGGTTCCAGCTTCTCGTGTTTGTGCTGTGGGGTCAGGCCCGTGTGGGTATTCTCACTTGCTTTACTTTTCTTTTTTTTTTTTTTTTCCTTTTTAACTCAGAAATTGCTGAAGTTGTGGGAGCAGAAGATTAAGGCACTGAATTTGCTGGTATACCTGTTAACTCAATCCCGTTTTCCTCTGAATCACATATTTCTCATTGCATCCCGAACTGTGTCCTCTTCCCCTTCTTTAGTTTGTGTCTTCTTGTTCATTCCTCTCTCTCAGACTCTGTTTCAGCAGTATTCCCTGCTCATTTCAGCTCCCCTTCTTCTCCTTTTTAACTTTCCTTTCTTAATACCCGCTCTCTTTACTCTTTCTTCCCTTAGACATCTTCCCTCTGTGCCTTCTGCCTCATCATCTTCCCTTCCTGTTCAACCCACCTGATTTGGTCCCGTCATTTTCTGCTTGCTTCCTCGATCTGTATCGTGTTAGCCGCTTTTCTTTTCTCCCTTTTCTCCCCTACTTGCAGCGCGGTAGAAGTTTTTTCGCTGTTAGGTCTGCTCATTTGGTGCTTCTCAGAAGCCTTCAATTGGCAAGCCGTATGCACGCCTGCCTGGATGTAAGCCTGTAGGCAGGTACTTGAAGTCTAAGAAAAGACCGCGTTGATCAGAAACTCCTTGAAAACATGCTCGGGCTTTGGGAGGATCATAGGTACGGCCTTAAAATTGATGCAGGCTTTTGGAGACTGGAGCTCTGTGAACGGAGTTACTGATCCCCCCATGGATCCCTTCCCTGTAGCAGAGTTGGGGGTGTTCAGCCTGGAGAAGAGAAGGCTCCGGGGAGACCTTAGAGCCCCTTCCAGTCCCTAAAGGGGCTCCAGGAAAGCTGGGGAGGGACTTTTTACAAGGGCATGTAGTGATAGGATGAGGGGGAATGGCTTCAAAGTGGAAGAGGGGAGATTTAGATGAGCTATTAGGAAGAAAATTTTCACTGTGAGGGTGGTGAGCCCCTGGCCCAGGTTGCCCAGAGAAGCTGTGGCTGCCCCATCCCTGGAGGTGTTCAAGGCCGGGTTGGACGGGGCTTGGAGCAACCTGGGCTGGTGGGAGGTGTCCCTGCCCAGGGCAGCGGGGTTGGAACGAGGTGGTCTTGAAGGTCCCTTCCAACCTAAACCATTCTATGATTTATAAACAGCTCAGCCTTTGTGCTTGCTTCCTTGATGTAGGTGTGCATGTAGTGACTCTTTTACGAGATGCTTCTGTCATTTCCAAGCTGGCATAGCAGCTGTAATCACTTTGCTTTTAACCAGGAGAGCCTTTTTATTAGCTTACTCATTTTTATTTAACTCGCCTTTTCTCATGATGAATATCACAAGGCTAGACGGGACATATCTGCTCCCACCAGATGCTGTAAGATGTCAGCCTGCGGTGTTGGTTGTTAGCGGCAGCAGCTGGGCTGGAATGAGATGTTGGAAAGGCGAGGAGACTGGAGCTGGTCTGTGCAACCTACCTGGCCAAGTGACAGGCTAGAAGGGACCACAACGAGTGGGAAATATTCAGGGCTCACAGGGCTAAAATGTCTTTCCAGCAGGGAACCCTCACTTGCAGAACACGGAGTGGAATCCATAATTCTCAAATCTCGGTCTAACTCCGCTGTCAGCAAATACCTGCGAAGGCTGGTGGCAGAATGTTCTTCTTCTCCTCCTTTAATGGCTGGTCCACGTAAAGAATGGAAATTTACTGCAGCTGTCGTTGACTCTATAAACTCAAATGGCTATGGTTATGGAGTCAGCGTGATTACAGAGAATGGAATTAGGAGTTAAGAAATGCACAGGCAACTTTAATTAACCTCCTTTGTGTATATGCATTATGATGCAGTCTTTAATTATGTGATCGCATACTATTTTCCCCAAAGCAATTGTGTCTCATTTAGCTCAGAGGCTTGGGGTGATGCCCATCCAGAGGACCTCTGTCCTTTTGGCTGCAGAAATTGGAAGGTGTGCAGCAAACAAAGCAGGGATTGCAAGGAGCAAAAGGATGAGGTCACGTAATGCCGCCTTTTCCTCCGAGTTCCTGATCAGTACTGCTAAGTCTTTTGAACCAAACTTCTTCCAAGTGCCCATTAATTGTGTGTATTAATGGCGATTCCTTGCCGGATCACCATTCGAGGCGAAGGTTTGATTTGCAGATGTATTGAGCATCCAGGTCTGTCAGGGAAATCAGTCGGAGCTGTGCTCTAGAGGCATAAAGGGCTGCATAAAGCTAAATATACTGAAAAAAAAATAAAAAACCACCCCAAAAACCCAGGTAATAGGTTTCCCAGAGGGAGCACCCAGTGTTAGATCCTTTTAGCTGGATTTCTCCGTCTCGGTTCTCATCGGAAGAACAGAGTAATAACACCACCACGGGGTGTTGTGAGAAGGGAAATGTGATTAATGCTTTTGAGGCACTTAAATACCGTAGTGATGAGTGCTGTAGAAAAGCCCTTGAAGAAATTAATAATTCTGTCAACGGAGCAAGATCTGAATATTGTGGTGTAAAGAATGGCGCTACGTATTGATGGGCTCTGCATATTGAACAGGGAAAATAAACCGGAGTGGCGAACGCCGCTGCGTAGAGCTCAGGTCTGGGCTGAATATCAGGGGATAGCGCCAGCGAAAGGCAGTGCAGCAGCAAAGCTCTGTTCTGAAGGATGCGGAGTGGGGTGAAAATCAGGATTGTGCTCAGCGGTTTTATTTCTGGCATCTCCTAAATTGTGGGTCAAATTCTTTAAACTTGTTTTTGCAAGGTAGCTAGTTTTAGCGAAGAATGCCGTATAGCACGAAATTAATGAAAAATAAGGATCGTCTGGCAAAGGATGTCTTTTTCTTCCTAACGCAGGCCACGGATTGTTGCTGAAGTTATTTGGGTTTTGAAGAGCTAAGGATCCCTCCTTGGTGAACTCAGGTGCAGGACCGGGGCCCCCATATGGATTTGGCCAAAAATGTTGCGTATTTAGGGTCTGGCGTAGGCACTGGGATGCGGGGCTTCGATAGCCCGGCACGTGGAGGGAGTCGCTCTGTCTTTTTGCCTCTTGTGAAACAGGAAAATGGTAATTCTCCCTTCACAGCGGCGTTGTGAGGGTGACTAAAACTTGCGAGGGGCTCCAGTTATACAATAAATGTTTAAAACCAGCTTAAGACAAACTGGAAGTGGGTTTTCAGAGAGCAATCCTGACGCTGTCGGGCTTAAACGCAACTGTTGCTGGCCTGCTTTCTGCGCAGAGAAAGATTTGGGTTTACTTATCTCTGCCACCATTATTTCATATTTATTCAAGTTGAATGACAGCTATAGCTGTCTAAATATATTTTTAAAAGAAAAAAAAAAAGGGTTTGAAAGAGCAGTGGGGACTATATTCAGCTTTTGTAGTAGAATTTGCAGAGACGATATACCTCGCGGGGAAAAAAAAAGCTGTTACCTCCGAACACGCAAACACTGTCTGTATACAGAGGGCACCAGGACCGGGCTATGCCATGAGATTGTTTCTTTCTGCTCAGAATATTGCTTTTTCTTACTCTCTTGCTCAAAGGACTTGTTGCCGCTGTATCTAATTCATATTTAATAAGCTCTTTCTACTTCAGGTGTCAATCTGTTGTGCCCATTACTTTTCATTTTCAATAAATGTTACAGCGCAAACTGGTAACTTTTTTTTTTTTTTGCATCTGCAGTGGACTAGTAGAAATGGGAGTTGTTTTAGAAAAGCTTCAGAAAGTGACAAAATCTGGAAAGAGATGAGTTTATAAACTCTTACTTTAATTTTGATTGCATACCTTTGCGCAGATAGGGGATATGCCAGCTGCAATAAAATAAAAATAAAGCGTTCTCTTCAAATGCTCAGAAAAAAAGCTTTAGCAAATGGTCCCTTTTCTTGATCGTGTCCTGCAAGAATCTGCTGCCCCTCTGAGCTAATAAGCTCTGAACTGTCCCACTCTAATAGGTGACCAAAAAGTAAATTCGAGTCAACGTGACCAGGAGTGGTGCAAAACACAAATTCGCAGCAGGCAACAAAAATAGGGTATTTTCATTTGATTGAAAGATACCTTAAACTCAAGTTGGCATGGCAAGTATTCTTTCCTCCAAATATTTTAACAGGTTCTTGAAAATGAGTAGTGGGCAGCTTTATTCGGTAGTTTTTATTTCTGCATGAAACCAGAATCCCTACTTCTGTTGCGTTAGGGAAGGCATCTAGCTCATCAGTGGATTCTTTGTGGTTTTGTAGTCTCCTCAGTTGGAAAATAAATGTCTGTGATTGAGGTGGTAACATTAATTCATTTCAAGAAACACTCCCAAGTTACTCCCATCTTGGTTTTCTTAAAAAAACCAAACAAACAAAACAGAAAGAAAGAGAGAAAAGCTGATCTTTATTAATTAAACATCTAACGTGAATTTATCGAGGTGTAGGACTTTGCAGATGGCAACCTTGGTGTTTTAATATTAATTGGAAAATATCGATTGCAAAAAGACTAGTCTGTCATGCTGATAATTGTGACCAGATTTAGATACGATCACTAGATCTTCCTGAGATTACAAAGAAGCAGTTACCATCTAATTGGTAAAAAGATTGAACATTATTTTGGTAATCCCTAAGCTTTGGTAACTTATTCCCTGTTGTTCATTTATATGTCTTGTCTGTATGCCACTATAAAGTGGTTAAATATGGTTTAAGCTGATAAGACTATGCTGTATGGTATTTACATTTCATGAGCATTCCAAGTTTTATAGCTGGTTTAACAATATACTTTTCTTTAAATGAAGGTTAGACCTGCTGACTGAACACTTCAAAACCAAAACCCAACTGATATTTACTTCTTTCGAATGACACGCTAAGGTTGAGATAGCCCGATCTCGTTGCCTTGATGGCAAGAACAAACAAGTTGTTTTCTTTAGCATTACTCAATATGTGAAGAATAAAAAATAATCTGTAACTTTCCAAGAAGGTTCTGCATCTTTTGGCTTCATATTTGATCTGGTTTAAGCACTTTCTTGCTATGAAGTTGTGATATTTCACTGTACGGAAATACTGCTATAGTCAACTCTCTTGACATTAGCTGGGAAAATAAATCAATTAGTGCGAGGAAACTCATTTCTAAGAAGAATTAGTATGCACTCTCGGTTTTGTACCAGGAGGGATTTCAGGAATAAAGTGTAACCTTTGATAATGCAAGACAAATGTTAGGCAGTTTGAGTTTTAGATGTAAATACTCGAGATTCTCAGCTGAATTTTATCACTGCTGTTTCCATAAGCTGTATCTGCTTACACCGCTTCAGCATCTGGCCTAAATATATAAATAGGCGGTTATTTATTCTGTGGATGTAAATACAAGGTGCTGCGTAGTCCGCAGCCGTAGCGTTAACTTGCACGCTGGCAGAAAATAAGCTGTCGATGTACTAACTGAATTTTAAGATCGCCTGAACAGCAGTAGTTCAAAAATTTGAGCATCTTCTCTCCGTTTATAAATATTAGCCAAAAAATGAAAAAAAAAAAAATAAATAAAGAAAAGGTCTGGGTGTTTTGAGAGCTCTGCCTTTGTGTATGAAGTGAGACCCCGGTTTCTCGGCGTCTGGAATGCTCTTTTTCTCCCGCTGCGAATAACTGCGGACGTTTTGTGTGTGCGTGCGGAGGTTCGGTGCAGGCTGTTGTGAATCCCAGGATGATATCGCCGTTACTTAGAGCTGTATTTTGCCTTGCCTCTTCTGTTATTGCTCAGCATGCACAAGGGTAGAGTTAAAATCTTTATTCATTTCATTTAAAAATGTTTCTTTTGTTCTCCTTATCGTGTTCTGGCTTTCCCAAGGATATATGCCTTGAACGAAAAGTCACATGTGCATTACTAATTGTGTGCCATTGTATTTACAGTTCCTAGTGGTGGCACTGTGAAGCTACTAATTCTTTTGCTTCACTTGATGTAAAATAATCTGAGTGTCTTTGATAGCAGTGAAACAGTATTAATTGTTTTGTACATTTCTTGGTCACTCTTCTTAGGTGGTCTTCATAATCTATTAGAACTTTCAGCCAGATTTTTGTAATGTCATGCCTCCAGCGGTGATTAAATTGGTAATTAATGAACAGTCCTTGGCAACGTAAACCACATCCCGTTAATTTTCCCTTTTGAGTTTTTCAGAAGTTGTCGTCTCTGTCAGAAAGCATTGCGCCACCTTGCTACGGCCCCTTGGCATGAAACCACGACGGCTTGATTTTTTGCAGCCATTAGTAGATCAGAGCAGTAATTTCACAGTATTTTGGTCAGGGTAATTATAGTACCAAGTACCGAGTCGAGTTGGGAATTCACACAAGAAGTCCAGAAATACCAGGTGAGCTTCCTTGTGTTCACTGGGACGTTATGATTAGTTTAATTGGGCTTTGTTTGATTTCAGCCGCCGAGACCCTTTGTGCCACGGCACCGCGGCCACTTTCCACTTTAGTGTTTCTGACCTGCATTGACAGGAACTGGTGCAAAAAAAATAAAAAAAAAACCCGGCCCTTTGAAGTTGGGACTCTTTGGAGAGGGCAACTACAAAAGGGGAAAAGTGATGTGTAAATAGTTTACTGTAGCAAAGCTCGAAGCCCGAGCAAACGCGCCGCGTTTGGCGGGGGATGCGCTTCAAAGTTGGGCTTTTGTGGGGGCTGTGGTTCATATTGTCAGCCCGAACGGATGCTATTTCTCCTGCGTTTAGGAAATTACCGCGTTTAAAACCGCAATCTTTGTGGTTGGTTTGTTTGGTTTTTTTAATGGGGGGCTTGTATACGGCACCCGCCGTGGAAGACACGGGCGTTTCTCCGGCCAGAAACGCCGCGAATGGCCGCTTTGGCCCCGCAAACAAACGTGGGGGCCGGTGGTAAGGAGCCGGTGGCTGCACGCGGTATCTCGCGGCCCTGCACAACAGTGGGCAACGCTGCTCATACCCGAGCGACCGACTGTAAGCGTAGCAGCCTGCAGCAGCGCACGGTGCCCATTAAAGTTTTTAAATAGTCACTTGCCTGTTGGCTTGGGAATGAAAGGACCGTCACTGGTCACTTCTCCTGAAGCCTTAATGAAACCAAATAGTTTGCGGCCCGTTCGGGCCTAACCATTGGGGTGTTTCATGCAGTCTTGTCAGTCGATGTTCATGAATTGACTTGAGCGGAGATCAAAGTCTTGCTCAAAATGGGGAAAGCGGGGAGAGAGACAGCTCCTTCAATTGCACCACAAGAGCTAATCAAGCCATCAGTTCTTTATGCGCTCTGCGTGCCTTTAGAATTTAATACCCAACGGTTTGTCAGGACAAATTGAAATTGGGGGCTGGTTTTCTTTTTTTTTTTTTTTTTTTTCTTTTCTTTTTTGGGGTGGGGGTGTCCCCTCCATGGCCTGCCATGACTAAAATAGGCGCTTCTCTCTCTCCTGGAGGCTTGCTTTGATAAATTTTATAATTTAATGGAAAACCACACTGTTGATTAAATATTTGGGGGTGGGGCGGAGGGGGAGGGGGGGGGAAGTTAAGGTAAAGGATTCAATGGGGATTATACGCCTTAGCACTGATTAAAGATCCAGGTTTAAAGTGAAAGAGAAACTAAACTCGGCGTGATTTTTGTGTGTGTGTGTGTCTTGGATTGCTAATGAACTTTTTTGCTGCAACATTTTAAATTGGATTCAGAAGATAGTTTTTTGAGTGTCAGTTAAAACAAAGTCATGTGAAAATGCCTCTCTCCCTCCCTCCCTCCCTCTCTCTCTTTTTAATTGATATGATTTAGGCAGAGGAAAATGGTAAGGGGGATTTTTCTATTGCTGAAGCAATTTTTAAGGGATTTAGTCTTATTTAGCCCGAAGGTCTTCACACTAATGAGAGCACTTAAGTTATGTCCAGGCGTTGATTAGACAGCTCATCTATCAACTGGAGCATGAGAATTTGTATTTTAGGTACCTTTTATACATTATAAATGTATATGGGTTGTTTGGGTTGTTTTGGGTTTTTTTTATTACTCTAGATATTTTCCACAAGTTTTTAATTACCTTCTTTCACATCCGAGGTAGCTGTAATGCAGCTGAGAGAGCACAAACGGTGACAGGGAAATAGTCTACATTTGACCAGAAATAATATTGACCAAGAAATTGGCGCAGCGAATGCAAATTGCTACCCGGATACATTTCTTAAACTGCCACAAGACCCCTTAAAGTCTGAATACGTTTATTCAGGGAACATGGAGTGATATATATTAAAAAATGCCCAACTGCTACCCTCTCCCCCCCCCAAAAAAAATTGCAAACGCTCTCACTACCTGTAGGGTTGGGTTTTTTTTGCCGTGTCTAAAACACAATGGCGTCTTAATTATTTTCTGAACCGTTCTGAAAAGTACAGCTTTTGTAACTTTTTGACATTTCGGATCTAAAAAAAAATTTAAAAAAAAAAAAAAAATTAAAACGTTGCCACCAGCTTGCACTATGAGCAGCCTGTAATAACAGTTAAAAAAGCTTTCTGAACTATTTGACAAGATTTCTTAGTGCTGAGGCCATATGCTGTAGCCTTTAAGCTATTTCTTCCTATCAGTTTCATTATCACCTGCCTCTGAGTCTCCAATATCATCAGTAAGCACATGCAGAATCATAATTATGCCATGTACAAGTTCTTTGATAACATGTACAGTTTTCTTCTTAATTCTTTATCAAATGCATTGATCGTGGCATGTGTGCATTGATCCAGGTCCACCATCTGGCTGTGTGTGATAAGCACAGTGGCATCTTTGCATTTCCACTGTCATTCATTGCGCTACAATTTGGCTGCAGGGGAGTAGTGGCTGGGATTAGCCCTGTTCTGCTACTTACTTGCATTTTAAGTTGACACCTCTACAGCGGCTCAGACCACATTACAAACTGAAACACATACGCACGACTTAGTGATGTGACACTCCTCAATAAGCTTACTCCACTAGCTACTCAACAATCTGTAATTGGATTTGTAGGAATAACAGCAAAAGATTTCCTAAGAATTGCCGGGGACAGAAGGTGAAGTTTTCTCATTATTGGCAAAAGGCGAGGTATAGATCCTCGGCGATTGGTATTTTCCATTAAAAACAAGCTGCCAGCATTTGCAGGACGTTTTCAAAAAAAAAAAAAAAAAAAAGAAAAAAAAAAGAAAAACCAACAACCCAACGAACCCAACCCAACCCTAGCAAAATAGGATCCAGGGAGGTGTCGGGGTTGGCGCTCGTTCTTTCCGTTCTCATCATAGGCGGGCAGAGCGGGATCCCGCCACCCTCCCCGGGAAATCAAGAGAAGGTCGGGGAAGGGGAAGGGGGGGAAGCTTTGGGAGGCTCCGCTTTGTTGGGCTGGGAGGGAGCGGGGAGCATTCCTCGGGAGGGCACGTCCTCCTCCTTCCCAGGATGGCGGTCTGGGAGATGCTGCTCTCCGGCTTACGCACCCCGTACCCTTGCCAAAAGCCTTTGTTTCGTAACGCCACTTTTTTTTTTTTCTTTCTTTTTTCTTTTCCCCCTTAAATTATAAAGTCAAGTTTACACAGGAGAAAATCCCTTAAGTGGAGCTCGACGAATGTTGACTCCTACAATGAGTAAGCAGCTTCTTTAACTCCTGTATGCAACTCGGCTGCGGAAAGGCATGGAAAATGCCACGCTCAGGCCTATGAATCTCCGATGGGACATTATGCCCTGTCTGGCTGACGGCACTGTTTCAAAATCTGGCTCAACCTGCACACTTGAGAGACCCTGTTTGCAGGTGATGCCAATAGCGTTGACAATCACGGTGACCAGGCGCCACCAGCTTCTGCATCCCCGGCACGGTAGCTGATTGCAGTCCTTAATTATTCCTTAAGCACCAACTTTGCCTAAGCAGAGAAAATTCCCAGGAAGAAGTTAGCGGAGGGTTTTGTGGCCGCATTGGCTGTAGGTGGACTTTCCCCCAGGATGTTTCGTGGCAGCGCCGTCGGGAGGGCAGGGAACGCTGCCCCTCGCGGTGGTGGCCGCGCTCTTCCCCTGGGTGCGGGTGAGCGAGCCGGGGAGGAAAACACGCGGCGGATTTGGCGTGAGATATTTCAGCCTCTCCTTAAAACTTGCCGGAGAGCCAAGTGCGGTGTGGAATAGAAACGCTCGCCCGGCTCGGCGCGTAGATGTGCGGCTCCTAAAGGGTTAAACGGTTAAATCTTATTTATCTGAATAGAACTGCAGGGCTGTTTTGCAGAATGCTCTAGCACAAATACCTCTGGTTCACTTTGACGTTACAATTTTTTTTTTTGTTGGTTTCTTTACTTTAAATACTTGAACTGGTAGACCTTTTACTTTTTTCTTGGAGAAAGATGTATTTGTACCAGATTAGAAAAGCTAAACTGTTTCTTTACATTGAATAATCAGCCTGTCATGACAAATCTATCTCCTTCTGCATGAGTAGGTGCCAGTTTGACTAGCTTCTTTTAGGCTCACACTGGGTTTTAAGCTGGATCCATGTGCATGACTGGCAGTGCATTTGTTGGGCCAGATCTAAGGAGCCAGAGAGCGTTCAGCTCCTTTTTGCCTACAAAAGAGCAGCCAGACAACCAGCAAGAGGCCTTGGATGTAGCACAAGGTGATACTTACTTAGTCAGCCGTTCTTTCTTTCCTATATATATATATATTTATTTATTTCCCCGTTCAGTAAACTAAGAGTTTCTGGCTCTCACAATGCCACGAGGAAATTAAATTATCAGTGGGTCGTTTTTCTCCAGCCGGCATTCTTCACACTGGAGATGCTGTACTGAGTGAATTGTAGGTTTTCCAGAACGGCATAGATTATATTAAAAAAAAAAAATAAAAATAAAAAATTGCTGGCTAACTATTCTTTAAAAATGCCTCCTGGGATTAAGGAGATATCTTCCCGTTTACAGCCATACGACCCCATTTTATTGTAATTTGGGGGTCTTTTTTTTTTTTTTTCTTAAAGGGAACAGCTTTGTTAAGACACTGTTTGTGGTTCCCCCAGTTTTAGACTTTGGGCTCCTCCTGTTTTCGTTCAGTCTTGTCTCGTTAGTCCACCGGTGCCATAGATCTGCTTCTCTGTGACAAGTGATTTGATACTTCATGGGATATACATGCGTAACAAAAATACATTCAAGCTAGGTACAGCTGATTGGTAGCGAGGCAGCGGATGGAGGCACCGGGCAGAAGGCAGAAAATATCGAAGATATTTATGTCTTTCTCTGCTGACCACTTCCCACCACGCGACTAGCCACCGAAATCCAAAGCCAATGCACTTTTGGTTTATGTGGAGCCTTCCCGGCTTAGCAATTTGTAGTTCACTCCCTACCTGCGTCTTTTGAGCTGTTCTGAAACCGTAGCAGAGACCAAACATCGCTGTGGTCCCCAGGGTGATCAAAGATTTAATCTGACCAGATGGGACAAACTTGAGAAAGATTTTGACTTTCCACTCTGTTTTGCAACAAGAAAGGCTGATTTATTTTAATTTTTTTTTTTTTTCCCCCTCCCGTCCTTTCTTTGTTAGAAAAGGCAGAGATCAGGCCATCCCCAGAGAAATGAGCAGGTGTGGCCATTTACAAGCGTGTCGGGTTATATTATAAACCAACATAAGAAAAGTTGGAAATGGGTTGAAAAGATCTGCTAAACAGTTTTAATGTTTCATCCCAAATCCTATTTACTCAAACAAGAGCCGATCAAGGTCACACTAAAACCCCAGCCTGCTCAAACCTTTAAAGCTCGTGTAATTTTATTTTTTTTTATTATTTTTTAATTTTTTTTTATTCTGGCTTCTCTACTAACTGAATAGGTACATTTTGGTAATCCTTGCCTCTGGACAAGCACAGAAGTCTTTTTCTTTCTGAATGGCTAATAACAGAGCCGTTCTTCCTGTCTAAGGATGAAAGAGGTGGCAGTCAAGTTCTTTCTCTTAGATGTACTTTGCACTTGGGGCAGACCACGAACAATTTTGAAACCTGCAGCTACGGGAATTGCTCCCCTTCATAGGTACAATTCTGCTTTAATTTCGTTGCTGTGGAGTCTCACTAATTTACCACAGTTACCCGCCCCCCCTCCAAGTCTATGGACACCGTAAAGAATTTTTGTTTTAAACATCAAATAAATGCAGGTCACAGGATTTTTTTTTTTTTTTTTTTTTGACAGGGAGAGGCTACAACATTATCAGATTTCAGGTGTAAACTCAGGTTGGATCCTCCCAAAATTCTGCCAAAGGATATCGCTGGGAGAGGTTTGGGGTTGTTTTTTGTTTTTTTTTTTTAAATGGGAGAAGATTGCAGACTTGTTAGCTCTGTAAGGAGATGGGAGGTTTGGGGGTGGTTGGGTAGTTCCCCCCCCCCCGCCAAGACTCCACCACTCTTAATATTTTACTGAGTTGGTCATTACCCGAATGTCTCCGACTGGGTAACGATCTCAGAAACTGCCCCACCAGTGTTTCACGTTCGAATTCACCTTCCTCAAATCCACGAGATCTTTTTTTTTTATTACTTATTTTACCTTTTTTTTTGGCCAGAGGACCGTCAGTCAGTGCCGTCTGCGGCGAGTACAAAAAGGACCCCCTAACGGCAGCCATTTTTCTTTGCTTCTTAAGATCCAAAGGCTGCTGAAAGAACAATTGGATAAAGTTTGAGGATTGGAGAAGCTTGATTTTCTTGTTCCAGTGAAATGAAACTCCCGGCCTGGGGTTTTTTTTTTTTCTCCCCTTCTCTTCCCCTTAAAAGCCGGCGTCTGCTAGGGGGTTGTAGCTGTGTCAAAGCCGTTGGGATGCCACTGCTGATCACTTTAATTACTAGGACTAAGGAGGATAAAATTAAAAGTAGCACCATTGAAGCAGTGGAAGAAAGCTTGCCGAGATGTCGGTGAACTGTGAAATATAAAAATTGCATACCAATACATTTTTATAGGAGGGAAACAAGGAATTGCATTACTTATTCTTGAAGAGTTTGCCCTTAAATGGTGAAGTTTGCCTCGCTGTGCATCCCCGTGGCAGATCTTTAGACCATTACAAAGTAATTGGGGGAAAAGAACGCAGCAAACTTGACTGTCTCTTTGGCATGTCGGGTTCGTGTCAGAGGGCGAAAGATTTTACGGAGTTTTCTCTCCGACTGTACAGGGGAGAGAAAATCGCTGTCGGTGTTTGCGTGGCCCTTTCTTGGTAGGAAGCTTCTCTTCGTTTCTACTTTCTGGGGGTTTTTTTGGGAATATCTACGTTCGTGCCTCCGTACTTCTCCCAGGTGCTTTCCATGCCAACATCTAAGGCATTGATTTGCTGTCTACCAATTGTTCTATACCTCAAAACTTTAAATCTCCCTACTTTTTCCACTCTGCGTTTCACGGCTCCTTCCACCAGGGTTTCCTCCACCGAGCTGGGTAACCCCCCAGGTTCAAATACCTGAATTGAATTTAAGCAAGAACTGGGCTGAGTTTTTTTTTTTTCCTCTTCTCTCTTATCCTCTGGTGATGATTGGCTTAATCAGCACAAACACAAGCCGCAATAATCTGTGTTTGCTTGGAGATCCCCGGGATGGTAATGACTATGGTAATAATTCAGGAGACAAGTTCGCTTTCAGGAGGAGGGGAGAAAAGGAGAAGGGGGGGATGGAAATCAGCCTGCTCGGTTTAGGGCACGTTTGTCACAAAACCCCATAACCTCAGTTTAAACTAGGCAGGCTGTCGTAGATTAAATTTGTCTGACGTCAGACCTCATGGGAACCTCAGCAGAAATTTTGCACGTTGCTTCTTAAAAATCATTTAAATCAAAGCCACAGGTTCTCGTATCGCAGGAATTACAGACAGCAGAGATTTGAGCGGTTTTACTTCGTGTAAAATTCCACGTAACGTACGTCACCAAATACCGCCGGTCGAAAGAAAAACTGGTTGGCTGGCTGGAAATTAAAATAAATTGGATTTAGGATAGTGTCTAGGAGAAAGACGGGGGCGGGGGGGAGAAGCTTTCCAGTTGCCTCTCGATTGTGTACTTTACCAAATAAGTTTTCGATAGAAGCGTCGCTCTGGGAAGTTGAAGGGTGAGAAAGCAAACAAAAGCCCATGTGCCATCCCCGCCGCCTCGCAGAATTGTCTTTCCAGGGGAAAGAAGGACATTAGGAGCAAAGTAAATCCCGGCAATCTGATAGGGAATCAGGGCTCTGTCACTCAGAGAGCAGATACTGTGCTGTGTCCATACGCTTTGTTTACTGTGGGGTTTTATGAGTTGTAACCTGCCCATGCAAGCCGTTAATGAGGCTAAATCTCGCTGCTTGAGGATTGAATTACAGCACACCTCTGGGCTCACGGTTATAAACACAAAGTCCCATTAGGGCTGCATTCGGATGCAGTCATTTGCATATTTTCTTTTTTGGGGGCCATTGTGCGGGGAACAATGCTGAGTAAATAGCTACAAACAAACAATTTGCATGGAAATGGCTCAACTGTAGCTAATTAGTATTTTTGCGCCCCTTTTTATTAATGATTTGCTTAAACTAAATAGCACTTAAGCAGCAGCTCTCACCAGCATCTGCAGGTGTGGGATGCTCCGTTTCGGGGCTGGTGGGAAGGCTGCCAGGACGGCACTCCAAAATTAGGCAGTTTGTTATATTCCGCTTTGTTCGGGTCAACTGCCTGTACCTGGGGTTTATCCCGGTCATTGTGTCAATAATACGAACTTTGACTTCAAGCCAAATGCTGATTTTGTTGCGCTTATGAGCATTTTTCGTATTGAGGGGAGGGGGAAAACAGTCCTACCTTCAGGGGGGGAAAAAAAAACCCATATTTTTTGGGGGAAAACTGTCCTAACTTCGAAAAAAATCCAATTTTTAAGGTGAAAACTGAAATTGTTTTGCTTATGGTCTAATGGATTCTTGTAGCTGTGTTTAAACACAACTTTTTATTAATTTTTTTTTTTTATTATTACGGTGGGTTAGTCTTTTCCAAAATTTCACGCGGTAGAACTTTTGCTCATTTATGTAACCGAAATATTATCGTGCTTCTAAGATAGTTAGGAGGTTTAGTGGGACAGCACAGTCTGGGATGGTTCTGATATGATCTCTTTAATTACTGACTAAAGCCCCACGAGTAGGATGTTTTAAAGCGATGCAAAGTCTTTTCTGCTCTGGCATCTTTTGTTCTTTTATTAATTTTCATTAGCTTATTTTTTTAAAAAAAAAAGGTGTATCTATTGAAGTTGAAGGATTTAGATTCCTTTCCATCAGATTCGATGTCACTTTACACTTTGAAGTCAGTTTGGCGATTGGAGTAACGGAGAGCGACATCGGGCTTCTCATTTCAGTTCTACGAGAGAATATTACCCAAACAAGTAATTCAATTTAGTAAAACCCTTTTTAGAGCCACGGTAAAACTTTTTGTAGTTGTTCCTTTGAGACAAAAGCGTCTGAGAATTTTCATCAAGGTATTTTTTTATAGAACTTCGTTTATAAATGCTTTAAATTGCAAGTAATTAGGTTTCTAATGCGTTAATAATTTGGGGAACGCTTTAAAAAAAAAAAAATCTTGATTCATGGATGTCTTTAAAAAATTGTGGTGTGACACCCGACTGATATCGAGCATCCTATTTATAATGTGGGCCAAGCACCATGCTGTAAACCAGTTACTATCATGATGATCAGATTGAGAATGAAATTGCATTTCTGTCAATTACTGAGTTGGCAACTGTTCAATATATCTTAGCAGCAAGATGAAGAGCGGCGTCGGCAGCTGAGAGAGAGAGCTCGTCAGCTAATAGCAGAAGCTCGATCTGGAGTGAAGATGTCAGAACTTCCTAGCTACAGTGAAATGGTGGCGGAAAAGTTGAAAGAAAGGTCAAAGGCATCTGGAGGTGAGCTGGGGAACCTTCTGTCTTATTCCTATGGCAACCTAGGGACTGGAGACCTTCTTGGGTATCGCTTTTATTCACGCTTCAAAATGTTGTTGGTCATCAGGGGTGCGTATCAAAAAGGCCTGGCCATAGATAGGTTTCCAAAATCAACGTTGGGTCACTCAATTTCCACCAATTAAAAGAAAAGCATATATGTGATTGAGAGAAGAAGACGTTATGTGAACAAGTGGCTCATATTGGCCCTTTATTTACAGGTTTGTCATTACCCCCAGATTTTAAGAATTCTTTGATTGTTGGTTAAAATCTCTTCGATAGATATTTTTTATATAGGAGCATGGGCATAGTGTTGGGGGAAAACAACAGTCGAAATACTTCAGAAACTTTATTTTGCGTTAAATGTGCTCTGCTTGGGACGAGAGTTTCAAGGGTGGCCCATGGGAGGGTGGGGGGCAACAACCTTTTGATTTTAAAGGGCAGTCTTTCAACATACTACTTGCCTTTACAGCTTTTGAGTTGTAATATTGCTATAATGTTATTAAGCTGACTTTGAAATGTCATTAAAATGCATATACGTGCCCACACTAGGAGCTGGAGTAGCGTAGTGTCACTCAAACTCACATGGGCGCTGAGCACGCCTTTCAGCACAGGCTTCTTGCTCTTTTAGTGTCTTCTACATATTCTAAGGGGAAATTGCGTTTCTCGTACTACCGCGTAATTGTAAGCCAAAGTGTCAGGAGCATCCAGCTCAACGTTCACAAACGGCTGTAGATTCAACAACGATATTTTTTTCTTCTCTACTACCTGTATTTTATATGCACATATATATATTTAAATAGAGTTTTATTGCACCCTAAACCTTTCACTTCTGTTCCACTTAACACCAAAGAGAAAAGCAGATAGTTGTACATCTCCCTTTGGGTCTGCTCTTCAGTTTTACTCTCTTTGCCCAGTAAACCAAGCTTGCCAACAGAACTCTCCTTGTGGATAAATAGCGGAATTACATCCTCGATGGGGGGGGAGTAAGATGGGCTGAGCAAAATGGCGCAGTACGTCTTTGTTGAGTAGACTATGGTGTTCTTCATCCCTCTTCACAATTTATGACTCCCCATCCTCCATTGTTGAATTACTTCCTCCTCGCAGTTTTAGCGTGCCTGTACGTAGCTGTTCCTGCCATCGCTCCCCTCCAAGTAGGGTACGCTTTGTGGGTATATCCCGAGTAAACGTATTTGTCTATATAGATTGCATATGCACTCAGAGAGTTTCAGTGTTATTAAAGAAGGAGACAGTATTGGTACTCAGGACAACTTGTTTATAAAGTTTATCACCGCTGTCCCTGTGGGGTTTTATCTAGTAGAACAATTTTGCTGCTTTCTACGTTTGCACGTGCTTTGAGTTATCTCCTTGGTTTCTGTTTCCCACCTCGATTTTTCTTTGTTCATGCAGTAGTTCGGCCAGGCTATTTGAACTTCTCTTGGGCTTACAGTTCTCTTTCCCGGTCTCCTTTTATTCCTCTTTGCTCTTTTCATGGCAATGTGCATTTTATAGCACTTCCTTCTACTTCTTCGTTCTCAAAAAGCATTCCTTATGGCACATCTTCCACATACTTCTCCCACACTGTTGGTCATTTCAGGTGCCACGTTAGATCTCCGCTCAAGAAAGTCATTCTTCTAAAGTGGAGTTGTTCTGTGAAATGGCACCAGCGCTTTATAAACCAAATAAACTTTAATTATTTCGGGGTTCAGTCTTTTGCATTTTTTTATTTCCACCAAAAATTAGGATTTTAGAGATGTTCTCCTTATTACAGCTGAAATCTGAATATTGCCCCTGACTGCATTCACATGTAGTAGGTTTTTTTTCTGTGCATGGTCCTGCATTACCTATACAATATCCAAGACAAGCTTATAGTGATATCTTATGTCTTCCAAGCTCTCTTGCCCATTATGCTTTATTAATCTCTTGTGCTGCACTGATTGCTACATTTTAGTTTACAAAAAGGGAACATACCAAATCATTTTCCTCTCTCTCAATTCACTTATTCCAGAAAAAAAAAGTGACATTCAGCTTTGGGTTTTTGGAGTTTTTAAAAGACTAACTTCTTGCTCGCTATTGTAGGTGAAAATGTGATCTCTTTCAGGGTTCCTATGTGCTCATTAAGAGTTTCATGCTTTGGCACTGGGGCTACATTCTCTGTTAAAAGGCTTTATTTAATCGTGGTCTGAAAAACTCAAATGCCTATGGCAAGTTGAAACTTTCCTGGATAAGCAGCGTCCTTTGCTAGGAAATCCAGTCTTTCTCATAGGTTATTTGGCATGTGAGATAGAAAATGCTTCTTCCTGCCAACTGCCAGAGGGTTTGGGATGGCAGCTTCAAATTTATTAGATGTCCTACTAGCTTCAGGCTGATAAGCGGATGCCTTGAGATGGGTCCAGGGACGGCATCGAGATAGGAATCCAAATATCCTCCCTTTTCCCAGCAGCGACGGGACAAAGGAATTGACGTCTTATCTAGGTACGGTCCCCGTGCGGTAGAACACCCGTCAACTCTTTGGGGATTTCAGTGGTGCGTTTTCTTTGCTCTCTGGCATGTCTCCATCCTTTCTTTGAGACGGCGCCTTTGGGAGGATGTGGCTGGGATCTGGAGGTGGTGAGGAGGCAGAGATGGGAGGGAGCACTGGAGAGGGTGAGGGAGGGGGTAAGACGAGCGTAACGGGAAGAGGCTTTGGTGAAAAAAGTGCCAAAAATAGGCAAAACTGGGAGCGGAGAAGAGCACGAATGCAAGAACGACACAGGAAAGAGACGTTAGGGGAGCAGGGAGGGAAAAACACAGGAGAAGCAGCATTCAAGTGTATTGTAAGACACAAAAAAAAAGCTTTCAAAAATTTTTGAATGAATAACAAAAGCTGGAAAGGTGTCACTGCAGCTAAAAAACTTACCGAAGAGAGCCAGCTGGCATTGCATTGTGCTTTTGTACGCTTAAAGTTTTCAGGGTACGGTACGGGTTTTACTTCCGAGGCAATGACTTGGAGGGACTGTACGTGGTAGCTCAGGCTGCCTCATCGTGCTTAGTCTCCAACTCATAAAACAGTGTTAAGTCCTGGGTTTAACGCCTTTAACAGACAGCATTTGTACCTGTCGGCAGTTACTGCTGTACTTTCTTGTCCTGATGTCTGCTTTCTTGCACACCGAACCAGTCTTTCAACTCTGCTTTTCCTCCGTTCCTCGCCTTTGCTTCCTTTGTCACTGTTCGGGTGCTCCTCTTGCATCCTGGAGCCTTAACCTGAAAGTAAATAACCTAAATATTTGAATATCCACAAGCTCGAAGCGTTTCCCGGAGACAATCCTGGAGGTATCTTCCCTAAAAGAGCAGGTACTCTTCCCACAACTCCAGCAGCAGCTTCTATATGCTTCTCCCACTAACGTGATCCAACCCCCGTCGATGCTTTTACCTCTCTGTGAAAATTGTTCCTTTTTAATTTCGTCTAGAAATCCATGCAGTCTGCTGCAACTCCTTCCCATGCGGACAAGCTTAAACCGAGGCAAGAGAATATCAGTTTAACCACAAACTAAGCCTGAGCTTAATCTGAATAGTAAGACATCATAGCTATAAAGTGCCTCTGAATCTTTTTTCCGCCAATATTCTGGCATTTCCATTTGGTTCCAAAAGATTCTTATTTCTTCAGTCCAGGCCGTGTAAGTAAGGGTCAGTGCTGTTTAGTTCTTGACTTAATCTTTTATCTTTAATTTTGTTCGTTTCTTCAGGACATGCTAAAGCCTTGCTGTCTTTCTAGGATGCGCATTTATGTGCTTTCCAAGGAAGCGGTTCTTTAGTACTCTTCTAAAATACGTGCCCTGGTTCTAGACCAAGTGCTTTAAGTTTTTCACACTAGTAATTTGTTCTTTTCATAAAAGATATCTGTTATCTCTTCGTCGTGTTGTTCCTTTTATCATTTATAATTGCAAAATCTTGTTGTAACATGCTCCCTAAACACATCTCCCTTTTTAATACACTGGAAGAACATTGGACTGGAAAAAAAAAAAGCCCCAAACCCTAGAGTAGTTTAATAACAAGTAAGCTGTAGATTTTGAAAGATACTTAAAAATTTCTGAAATGACTTCAAATGAATGCTTTTAATTGAATGTTGTTGGTTTTTTTAATAAAGTGTAAATGTCCCGATAATCATATTCAGTCAAAGCCCACCAGCTTTAAATTAAATGCTGGGTCAGGTCATTATCTGACACCAGGAACTGGTGTCTTCGACGTTCCCATCTCTTTTGTTACCTAAAATGGTGGTGGCAAAGGCAGTGCCTCTGATCTCATCTCGCTATATTAAATTAAAGAAAATCAAATAATCTAATAGAAGCATTCCCTTAGCATGCAGCAGTCTTAAACCCTGTCATCTTGTTTAGATTGTTTGGACACATCCAGCGTCCTGCTGGGGTGACTGGTAGTGGTGAGCCGACCTTGCGAGCTGACTTCTTCGGCTGCTTTGTAAAGTCATTGCCTGCCTCTAGGCTCCAGGTGGATTTGGTTTCCCTCTGCCATGGCGGTGTCCTTCTTTCTTTCTCTTCCACCTCTTTGAAACGTCCATGGCCCTTTGCTGCCCGGTAGCGCGGTCACGCTCTCGGTGTGCCACCGTGAGCTCCAGGATGCATTTGAGGGTACTGTGGCCTGAGTGCCACTGAGTTTCTCCCCGCACCGTCATGAAGGATTTAAAATCACGTGAGGAATCTAGCTCTTCGTTGGAAAAAGTAGAGATGCTTTGAAGAAAATGCAAAGCTTCAGAATTCTTGCTGATGCTGCTTTACCGTTCTCCAGTTTCTCTTCAGTCTGCCTTTTTTACCCCATAGCTTTCTCCACTTCACGATGATTACGCTGTGCCCTTCTGCTTTGTTCCCCTACCTCTGTGCTACCCGAAATAGCTAGAGGCCGGATCACAGAACCATCTCTGTGAACTGAAGTGGGAACAGAAAGGATGTTGCGAGGAGTCCTGGGTGTTTCCACCCACCTGGAGCACTGTCGGTCAGGTCCCAGGTATGGTTTGGCTGGGGAGAGATGTGCTTCTCCATGCATCTGCCTCGAACTGGGGCAGTTTGGAAGAAAGCTGACTCTTCCAGGGACCATCGAGAATGAGCGGAGAGGAGCCCAGGGAGGTCATGGTGGTCTGCTGAATTGGAAGGGTCCTTCTTCAACAGGCTGCTGCTCCATCCTACACGTGACAGATGTTGAATAAGACGCTGAAATAGAAACTTTTTGCTCCTGTCTGTCGCAGCAAGAGCCCTACCTTGAACCGGCAGAGAAAGACGTTGATTAATTATGGAGGGATTGAGGGAGCAGCTGGTTAGGAAAGAGTAGCAGACATACCAAAAAAAAAGTCAACAGGCTCCCAAAATGGGAATTACAGGGAGTGTGGAGATAAAGAGGTAAGAACAGAAACAGCTGTATGACCTTTGTGTCGGCAGTGGGGGCCTAAAGTGCAAACTTCAGGTCCGGGGAGGAGGTTTAGTGCGTTTCAAAGACAGATGATGAGCGATCGGCACCAATCCCGGTCCAAACTTCCCCAAACTTCTGGTATTTAGGATTATGGCATCTCGGTACTGTGTTTAGTATCGCATTTGAATGTACCAATATCCTGTCATTATAATTAGTATTTTTTCCTATTGTGAAGTGTCTCAAAGTTCCTTTAGCGTCTTCTTTCTCCGGACACGCTCCAGCCTTCTCTTTTTTTCCATTTTTGCATGCGTGCATACACACATAGGAAAAAAATGTTCATATAAGTCTGAACAAGTGTAGATAGCGTTTGATATGAGACTGAACAGTGAGTAAATACAATGCAACTACATGCTTTGAAAGTACTAATCTAGCTTTTATGGACTTTAATTTCATTATATATTTGTATTGAAAATGTGAGTCAGGATTTTTTCTGGAATCTGCTTCTCACAATTCAGCACTTGCTATTTGATCTTCCTCAGGTTACTTACTCTTTCCGTGCCATAATTTACCTACATCATCATCATAATTGTAATTATAATAATCGCTTACTTCATAAAACATTATGGGCCTCATTTACAAGTGATATTCATAAGCTGCTCTGAGAAACTGGGTAGAAAGATCCCATAAAAAAAGTATAAAGTGTAATTACAATTATTATTTTATTTCAAATGTGTGTAGCTTACCAACGATGCTGGTTCAAAGCGGGGCGGTAAGGTGGCGATCTGCGAGCGTGCTCTTGCTAAACCCGAGCTTGCGCGCTCAGCGAAGCGTGATGGGTCCAGGTGGTAGTTTTCCCCTTCCTATGGGAAGAGGTAGGAGACGCCAACACCTAAGCAAGGTGCGGTGGTCACCGTGATGGACTGTGCGAAGTAAGGAGCAGCGAGTCTCAATTTTGCAAGATTCTGCAGCTTCCAGGTCCTTCTGCTGGCCAGACCCGGCCAAACCTGCCCTGTGGCGGCTTCAACACCCGCTTTGCGATACAGAGAACCAGGAGCCGAGGGGGAAATGATTTTGAGTCGAGTTATAAGGAAAAATGCATGCGCTTTTCAGAATTTGCCCGAGACCTGGCACGGAGAAGAGCCGCTGCTGAGGCCAGGCTCTACCTTTATTGTAGCAGGAGTTTCCAGCAGAGCCCCCTGTGTGTATATTGAATTGCATCGGTTTGAAGATAAATCCATGAGTGGACGGAGTGAAATCTCCTTCCAGACTTATTTAATGATTTGCATTTTTATCATAACTCAGCTTGTTCTCTAAAGCACTTTTTTTTTTTTTTTGTAGCGATGTGGTGCATGTACATAAGAAAATACTAACCTTAATGCTGTGTATTCCTACAGATGAGGATGAGGATGATGATAATATTGAGATAGATACTAACGAGGAGGTTCCTGAATGCTCTGTTACTGGAGGTGGAGATGAGCTTACTAACCTAGAAAATGACCTTGATTCAACGGGTAATTTAAATAATGGCTATTTTGTGTATTTTGCATGACTAATGCTCCATCATCATATAAGTACTGATGTGCTGCTTCTCTCTGTCATAGCTTTATTCCTTTGTGCCTTTTCAGGTCTTTTAAACCCTAATGCTTATCCTTTTGGAATATTTTGCGGTCACATTTAGTTGTAATTTAAAACCAGCAACACAATCATTGTTTCCAACGACGGCAGATGTACGTGTCTCTTGCTGTTTGCTGGGGAAGGGGCCAGGTTTGGAAAGCAGAACCACCTGAAATCCCCCTCCCTGGCTGGTCCCGGCAAAGGAAGGTGGAGAGGCCGGAGGAGTGTGCAGTCCCGTTGGCGAGTAGATCTGCAGTTCTCTGCACTGACACCCTGGTCCATGAGCTCAGGGAAGAGGAGCAAACCTGTCCCTCTGCTTCCATGTAGGCTCGGTATCCCCCTGGTCCCTTCCTGAGGACCGATTCTTGTATTTAAACCTTGTTGCTCCAGTGGGGATATGGAGGTATAAATTTGAACAGACTTAATCCTATTTACTTCACTAAGTTCTAGTAATAGATTTTTAATAACACATTTTAAAAGCATTCATAGTCTTGTTGCAATGCCTGTATAATCTCAGCACGTGCTGGTCCAGTAATAATAAATCATGGTAGTGGTATATTTCCCCTTTCAAAAACTGTAATCGAGCAAAACTGGCATTTGGGTTCCTCCGTAGATGCTAAATACGTCAGGATCGTACAAGGGAGATGCTTAATTAAAAAGGCACTAGATCTTCAAAGAGGTGCCGGTAATTGCCCATCAGCGAGGGGCTTCTCTGCTCGCAGGGAGTTGCTGGAGGAGATTGTTCTCTCTGCAGCTCTGCCTGTTCCCCACGGCCCTGGGGATTGCCGAGGGACTCTTTGTACTATGGGTGCTTCTCTGCCGGGGCGTTCCTGCTCCCTGCAAGGTAGCTCCAGCCTGGAGAAGCGTGGCCAGCACGGGATAGCAGCTGGAAGAAAGGCAATACAGGAGAGAACTTCTTACAGTATCCTCTCGCTTGGTTCTGCCCATGCCAACTGGACCCAAGTTTGTAGCCCATAATATACTAAATTAAAAGAGGGGAGATTTAGATTAGGCGTTAGGAAGAAATTCTTTGCTGTGAGGGTGGAGAGCCCCTGGCCCAGGTTTCCCAGAGAAGCTGTGGCTGCCCCATCCCTGGAGGTGTTCAAGGCCAGGTTGGACGGGGCTTGGAGCAACCTGGGCTAGTTGACGTCCCTTCTCGTAGCAGAGGGGTTGGAACGAGATGGCCTTTAAATGTCCCTTCCAACCAAACCATTCTGTAAGTCTATGATTCTACAACTTCATTTAGCGTTTGCTCTTTGTAAATTAAACCGACAACGGCTGTGTATATAGCACTTTCTTTCTAGTCTTTTTGGAATGCATAAGATTTGAGTCATGTCCTTTTTTTTTTTTTTTTTTTTCATTTGAGGATTTCCAAACACATAAGAAAATATGTTTAGTGTTTCCAGCATTTGTATTAAGCTGATTTAAATCAGAATGCTGTCAAATACTTTTCCAATAAATGCTGGTTCATTTTAGGAGAAATAGAAAATCAGCAAATGAATATTCCTGTCACATAGCCCCAGTGACTTCCCGACATCTATTTCTATGGGCCATTTTTCTCGGGAGATACTTTCTCAGGGCTACGAACCCACTCCCCAGCACTTCATCTCCACGATGGGAAGACGTTCTGGAAAAAACCTGGGACGTGCTTTTGCGGTTCAATCTGCACAGTAGCCTGAGGGACAGACGAGTAAGGAAGGGGATGGGCAGTGATACAGAAAGCAGGCTAACGCTGCGATAGAAATCAGCGTACGCAAATTTTGGTGGGGTTCTGCCAATTCATACCAAGTTCTAATGAAGGCTGAATCTCCTGGGAGCACCTAAACGCAAAACTGTAAGGGACGTTTCACATTTAGGGTCATTATGAGCATCTTAACTGATTTGTCCCCTACCAAATCTTTGTCCCTCCCATCTCTCTCAAGAAGAGAAAACTTTTCTTTTTTGATTATTTTTGCTGCCAGTTGTTGGTTTTAAATACTGCATCTGTCTGTATTTGCCAGTGCTGCTGCCGTACGCTGCTGTGAATGTATCTGACAAAATGTGAACCTCTTATATCAGAGTTATTACGTGCTGTTTATGTATAAACCCAGGAGAATGTGCATGTACTTACATGTGAGCCTCAATTAAGGGCACCCTGACTGGGTGTGCCAGAAGGAAAGGGAAACTATCCTTCGTCATAACCCAGCCCAGCCCATTGCTGCTGGAGGCAGGCATCAGTTGATCACCCGCATGCCAAAAATATTTTGGCGAACGTGAATCGGAGCTCTCCAAACTTTGGAAGGAGCTGTGTGCGGCAAACCAGTTGTGGCTTCGCTTCCCACACCAGCTAGAAGTGAAAAAACTTGGGCTGTGCCTATAGAAAAACATCACAGAATGGTTTAGGTTGGAAGGGACCTTGAAGACCATCTCGTTCCAACCCCCCTGCCCTGGGCAGGGACACCTCCCACCAGCCCAGGTTGCTCAGAGCCCCGTCCACCCTGACCTGGAAAAGCATAGCAACTGCTATTTTCGCTGTGTTTGACCCAAAGCCCAGACAGATGTGCGTAATTCCCACAGGTGATGTTGCGTCCGCCCCGTTTTGGGGGCGGTTTTTGCCACGGGGCTGCACATAGAGTATGTCCGGGGGCTTCTGCACCAGCGGTATTCTGCCTTCCTACCCGGAGTCAGCTCCGCAGAGCCGCGCTGCGTTTTGTTATTAACACCCTTCTCCGTATTCTGTGTGTACGTGTAGTCACTGTGCGTGTAGGTGCGTCACAAGTCCATATCGTCAACGGTCACATACAGGATGAGCATTATTGGGAGGGAAAATTCTCAACTCCTGTTTCTTTGGGCTCTGATCCCAAGTGGCAAAAACTGCTGAAAAAAATTTGGGGGCTTCGGCAGACTTCGAATCTGTCCCTTCGATGCAATTACGAAGCGGCTCCAAGACAGATTTTTACGGCTTTCACGGCTTCAACGTATCCTATAAATCATAGTAAAATATTACTAGAAAGCTGTCTCTTGATAGTGAAATTTTAATGTTGAGAAGCTGTGCCAAGGAGCCTTAGGATGAATTAGCAGTTCATAAACTTAAGGGGTTATCGGTGCTTAGAAGAGGTGATAAATTGTTAAATGTCATCTTAAAATAAATGGCTCTTTAAGTGGGTTTTTATGCCAAAGTTATAGGTATGTACAGGTTGGGAGCACCTTAAAGTAAACGTTGTCTACTTTCTGTGTTTTTTCATCTACTGTCTGCAAGCACGCTTACTTGTTCAGCTGAATGTTACATCTGGTTTTTGAGAGAACTTTATTATCTATGTATGAAATCTACGTCAATCTGAATCGCAAAAAAAAAAAAAAAACAACCAAAAAACCAAAACCTGTAATGTTCCTTCTAGTTTTTACTTTTTTAGTTGGAAACGATAGCGAAGCGAATTGAAATCTACCTTTGAAATTGCCACATTGTTGTAGCGACTCTGCATTTAAATGCATCTCACTCTGTTGTGTGTGGTATTTGCATATTTAGCAGAACAAAACAGTAAGTTGGTGGATTTGAAGCTGAAGAAGCTCCTAGAAGCTCAGCCACAGGTGGCAAATTCACTCTCCGGCGCTGCTCAGAAAGCTGTAACTGATAGCTCGGAGCAAGACATTAAGGTAAGTTGGGATTACTGCTTTTGTCTCGGTACCCGCGTGTTCCGATTTCGGGTTCGTACTTTGCGAGGAGGGAAAACAATTCCTTATCAAATCCTTCATGGTGAAGAAGCGCAGAAAATCTTCGTGGCAGCGCAGTTGTGCAGTTCTCAACGCGCGGGGTTATTCCTGGGGATTAATAGACACATTTTTGTTTTGTTTTGTTTTTTTCTTTAATCTTGATACTTGTCGCTGGCATCATGGTAAGAGAGAGAAGAAGCATTTCTCAGTTCTCGTTGCTGGGGTTGTCGCTTAAATCGGAAATACAGACAGGGGCTCCGTCCCACCGCCGGTGCGCTCGACACAGCAAAACTTTCCCCAACTTTACTGGGAGCGGGATGGGACTCGTGGTGATTTGCTTCTCTCCCAGGCCCGACCCTTTGGTTTTTTTCTCCTCCATTAAAATGATGCCGTGGTAGACTTAAAAGGCGTACAATACTTGTGTGCTTGACAAGGAGCGCTTCTGACAAAAACCAGACGCGAGCACGCGGTGGTTTCGCCCGCTCTTCACGTTCGGCGCTTCGGCGTAGAGCGCGCACCAGTCCGTTTGCCCTTTCGTTTTGCTTAATGAGACCCCTTGTGCTCTTACCATTCTATATTTCGGGTTAAAATTGGTCCCTGTATGTCATTAATATCCCTATGGCTCTGGGGCACTTCCAGTTGGGTATAACTTTTCACCCACCTGCAGTCTGGGGGGAAAGCGCTGCTGACTGAAAGGATTTCCTTCCCCAGATACAGAGATGCTTTGAAGTCCCAAAACAATGACTTTCATTGCTTTTCCCTTACACTGTCGGTTCCTATAAATTGGTGATGAAAGTGTGTGGCAGCAGCGGAGGACTTTCGGTCTCTATCTTTGAACAAAAGGAAGGCTGGATCAAGTCTTATTTTTTGCGTTCAATTTAGCTTTCTGCAGTGGATTTAATGCAAAATGAAGCTGGCCCAAGAATAATACAATGGATTGAAAAGGCTAACTGAATTAGCGGGCTTAGAGGAATACATTTGTAAAGTGGCAGAAGTCCCCAGTCATAAAAAGGTTTCTTAAAATGGGATTTACTGGCTAATCACACTGATATTTTAGCATGTTGCCAGGCCTAAAAAAATTAGTCCTGTTTGTTTATTTTGGTAAAGGCTCTGGTTTAGGCTGTCAGAGGGTTATTGTGCTAATAACGGGAAACCACCTTTTATTTAACCAGACTCATAACCAGCCGATTAGTGTGGCTGAAAAGTCATCCGGAGCAGAGGAGCGATACTTTTTTTTTTTTAAGCTTAATTCGCCAAACGACACCCGGGCGGCCTCTTCGGGCGCTTGGGTATCACCTAACCTGACTAAAATGGTATTTCTCTTTATAAAAAGCTTCCGCAAAGGAGTTGCCTTTTTGTTTTGTTTTGTTTTCCTTAAGGTACTCCCCCAAAAGGTGCAACTTAACAGTTTCTCTCTGCCTTTGTAAGGAGGAGTTGGAGGGCGGCCTGTATAAGGCATATATGGTGTCCATCTGTTCCGCCGGAGCTCTCGGCGTGGAGGTGGATTTTTGTGTTGGTTTTTTGGTTTGTTTTTGGTTTGTTTTGTTGGTTTTTGGTTTTTTTTTTTTTTTTTTTTTAATAAAATTCGGTTTACACGTTTCTAAATGAGGCATTCTGTGTTTGTGGAAAAAGGATAAACTGTTACCTTCCCTTGGGGATTGTGTATCCCCGGCCTCCTTGAGGCTAGAGAATAGGCCATTGGAGAACTCCCTCATTACCGATTGTCTCAATGCAGAGGAAGGGCAAAGTCTTGGTAGCTTTTGATAACCAGTTTCAGCATTCAGCAGGCTTAGCTATTAGTCATGCATCTTAGCCTTTCCCTATTTACTTTCAAAACACTTAATAAAAATAATAAAAGATTAGGTATAAAATGAAATATTTGTTTGGTACACGGCACCTCGGTATCTGCAGTTTCCACACACTGCGGTGGTTCAGTCTTCTGGGATATTTCGCGGTGATAGAACCATTTGAATTTGTTACCAGTATTAACATAGGAAGCCCTGGAAAAGATAATTGTAGTTTCCTTAGCTGTAAAGGGCTTACTTACAAATCTGGCTTTGGAAAGTTATAGCTGATGAAATGCAGTTCAGTGGGGTAGTATTATAATCCTACCTTTTAGCCTTCATCCAGCATTAGTGGTTTATCTCAATGGGCATAAAATTAGAAACTAGTTCTTCTTGTCATACAAGTCTGGGGGACTACAGAAAACGACAGATTTCTTTACCGGGGCAGGGAGACGGGCTAAAGGCAACATGCTTTTAAAACGATACCAATCGTGTTCAGGGGTAGAGACGCCGCTACTTGGCAGCAGCATGCGCAGCGCTTGGCAAATCCAAGTTGCAAAGGAGCAATTTTTTGGTTTTCCCATTTTTTTTTTTATCCTTTAAAATGGGGAACGGCAGGCAAATACCGCTCACAATTAATAAGGTCTGGCTGTTAAGTAAGCAGAGGGGCCTGCAGGAGGGTGCCCACACAGCAAAAAGCCACTCATTGCCACCACACGTTAAACAAAAACAAAACAGAAAAAAAGGGGTGTGTGTGTAGAAAAAGTTAATCACTCTTCTCCTTTTTTTTTTTTTTTTTTTTTCCTCCCCGCAGCGGGTACTTTCATCCTATATAAACCGCTGCACGAGTTGTGAAATCCTCTTTGCAAAAGCTGCGTCCTGTCCCCTCGCTGAAAAACCTACCTTGCGAATTCGTGTCTTCCCGTTCGTAAACAAAAGAAACTATTGTGTGTCCGGGGGTTTTTTTTTGGTTTTGGTTGGTGTTTTTTTTGGTGGTGGTTTTTTTTTTTTTTTTTTTATTCCTAGCAGAACGGAACAGAGGAACACCGCGCTGAGCAATTACAAAAAGCGGCGGAACGGTTTCGAAATCCCGTTGTGTTCAGCAAGGACTCTGCCGTCAGAAAAACTCAGCTCCAGTCATTCAGTCAATACGTGGAGAGCAGACCAGGTAGGAGCAAATATAAAACCTGTTTTTCCCGTCGTGTGATTTAATAATATTTAACAATAAATATACGGAAAGCCGATAATGTAAGCCCACATTTCAATACATAAATATCAAGCTTTATAATAATTTTACATGTCTTTCCCCTTTTTTCAAGAGATGAAAAGGCAGAGATCAATCCAGGAAGATACAAAGAGAGGAAATGAGGAGAAGGCTGCGATAACTGAGACTCAGAGGAAGCCATCAGAAGATGAAGTGCTTAATGTATATTAATTTTTTGTCTGGTTTCATGATTGCTGATAATTCCAAACTGTATGTGGAAATAGCGCCTTTATTTGTTAAAATGAGATGTTAGGTTTTTTTAGATGTCAATCTCCAGCGCATTCAAAGCGGAGTGAGAGGGGTGCACTGTTGAATTAGTCTGCAGTGTGGTGATAATTGTCAGATAAAAAAAAAATGAATTTTTCAGAGTTCCACAGCCCCAGCTTCCTTGAGACATTTCCATCAGGGCACTTCCCATAAAGAGATTCCAGTATTGATCTACCGGGAGGATTTTAATTATTACAATAGCAGATACCGCAGAGCTGCAGTTAGAGGGAAGAGTCACATGAGACCTGCTAGAATTTCTCAGCCAACCCATTTTGTTGGCTTGGGTTAATGGGTGTTCAACCTTTCCATTATCCAGATCAGCCGTGAATTACTAGCTGAATGATGTTTGCATTAATATAATATATATGGTAATTTCTTCACTTAATTAACGGGGAGGTTCAGCTCAGTAGGGGTATGGGCTGATCATGTGTAAAATTGATTTGTGAGGGAAATATTTGATAGACCGCAGGGAGAAAGCTGGTTTTGATGGACAGCTGCGGAACAGAAGCAGGGAGAACAAGTTTGAACCTGATTTTTTTACAATTTTTTTTTATTTTATTTTTTTTGGTCGGAAAACACAAGCCGGCCTTTGGTGGTGGTCGGGCAGGTGGTCGTTTGTCGCTCCCCACGATTCAGCTAACCGCATTTGTCGGTTTTGCTGGAGCGATCTAGAGCTGAGTAGGGATTTTGGTATAGTGCTGTCGTATCGACACCCAAAAACATCAAACTTTTTACCAGCCCGAGTTATTTTTAGCCCAGTTGTACTTTTGCAGAGCTGAGAAGGCCTGGCACAGTAAGTTCACATTATATATGCAGATGATACGCAGGAACTCTTGGGATATTTCAGCCTGACACAGCGTTTCTTTTCATCTCCTAATAACAATTGTTAACAATTATGCGTGCTGACATTAGGGAAGTTTTCATACTATTTTCAATTAATTAGAGTTGATGAAAGGTGATATGTTGCACATCGTCTCAACTCCCCGGACTGATGGTTTTCTCTTCAGGGGCAGCTCGCAGCGAGTTTTGTTATTTTTCTGGCTACACGACAGGTAGAAAAGGGGTTTTCCATTGGAGCTGAGACCGTGGACTGTTGGGTAGGAAGAGGAGGAGCAAATGGACGGGGGCGTAATCGTGCTTAAATTCAGCTACCCCAAATTTCAAAGGTCTCTGCTCGTGACCGGTCCTGGGAGCTCAGCCACACCATTAGCCTTCACTTTGAACATGGCTTTATTTGAAATAATGGCCTGATGTGGTTATTGTACCTGTTGCGTGTATGTGAAGCTGAATCGATGATTTCAGACACTTTTACAGAAAAGCAATCGAAAATGTTCAGTGAAAGTACGGGAGAGTCTAACCGCGGCAACAGGTTAGCCTCTAGTAGGGAAATAAGCCTCCAAAAAAGCCTGTATGTTTTTCTGTTCCCAAAGGACAGAGATTTTAGTAGCATCCTTTACAGAGTGCAGGTGAAACGTGAAATCGTTTTGCAAGGGTTTGGGGTTTTTTTCCCCATTTTGAACCGCTCTCCAAGGCTCTGGGGCGCAGGCGTAAGAGGAAGGAGGAAGAAGTGGATGGGGTTACTCGGAAGGAGTAATTTTTGGGGTTTTTTCCTAACTTATGCTAAAACATGCTTCAGGAAAGGCATTTCAGCATTGTACGCAGCCCGTAATAACTCGGCGCAGCCAAAACACTGGGTGAAAGTTGTTGAGCGGCGTGAGAATAACCCGGAGGTACTAAAGGACCGTTCTTGGGCTCCTGGCAAGACAGCCAAACTATGCGGGAAATATTTGGAGATTTGGGCGGTCATCACCGGGGCGATGCTGGGAAGTGAGAAGGGTACAAGAGGCAAACTCCCGACTCATTAGTGTTCCCCCAGCTTTTCTCGGCGAGGTTCCAGGCCGTTTCTCACCGGGGCTGGATGGGAGCCGGCACCACTCCAGTCAGTCCCAGTGGCACCTGAGCCTCCGCCCTGTGCCGTTTGTCACCGCTTCTTGGGATGAGAATCACAGTTTGAGTAATTAGCGGTATTTTTACAGATAACCGTGTAGTAGGGCAATTGTAGAGAGGCGCGATAGCCCACGCTGGTGAGCCTCGGCGTTCCAGTTGACCCAGAGGAGCTAAACAAGCCAGGGAGCTTGTTTCGGGTGTTGGGCTTTTAATCTGAAAAGCCCACTTTTTAATTGTCATTAGAGACTCTCACGCTAGTTCTTCTAGCCCCTAAAGTTCGTGTTTTAAAATTGAATAAGACCTGAACGGCGTAGAAACGGCACGTTAAATAGTGCTTTATTTGGATTACGTTTCCTTTCATTATGCTTTGTAACAGCAGCTTTTATGTACTTAGAAATAAATTAGAGGAATTTCAAAAAGCCAGCCAGGTAGTAAAAAAAAAAAAAAACCTGCAAAATCAAATGTTCCTGAAAGAAAAACCAGGGTGTTTTAATAAACAAATAAGGACATTTGGCAAAATTGTAAAGTTTACGAAATGTAAGTGTTAGCTTTTTGGTAGCGAGCATGATATTTGGTTGTTTAGGTAAGTGCCTTACTAAGTGTTTGTGGAAAGGCAAAATGCAACTTACAAGTGATGTTTTTTCTTCTTGTTTGTTCTCTTTAACAGAAAGGGTTCAAAGACACCAGTCAGTATGTTGTAGGAGAATTGGCAGCACTAGAGAATGAGCAAAAGCAAATTGACACCCGTGCCGCGCTGGTGGAGAAGCGCCTTCGCTATCTCATGGACACAGGTACGGTGCCCAATTACACTGTAAACAGTTTTGGCAAATTGAGCGTTCACAAACTCTTATAGAGTTTTGGAAGTGTGAATCTTTGAAGCCTGAATGTTCAGCAAAACTGCCTTGAAAATAAAAAGGCTGCGATTTGCAGCCACCTCTCTGGGCCCTGGTGATAAGAGTGCCTTCATGGGAAGTGATAACTTGCCCTGATACCGTGTGAGCCAGCACTATTGAACAGTGTGCTCATCCATGCAGAGTTGGAATACACATCTGTGCCTCATTGATATGCCACTGCTAAAAAAAAAAAAAAAAAAAAAGAAAAAAGAAAGAAAAAAAAAAAGTAAGATCTTCACTGTTCTACTGATTCAGTGGGGAAAAAAAAAAAAGATTTGGCCAGCTAAAGCCATGTACTGCATGAAACAGAGCACAGTACATGGGGGAAAGCTCCATTGAGTAGATCACTGAAATTTGAGAATACTATCTGGCTACTGATGCTCCACAATTATTTGATTGATTGATTTATTTATTTATTTTCAGGAGAGCGGGCTTTAAAAGTCTGTAACGCTTGGTGATGTAGGTGCGGTTGAAAGGATGAAAGTATATGGGTGATTTTTTTTGTGGAAAGCACGACGGTTTTGACTTGCGTGCTGAGCATTAGATGGATACGAAGTGCTGATGGTCATCAGAGGCGGAGAGGTTTAACCGCATCACTTGGAAACAAATGGCGCTTTGATATGTCAAAAATAAACAGTATCGAAGGTCTAAGTGTTCTGCCTGTCCCCCTGGGAAAAAAATCAGTCGGTCCAAATTACTTTGTGGGTAAATTGCCTTTCTAAGTTATGTGTATATCTGATATTACAAACCTGAAGCCTGCCTTTAACTGAAATAACAGATCTTGAAGTAGATTTGAATCCTGTGTTAGGTTTTGAAATACAGATGAATAGACTTTAACTGAACTTCAGTACTTTGAAGTGTGCTTGCTACATGCATCCCAATATTAGGGTGATTTTTAAATGTATTTACTTTCTCATGTGCTCAGGTGGTTTGACTTTTTAACGTAGTTTTAGCAAACCATGCAACTCAGGAACTATTTCCGTCCTCGATGAAAGCTTGTTTAGGAGGACTTTTACCTGCTACGGTCTTTTGAAGTACTTTTTCAAATGCATTGCATGACCTTTAGTTATTTAGCTAGAGAAAAATGCGTGTATATTATCCTGCGCTTTCTTGTGTACTTTGTTATATTTGTGAAATGTATGTTCTGCACAAAAGAGCCAGTACAATGTTCCACAAGTCTTACATGATCTCCGAATCCCGCCTCTAGATATATAGGGAGTCATCGGCGTAGCGCTTGGGGATTTCTAAAACTCTGATAGCCGTGGTGTTATTTGACTTGTGTCGTTTACTCTGTTTTAAAGGAGATTGCTTACATTTCTTAACGTTTTTTAATACCTTGTATTTCAAAGTATGACAGAAGTTGTCTGCAGTCTTCATGTCGTACGCAGGATGAGGTGGTGATTCTTTTAAGTATATAAATGGGGAGTCTAATGCGCAGCTAGAGGGGCTTGTATGGCGCAGCTGTAAGGGTTGCAAAGGGAATGCTGATGAATACCCCCACGTCCTTTCCTGGGGACAAACGGTGCAGCTGTACTAAAAAAGTAACTTTTATATTTTCCATCATTTCCTCAGCATTCAGGATTTAACTTAAAACAAACGACAAGTCCTTGATAAAGATCCTGTTTATGTTCTCGGCTTAAAAACACGGTTTAGGAGAAAACCAGTGAGAAGTGGAGTTTCTTACCTATAGTGAACTTTATAGCCTTGAAAGCAGGGATTCTCAAACTCCTCTAACTACGGTTCACATCTTAACTGAGCGCCTATCTCCTGTACCACCTCCCCTGCCAATCAATATCCCATTTGTTGTCAGACAACATCCCTGTGGCAGCGACTGCAATTGCTTACATGGAAAAGTAGTATTAGGAGGGGTTTGGGTCTCTTTTTTTTTTTCTTTCTTTTTTTTTTTTTTTTTTTAAGAGTCTTTAATGTGATATGGTAGTGGGCGAAAAAAACTCTAAGCGTCGCTTTTTGCGATGTGTTTAAAACACTGTCGTGTTTCTGTGCTCTGCGTGCAGTCCCCTTCCACTGGCTCCTCGTCTGCCTCCCCTTCCCGCGGGCTCTTCTCCCGCCTGCTCCTTCCCGCTCCCTCGCCGGTCCCTGCTGCAGATGCTTCAGAGGACCCGCTGTATCTCATCTCTTTGTCAGAGAGCGCCTCGGCGCTTGTTTTTCTTCCCTACCTGTCTTGAGGAAGTAATTCCTCATGCTGACAAATAAGCGGCTTGTGCCTCTGTCTTAGTCCCGGCTTCTTCGGTAAGGGTCTGGGGCTGCTTCGCCCGAGCGTCTGTCTGAGAGAGGTATCTGGAAACCAAAAAGAGGAGTTGATGCCGTATGACCTGCCGGCTTGCCACAGCCCACCAAGTGGTCTGTAAAGCCAAGTTTGAAGGAAGAAAGCAACCGCAGCCTGATAGCTAGAACAAGCCCCGAAGGGCTGTTGATGATGATCTTGGGGTTTTGCAAATACCGCCCCCCAAGTGGTGGTACATACCAGAAAGATGAGAAACGTGAAATGCTGCCAGCTCTCAGAGGTATGCTTGAAAAGTCTTTTGATATTGGGGGTTTCTGAAAATGCAGGCTTTAGGAACCAGGAGGTCACGTGGGCAAGTGTAGCTGAAAGATCCTGAAAACACGACGTGAAGGACAGGAACTGCAAATGAATCGGGTTTATAATCAGCGTTCTCTTTTAAGCACATCTCTTTCTTAATTTTACACTGCTTGGCGCTGTAATACTGGAGAGCCTCGGGCGAGTAAGAGTCTCTGCTGACCTTATTCCTCGAGAGCTGAAGCAGGGTGCCGTGTTCGTACGACTGCGTGGGGAAGGGCTTGCACTGAATTGTCCCTAAGAAATGGTTGCCGGACGATTGTCCCCATCAGCGTAGGAGCACGTTTTCTGTTGGGATTTCCAGCTTCCTTTCCACGTGTGCCAAAACCGTACAAGAGAAATGAAACCACTGGGAGACTCACATCATGACTCACATCGTTGCCCTGACGTTAAATTCAAGAAGAAGGTAGAGCGTGGTCTGCTCGTCTGCGCTGTGCCTGCCGGGGGCTGGACCATCTTTTCTTTCTCCCTGTTATTTATTAGACATTTACGAGGCAGAAAGCTCGCTCTCCTCCTCATCCTCCAATACAAAACTGGGGATGGTTTTTCTTCCAGTCAGGATCCCCTTTGCCACCTGGCAGCTCTTCATCCTCTGGATTTGAGGGTCCTTTTTGTTGCTCAGCCAAGAGGGATTGTTTTGGGCCGCCGCAGCTTTAATATCTGTTCTGGCTACGTTCGTTTGGCAGGGCAAGACTTTGCCCGTGTATGAGGGCATTAAAACAGGTGGGAATTTCCTTATTGTGGGGTAGTGGTAAGACCAGAAAGCTACAGTGACTAACCCCTGGACCATGCGGGCTTTGGTGAATGTGGAAGAATTCATAGCTTTCACCGAAAGGGAAGCCGCTGTGAGTATAGACTGTGTAGGTTCTTGGTTAGATTCGAGCTCACGGCACCGTTTGACTTCATTAGACGCTCCGCTTACTTTTTGGTAAAAAGTTTCTGATGCTTTACGATTGCAAATAAAAGGTTGAAAATGCCGCCCCAGCTTTACTAGGGGGACGGTGGCTGTGGGTAGCTGCAAGGAGTAGAATTTGGAGGTTCTCCGTGTCCCACTCCCTGCCAAGGACCAGGAGGAGAGGAGCCCCAACGTGGTGACGCAACCTGGGTTGGGGAGGGATGCCTTCCACCGCTGCCCTTGCATCTTCTGCCCTGCATTAGGGAAAGGGCATCACGTGGAAATGGGGCTGTCGGAAGAGAGCTCAGGTCCTCCTCTGCACGTGCGTTGCCGTTTTCCAGCTTTTTTGGCCGGGGGAGTCGACCTTCTGGCTCTTGGCCAAAGGGGAGCTGATATTTTCAAAGTTCGTCAGCCAGGCAGAGAGTTTGGAACGGGCTGCAGCTTTGCATTTCCAGCGCTGGCTGCTCATGGTTTGACTAGAAACACTTTTCTAAGATGTGTGAAAAAATAAAGAGTTATTAAAATTCCCGTCTTGCTGATTTCCATTTGAATCTGAATAAGTCACACTTTTATTAATATCCTGTAATTTATGTCACCGGCGGCGTAACCCTCAGTCCCTGGTCTTTGCACTTAAAATGAAAATGTAATCTCACCTTGTTCCAGTGAAATGTAGTTTACTGGTACGTTGCGAAACTGGGAGGGGAATGAGTGCTTCGGTGCCTGGAACTCCGGGGGGAATAAGCTGATGGCACGTTTGCTGTCCCCACTTGGATATAGGGACAAATCGCCGATATAGAAGGGGTTTTGCAACACACACCGTATGGAACGCGCTGTTGCCAAAAAATGCGGTGGGTGTGAGCGTCCGGAGAAAGCGCGGTGCAGAGGTTCAAGGAAGAGGAAGGAGTTGTACAAAAATCATATAATGTAATATCATTGATTTCCCTCCCTCCTCTGTTCTAATGGCTTGGCATTAAACGATGGCAGGGGTAGGATTTATCTGGCTTTTCTTTGGGATTGTACGTACCCACGTTGTGCCTAACCTGTTAGGGATAAAAACAGTTTTGTCTCTACTTCTGCGAGCGTCTTTCTCCATTGCAGATTCTTCTCTCGCTGTGTTTTAAGGTGTCTATCATCTTGATATCTGAGTGCCAATTAAAATGCGGAATTATCACACAATACAATTAAAATAAAAACCAAAGAAGCCTAGTTTACAAATCTCTAATCTAAATTTAGCTCCTTTTTGGTCACTATTTCTTCACTAATTGCAAAACCAACTATTTGGGGGGGAAAAAATCTGCCGCCATCAGATATTTTGTTATCTGACCACAGGGTATGAAGTGTTTTTAATTGTTTTTCTGATTAACTGCAAGCTCCCAAATTCAAGTAGAAGCATATTTGTGTTTTCCATATGAGATCCTGTACCTTACCAATGGATGAGCGTGTTTGTGGTACTGTATAAGGATTAATGAAATAAAATAAAAAACCCCTCCGCTGCTGCTGATTGACCACTGATGGTAAATGTAATTGAATTAGCAGCGCACTAAAATAAATGTAGACAAAATAAATATAGACAAGAAAATCTGGTGAAAGCTTCTGTAATGTTTTAGATTAATAGGCATACAGAATTCTTCACATTTTTTATTACGTTGTCCCTAGATGAATTCAAAGTAATTGGGGTGGTTAATTTTATTTACACAGAGCCGTTCACAGCGCATTAAATAATAGAGATAATTGAACAAGAATTGTCAAGTGTGTACTGATATCAGACATATTACAGAAGGGAATGTGCATAAAACTTCATTTCTATGCAGCCATTGTTTATGGTAATTAAGTACACAGATTTATCCCTTGGTTGCCTTCCAAGCTTATGGCAACTGCTATTGTTGTGCTCCATTAATATGTAATCAGGAAATAGTTTAATTTTCTAATCTGCAGTTTGAGAATTCACTTTCTAACAACTCTTAATTACTGCATTGCCCTAATGATGCTCATGGTTAGGAAAACTGAACCAATAAACTCCGTGGAAGAAGCCAGAGGGGATTATACTTCCAGAGGTGGTGCTTACTTAATAAACTTGTTATGCCTTCACCAGAGGGAGCTCAGTGTCCTTCAAAAGCAACTAATTTTATATTTCAGAGTTGTACATACCCACGGCGCAAAGAGTTAACGTACGGCGTGCGGCGGGGGTGGCTGTAAATTTGATTCACTGGAGAACCAGATAAGCGATACTATCACCATTTTGGTATTTTTTCCTACTGTATACTAATTGTCGAGTTTAATTGCAGGGGAAATAATGCAGGGGGTTTAATCTATTGTTTTAAACTGTCCTCATGGGTTTATTTTTGTCAAGTTTGGTTTCTTTCATTACCCACATTAGCTCGATGCAGTATCACGAAATCTTGCAGGGGCAGATAAGCTCTGTGTATTGACAGCTATCTCATATTTGCTACTTTCAGGGTGAATCTTAAACAGTAAAGGGTTTGTGGGGTTGGGTTTTTTTAATCATTTCCATTCTCCACTGGCCTGTCATTCACCTTGACTGTGATTTCTATGCTGCTGCTTCCCCTACCGCGCCTCTAACGACAACGCTGAAGTTATTTGGGGTTTGTGGCGCTGCTCTTAAGATGGGGACCGAGCCGCGAGTGAGTCTGTCCTGACCCTGCCCAGAGGCGTCCCGGCCTCTAAATGCGAAGATCCGAAAAAGAAGAGTTAAAGTCTGCTGCGATTTACCATCGCTCCAGTATCTGCCCCCCCTTGGGGGTCGCCCTTAGTGCAGGTGGTCCCGTGGGGTGGATCTTGTGGAGCTCGGCCTTTTTAATGGCAATTACCGTGGCTTGAGAGTCTTCTACGCGTGGTTTTTCTTTGGGCGTTGGGTAGGGTTGGGGTTTTTTTTCCCGACTCGGAACCAATTTCAGCACCCCAGGTACTCAAAATGGGGTAGGATTGCCATTTCCCAGCCACGATTTCGCCTCTCCTTCTGCAGCCCATAAGCTTCCCCGTCAATGGGACTAATTACCCAGCGCACCAAACAACAAGCATTAGAAACCCTATAAACACATATGTTGTGTCACTGCAAATTAACTCTTACCAATCGAAAAAGCAGCATATGCTTTGTTGCCACATGTGAAAGGCGAGTCACATGTATTAATTAGTTAGCGTTTTACACCGCTTTGAAGATAGAAAGGGCTGAGGTTTGTAAGAGGGGAACAGTTTGAATTTATTAATAGAAAAGGGAAAAGGTTGAGCTAAAAAAGTACAGGCACACACACAAAAAAAAAAGGGGTTTAAAGAGTTGATTTAGGGTAACAGAATGAAATTTTCACTTCTCGTTAAATCTCATCCCGGGATGAATTCGCGTTCGGTCTTTTCGCTGTAATATTTCTTACCGTCTGTGGGCACCGGCCAGGGTCAGGGCACTAAAACTCAGGTCCCG